>JAZKJV010003988.1:0-106320 GCA_037367405.1 Ottelia alismoides
TCGGCGCTTGCCAGTGACGGCGTGCAACAAGTCGGCACGTCAAACACGCACGCTGCGTTGTGGAGCGGCACAGGCCGCCAGCCGCGTGGATTTAAACCCCGGCATCTATGAACAATCGGCAGCCACCGGCGTGGCGAACGGTCAGCAAGTCGGTTGGGCGACACGTCGTGCTCCTTGCGTAGAGAACAAAGGCGCGTGCGGCGGAGGCGGCGGCACATACAGCGTGATTCGCGCTTATTTGTGGAGAGGCACGCCGGAAAGCGGCGTTGACATTACGCCGTTCAATCTTGGTTACGGAGCTGGCCGCGCCTGGGGAACCGACGGCACGCAAAACGTCGGATTTGGTTACATTCAAGCCGGCGCGAATGCTTTCACCGGTCCATTTGCAGTGATGTGGACGGGCAGCACTTATGACACGGCGGTGAGCTTGAATCCGGTCGGTTCGGCTTCGTCAGAAGCGAAAGCCGTCGCGGCTGGCCAACAAGTCGGCTATGCCTTTTCGGGACGCGCTATGCTATGGCGCGGTACGGCAGCCAGCGGCGTGAGTTTGCATCCGGCAGGTTTCGTCAGTTCACAAGCCGTCGCGACGAACGGCACGCAACAAGCCGGTTTCGGTTCATTGGGCGGACATTCGCACGCCTTGGTTTGGACGGGTACGGCGGATAGTTTCGTGGACTTGAATCAATTCATCGCGCCGAATTTCACCGACGCAGCCGCCACCGGCATTGACGCGGCGGGCAACGTTGTCGGTTGGGCCAGCACCGGCCCCAGTTCAACGCCTGCCAATCTTCACGCAGTGATGTGGGTGCCGAGCATTGCGCCCGCGTTGTATGCGCAAAGCGTGACCTTAGCGCCCGCCGTCGTTGGCGCAGGCGGCAGCACGCAAGCGACCATCACGTTGAATGCGCCCGCGACGGCTGGCGGTGTCATCGTTGGCGTCAGTGCCGCGGCGGTTCCGCAAGGCGCAAACCTGATTCCATTCACCGTGACTGCGCCAGACAGCGTCTTTGTCGCCGAAGGCCAAACCAGCGCAAGTTTCAATGTGTCAACGACGCTCACCACTGTCACCGGATTCACGCGGGCTTATGTGTTGGACGTGAAAGCTTCGTATGGCGACACGACCCAAACTGCTAGTTTGTCGGTGACGCCGCCGGTTTATGCGGCAACCTTGGCGATTGCTCCTGACACCTTGGAAGGCGGCAGCGCAACGGTTGGCGTAGTCACACTGAATAGTGCGGCTCCTGCGGGTGGAGCGGTCGTGACATTGGCGAGCAATAACGCTGCGGTCATGATGCCTGTCAGCGTAACGATTCCGGCGGGCGCGACGACGGCAACTTTTCCGATCCAAACCAACGTAGTGACCACGTTCACGACCGTTACGCTATCAGCCACGTATGGCAGCGTATTGCCTGCAACGGCGACTGACACTTTGATTGTTTCGCCGCCACAACCACAAGTTGACACCGTAGCGATTCAAAAAGCTGATACGTGATTTCGAAAAAGCAGTTGGACGGTGCAAGCCAGTAGCACGAGCCAGTTCACGAATATGGCCGTCACTGTGACTTCGACTGGACAACTCATCGGATACCTGCAAAACAAAGGCGCTGGTTCATACCAAGCCACGTTCAATGTCGCGGTGAATCCGGTCAATATCACTGTCACCAGCGATCTTGGCGGTTCGGCAAATTTTGCCGTGCGAGCCAAGTAAGGTCGTCGGCTAAAACAAACCAACAAAAAGAAAGCGGCGGATTCATCAGCGAATCCGCCGCTTTGTTTTTTGCAGGCTCTTGAAATGGTCAGCGGTCGCGCATGAGCATCACGCATAAGCATTCACAATGATCACCGGTATTGACGTGCAAGAGTTGCAAGGCGAGACTCTTGGCAAAACTGAAATTAACCCATCCGTTCAGAAAATTTATCAGGCGGCCACTGCCGCTTTTGCACAGGAGTCATCACGTGAACATCAGAAGATTTGTTATCGCTTGTGGCCTCGTCGCCTTATTTTTCGGCACCGTAACTCACGCACAGACGCAACCGACACAGCCTACGCGCCAGCCCGACCCGGCACGCATTGTCGCGGGCACACCCGCCGCACAATTCATAGCGCCTGATCATATTGATTTCCGTTCGGCCAATGCTTACAGCGAAGGCGTGCGGGCTGCACGTTGAATTGTTCTCGCCCAAAGCGCTGGCAGGGAAGCCATTGCCGACGATCATTCAAGCGCACGGCTGGGGCGGCACGGCGGCGAACTTGCGGCGCGATGCGATTGATATGGCGAGCGCAGGTTATCTGGTCATCACGTTTGATTATCGCGGCTGGGGCGAGAGTGATGCGCGTTTGGTGCTGACGAAACCTTCGCCCGTCACGCCGACATTTGGGAAGAATCAAACCTTCACGGCTGAAGTGCGCGAGATGCGCGAATATGTTGACCCGCTCGAACAAGTGACCGATTGGTTCAACATCATTCATTGGGCGGTTGGCGAGCCTTACGTAGACAAAGACCGCATCGGCTTGCGCGGTTCGAGCTTTTCGGGCGGACACGTCTTTTACATTGCTGCGCGTGAACCCCGCGTGAAAGCCGTAGTTTCGCAAGTCGGTTCATTCGATGGCCGCTGGGTTGGCGCGACGAAAGCCGAAATGGACAAAACCTATGACGAAGCCACCAAACGCGCCCACGGCGAACCGCATCCGGCTCCGCGCGCCGTCACCGTCGGCAAACTCGTAGGCGCTCCGATTCGTGAAAAGTTCCTGCAATTCGCCCCCGTCGAAGACGGCCCCAACGTCAAAAACGCAGCCGTGCTGTTCATCGTGGCCGAGAAAGAAGAACTCTTCGACAACAAAGACACGCCAAACTTGCCTATGATCGAATGGCAGGCACGAAGAAGAAATACGTCTCAGTGCCAAACATCATGCATTACGGCATCTATTACGAAGCGCGCAATCAGGCGATTAAAATGGCAACGGATTGGTTTGACGAGTATTTGAAAAAGTAATCAATCGGCTGTGGAGTGAAATATCTGGGAACGGTGAAATAGATTTGGCTGGGGCTCGTGATGGTCGAACAAGCACGAGCCCCTTGTTTCGTTTTACACCTTGCTGAAGATCGAATCGGTCACCGTTCCCGTGCTGTCAGAGAACGATTCCTGTTCAATCCCCATCGAGCGCAGAATGCTCAGATGTACATTGGACATGCGGCGTCTCGCCGTTGCGCCAATAACCGGCGTGCTTGAGTCCCATGTTCGTGCCGCCTGCGATCAGTGTGGGCAGATTGTGCGGATTGTGGGTCGTGCTGGCGCCGCTGCCGAAAAGCACAATCGTATTGTCGAGCACCGAGCCGCTGCGGTCTTTGTATTCGTTCATCCGCGCGAAGAAGTGCGCGATTTGCTGGCTCAGAAACAGATCGTACTTGGCGAAATTGAGTTGCCTTCTTTGTCGGTGGCGTGCGAGAGGTTGTGATGTGTTTTGCCCAAGCCCAACTTGATTGGGAAGGTGTCGCTGATGCCCATGCCGTCTTCGCGATTGAGCATGAAGGCGACCGAGCGCGTGATGTCAGCGTCGAAGGCCAGCGCGATGAGGTCGAACATCGTTTGGTAATACTCAGCCGGGTCGCCTTCGTTGGTGGCGTCGAGATGCAGATGGGAGTAATCCTGTTTTTTCAGCGGAATATCAATCCATTTTTCCGAAGCGGCCAGCCGCGCTTCGACTTCGTTGAGCGAGGTCAGGTACTGATCCATGCGTTCGCGGTCGGTCTTGCCGAGTTTCTGGTCGAGCGCTTTGGCGCTTTCCCCTACGGCATCCACTAACTTGATGCGGCGGTTGCAGCTTTTTCGTGTTCGGATTTGAGCGATGCGCGGTCAAGGCTGAACAGGCGCTCGAACACACGGCGCGGTTTGTTTTCAGCGGGAATGGCGCGGCCTTCGAGGCTGTAAGAAATCGTGCCTGTGCGCGACAGAAAGCCAGTGCCCGCGTCAATTGAAAGTGTCAGCGACGGCTGACGGCAATATTGTTTGGTGTGCAGCGCGATGACCTGATCGAGTCCGGCAGTGTTGTACGTCCCCGGCTTCGGATTTTGCAGCGGCGCACCCGTCAACCACATATCGGAGCAGGTGTGCGGGTCGGCCTTGGGGCCGTTCGTATGATAAAGCCCGCCCATGAAGCTGATCTGCTTTTGAAACGGCAGCAACGGCTCGGTGGATTTGCTATACGTGAGTTCGCCGTTTTCAGCGACCTTGGGAAACCAATACCATTCAGAGATGCCGTGATCTTTCAGCGGCAGCGACATTCCGTTGGCGGTGTAAATGGCGCAGAAACGGCGCGGCAGGCGCTCAGTCACCTCAGCGCCCATTACGTCCAGAACTGGCAATGCAAGAGTCACGCCACCAAGGCCTTTCAGGAAAGCGCGGCGATCAATGCGGAATGAGTTGGTCATAGTTCCTCCAAAAGCTCAATCAGGTTGAATTAGCGTCAGGCGCAATCAAAAGAGAGAATACGGAACAAACGGAAATAACAGAACAAACGGAAAAGCCTGATGGTTTTCTGTGTTCTTCCGCCTGTTCCGTTATTTCCGTTTGTTCCGTATTCTCCTTTTTCTCAGAAACTGTTTCACTTACTTTTCCAAAAACATTGGACTGTTGACGACATAGCGAATCAGATCTTTCATCCTGTAACCATCGGCCTTCAACTTCAGCCCATCCTGTTTCAACTGATTGCGTTCGCTATAAGTCAAAGTGCGACCGGAAGCATAAGTCGCCAAGTGGTTCAGGAAGCTGAAGGCCACCTGATCAATGCGGTCATTGGCGAGATAGCGCTTCAAATCGTTTGCACCGCTGACTTCGGTATGGTCTGGCAGCGTGCTGCGCGCGTCTGCCGGTTGCGTCTTGAGCCTGCCGCCAGCATTGAACTCTTCGAGCGCGACGCCCCACGGGTCAATCTTGGCGTGACAATTCCGGCAAGCAACAATATCGCGATGTTGTTCGAGACGCTGACGCAGCGTCAATCCTTTTTCCGCTTCCTTCAGCGCAGGGACGTTCGGCGGCGGATCAGCGGGCGGCTCGGCTACGATTTTGCGCGCCAGCCACGCGCCGCGCTTCACCGGATTCGATTCCCGACCGTCGGAGAGGCCAGCCATAATTGCCGCTTGCGTCAGCACGCCGCCCAGTTCTGGACGTTCAGGTTTGATCGCCACGAAGCGGAATCCGCTCTCGGTTTTGTCGCCGAGATCTAGTAGCCAGCGACCGTCTCATTCGCCAAGATGAAATTTGATTGCACCAGATTTTTTGCCGGAAGATTTTCTTTGATCAGGTAACGCAGAAACTCTATCGGCTCCTGCCGAAGCTGCGTACGGGTTTCTCGCGTGAGTTTCGGGAAGCGCGTGCGGTCTGGCTCCAGCACTTGAAACTTATCGAGGCTCAGCCATTGCGCCGCGAATTCGTTGATGAAGCGCGAGAATTTTGGGTCGGCAATCATCCGCTCGGCTTCGGCGTCGAGCTGTTTGCGCAGCGTCCCGCAGCGGCAAGTTGCAACGTTCTCGCATCCGGCGGGCTGTTCCAAAGGAAGTAGGAAAGCTTCGACGCCAGTTCGTAATTGTCGAGCGCCTCAACTTCCGGCGTCGCGCTGCTCTCGATCAGAAACAGAAATTGCGGCGAAGTCAGCGCAACCAGCAGCGCGTCTTTCACGCTTTCTTCAAAGCTGCGCTCGGCGGCTGCGGCGTTACGATACACCGCAAAGAGCGCCTCTTCTTCGGCGGTCGTAACCGGACGGCGATAGGCGCGCCGTGCGAAGTTGCGCAGAATCTGCCGCGCATAAGCGGAGTGATCATTCTTTTGCGCTGAATCAATGAAGATGTTTTTATATGACGGTGGCGGCCACGCTTCGTGCAACGGCCCTTCGAATTCAACCGAGCGAATCAGCAAGCGCGGCATGTCGCGTCCGTCGGTGTATTCGCTGCGCACGCCGAGTTCACGCACGCCTGCGAGATAGTTGACGTTGTCCTTTTCCACTTCGGCGTTCGGGAAATTGCGCATCGCACCTTCAAACGTGTAGCGGGCGAGTTTTGTCCCGGCGACGGGGTTGCGGTTCACCGACGGCGACCAGCGAACTGCCGCAATCGCGGCGGAAGCCAAGATACACACCGACTTTGGGCGCGCGCTTCTCAAAGGCAACGAAGCGGCGTGCGGTCTCGTGCGTTGCGGGCAAGGGCTTCAGTTCGATTTTGGCGGCATCGTGTGCGCCGTCAATCAAAGCGCTGATCGGAGTGGCTCCTGCTGCCAGCCGGACAACGACAAAAGCAGGTTGTTGCAGCGAGCCGGTGAACTGCCGGTCGCCTATTTTCAAGGCAACGTCCGGCAATTTCGGCGCGTTGTTGCGTCCCTGCGGACGAGGTTTTTCCTCAGGTACTTTCGTCAACTCTTTGCCCGGCAAAACCAAGCCCTGAATTTCAGCCGGGCCGAGTGCGCGTTTATAAATGCGCACTTCATCAATCAAGCCCCTGAACGAATCCACGACCCCGGCATTCCCCAGAACGAGGTCGCCTTTTGCGTCGAGATTCGCCAGCCCGGTTGTTCCGCGCCCGACGAGCAGGCCGTTCACATAAATGCGCGTCTCGTTCTTCCCGCGTCGCGCCACGACGGCGATGTGCTGCCAGGCCTCTCGCCGTATCGCGTCTGGCTGCGACGAGACTCTGCCGTTGAAGGTGCCCTGCAAACCGGCGGAGGCGAACTGAATCGTGTTGCGTTCCTCAAGATCAATGGCCCAGCCTTGCGAGCCACGCCCGCCCGCGCTGATGACAGCGCCATTGCCGCGCGGCTTAATCCACGCTGCCACTGTGAATTCACCAGTCCCAACATTTCTCACGCTGTCGCCGGGAAGCGTCAGCGCATCAGCGTTAGAGTTGAGCGCGAGAGCCTTGCCAAAAGGCGATTCGGCAGGCTTCGCTTTACCCGCGAGTCGTTGCGTTTCTGGTTCAGTGTCGAGAGTGAATGACCCCGCCAGAGCTTCGTTAAGCTTTGATGTATCCGCTTCTGGCAAAGTGGCGGGCGATGCGGGATGCACATTCACCTGATAAATGCCGGGCGTCTTGATGAGTGCAGAACCGTTATGACGACGACGCCTGTGCCTTCCGCTGAACTCGCGCCCTTGTCGAGCAGGAGGCCATCATCATATTTCGCAGCGTCACCGTTACGCGAAAGCGTCCGTTATCAGGCAACTCGCGCACGGCGATTTTGAAATTCGCTTTGGGGCCGTAAGTCCCGTCACTTCCAAACAGTTCATCATTCGGAATGGCCGGACGCAGCAGCAAGCCTTCGGGCACTGTCCCGTAAGCCTTGCCTTTGGGATAGCCTCCGCTGCCGCGAAAGTCGGCGAACACAGCGTGATAGACGCTGTCGAAATCGCGCCACCCGCGCACGGTGTCGTTGCCCTGATAGCCCTCAATGAATCGGTACTTCGTGCGCATGAAAAACGGCTCGAAAGGAAAAGGCTTCTTCGCAGTCAACTGCGTCACGGTGAAGTCTTCCGGCGTCAACAGTGTGCTGCCCGCTCCCAATATGAGTTTCTCGCTGACAGGTTTAGTGTTGATTCCGCTGCCGAAATCGAGCTTGAAGTTCTGAATGGACGGTTTGGCTTGCGGATCAATGATGACGCGGTTGAGCGCCTTTTCGGCGATCTCGAAATAGGTTTCGGTCAACAGTGGCGACAGCTCAAGGCGTTCGTGATTATTCAGGAATCCGTCTTTCGAGACGGCATCAGCAGGCAGGATGTCGGCGACATCGTCTTCGAGCATCAACAATTCGCGCAGCGTGTTGCGGTATTGCGCGACCGTGAGCCGGCGGATCAGTCCGTTCTTTGAGACTCGGCGCGTGCGTGCCGTTGCGAGCGCGTCATCAATCCATTTGACCATGCGCTCGCGCTCCGCGTCACTCGGCTGCGGTTTGGCGTTCTTGGGTGGCATCGTACCGGCATCAATCCGTTCGCGGACGGCTTCCCAGAGCGGGATTTGCCGGTCATCCAAACTGGCGTCGAGCTGATTGATTCGGGCTCCGCCCATAGCCGTGTCGGCATCATGGCAACGCATGCAGTTTTGATTTAAGAACGGCTTGGCGAATTTCTCGAACGAAGCGGCAAGCTCGCCATCTGTGCCCGTGGAAGCCTGCGCCTGTTGAGTCCAGGCACGTGATTGGGTCTTTGACGGATAGACGGCGACGATTGCGGGCGCAAGAAAAGGCCAGCAGTAGCGCCCAGCCACGTCTCCGCCTTTGTGTGTTTTATGCTCATACCAGGTTGGTTATGCTCCCAAGAATGTGTTGTGCACCGCCCTCAACTGCGCACTAGCTATCCTGACGACGCCCAGTGTCATACTGGCAATGTTACCAAGTTTGCGGCTGGCAACCGGTGACGATTGCCATTGGTTCAAGCAACGGTCATTTTGTTGTTACGGGAAGGCGGTCGTGATCATAGTTGAGCGGTGTATGTTTGTGAAGCTAACGGCTTTCTAATTGCGCGTCAAATGTTCGTTTCCGGGATCGGTAACAGCAGAAAACTAATTCAACGCAAAAGCTCAATAGGCACAAGTGAGCTATAGTCTTTCAGAAAAAGAATTGCTCCCACGAAGCCACACGAAGATCGCACGAATACTTGCACAGTAGCGTTTTTTCTTCTTCGTGAAAAACTTCGTACCCCTTCGTGGGAAAATAATTTTCTTGAATGCTATTCGAATCCCTTTGGCCGTTCTTATTGGTCGAATTATTTGACCGTCAACACTGTCTTGAACGGCGTGAAGCCGGTCAGGTAAACGCAATCTCCGCCCGGTTTAGAAGTGCCGCGATGCGTGGTGTAAGACGCGCCTTCTGTGATTAGGCGTTCATGTTCAAGCTTGCCGGGGCCAAACTCGATTATGTCTGAGCCTGCGCGATAGGTTCCTGTGCCTGCTTCCAGCAAATTCACGGTCGGGTCGGCGGTGGATTTCACCCCCGTGAATTGGCCGCCGCGCCTGAAACTTAATTCAATCACGACGGGCACGCCAGCGGGCCCGCTGACGTCGAAATCCAAAGCGAACACGCCGTTGGTTTCAGTGATGATGACGCGCTGGTCGAGGCGTTTGATTTCGCTCTGGCGACGCTTGGGAAAATTGAGTTTGCTCCAATAGCGGTCTTCAGCGGGCGTGAGCGGATAATCGCCCTTAGCGTTGCGATCGGCTCGAGCGAGCGGTTGGTAATAGGGAACTTCGAACACTTGGCGCAACGCGTATTGGTTGCCGTTCACGCGCAAGCCTTGGCTGCGGAAATGTCCTTTGCTGAAAAAGTTTGCGCCAAGCCTGACGGATTCAAGCACGGCTTGGCCTTTGCGCAGGTTGAAAAACGAGGCGTTGCTCGCCAAGCCTGAAGCCACGCCCAACGGCCAATCAGAGCCGCCATAAATCGTCGCGCTAATTTTGTCGCGCCCAATGCTGCGACGGATGCGCGCCAGTGCAGTATTCGAAAAGAATTTTTCGTAATCGCCGGGTAATGGTTCGCTCGCGGGCAGCGGCGCTTTCAGCAAAGGTTCATCAAGCCAGTAAATCAATTTGTTCACCAACTGCGCACGATCGCGCGGATTGGCTTCGATGAATTGCGCCATCGCCGCGAAAGATGGATTGCGGTTGCGCGCGGCGAGATAGCGATATTCGAGATGGTGAATCGCCACGCTTTGCACTGTGCCTTGATCCTGCCGCCGCGAGCCGATGGTCTCGATTTCGCCGTCAGGGTGCGTGTAATAAATGTTCATCATCAAATTGCGGCGCACTGGTTCGAGCAATTGCGGACGGTTGAGCAAGCGCGCCAAGTTGACGAAGGCCGCGTTTTCCACCCGCGAATAAATGCCCGTGCTGCGTTCGGGATATTGGCCGTCGGCGTCTTGATAGATGCCTTCGCCGAGCCAGTCGTCAATGCGTCGCACGTATTTCGGATTGGGAAACAAAGCGTTCAAACGCGCCAGCGCCTCGCAAATGACCCAGCGATGATTGGGCGTGTGAATGCCGCCCGTCGTAAGTGGTTCGCCCGCCGCGCGCAGGAATTTTTCAAACTGCATTAAAGCGTTTTGCAACGCGGCGGTTTTCTGGCGGCGCAGCACTCCAACGGCGGTGGCGAGCGTTTCGACCACGAAGCCCGTGTCCGGCGGTGATTCCAAATTGCCCGAATCAATCGTGCCGTCGGTGTGTTGCGCAGCCAAAAAGAATTGCGCGGCTTGTTCAAACGCGGCGATCAATTCGGCGGATTGGTAATAGGCCGATTCGGGCGCGCAATAGGCGGCGGCCAAGGCTTGCACATCAAACGAAACACGGCGCACTTGCGTGCGGCGCGGATGAATCGTTTGCATGCCTGCGATTAAGCTGGCAAGGCGCGCGTCGTTGGCTTTGACGAGCGCGAGGAAAATATCGTCGGTTTGCGAAGCGCTGTCGGTGTGATTAAAGACAAGCAAGCCGCCCACTGTTTGCAAAAATAACTCTCTGCGCGTGATCTGCATTTGTCGTTTCCTTGTGCTGTGCTGATGAACTTGATGATTGCATGCGCGTTTGGTCGCGTGCTTGCAGTCTCATACGCCGTATGCGTTAAAACCGTTTCGCCAAAAACACCTTGTTACAAACCTTTGACCAAAAACAAAGACCCGCAAGTTTACGAAAAACTTGCGGGTCAAGTTGTCAGAGTTGAGGCGCGTTAAAACTCTACGCGCAAGGCCATCTGAATGGTTCGCGGCCCATTGCCGGGCGCTGTGCCGGTGACGCGTCCGAACGCCGGATTGCCAAACGTAGTGTTGGCGCGCCCGAACTGCACGCGGTTAAAGGCGTTGAACATTTCCGCCCTGAATTGCACGCGCGGTTTTTTCCAACGGCCTGAAATTCTTGGCGAGCGACAAATCCCAGTTGTTGACGCGTCCGTAACGGATGTCGTCAACGTAACGCGGCGCATTGCCATAGGTGTAATCAGCCGGTTGCGCAAATGCGTCGGTGTTAAACCAACGATCAATCGTGCGGTTGTCGGCCTTGAGCGAAACGCCCGATTTGATGTTGGGTTGTTGCCACGACGAGTAAGAGAACGAGTTGTTCGGAGCTTCAAAGATCAACGGCAAGCCGCTGTCCATTTTGAAGATCGCGTTCATTTGCCAGCCGCCCGCGATGGCATTGACGACCGGATGCCAGTCGTGCCCATCTTGCGGCCTTTGCCGAAGGGCAATTCGTAAACATAAGTCACGGCCAGTGATTGCGGCATGTCGTGCGCGCTCACCGAACGTTCGCCTGCCAAGTTGTAATAGTTGCGGGTGCGGTCGTTGACTTCCCAGCCTTGGTTTTCAGAAGCGTTGTCGAGCGCTTGCGAATATTGGTAGGAAACCGAAACCAGCATGCCGTCGGTGAAGCGTTTTGGAACCGTGTGACAAACGCGTTAAAGCTCGACGAAGCGCCGGGCATATCCAAAATGTTCACGTCCAAAAATTGCGGATAAGGCCGCAACAGTTGGCGGCGTTCGACCGTGCGCGCCGCGAGCGGGCCGGCGGTGATGATGCCAAAGAACGGATTCGTCACTTGTTCGCGCAAGGCCGCGCCTTGTGACAAAGCCGCATCGGGCACTTGGTTGATGTTCATACCGGCATAGAAACCGTTGTAACCGAACGTTAACTTGCGGCCTTGCGTGCCCGAGTAACCGACTTCGAGCAAGGTGCCGCGTCCGAGTTCCCATTGCACGTCAAAGCTGTATTGCTGAACGTAAGGCGTTTCGCGCACGTTTTGGAAAGTGCGAATGCTCGTGCCAACAGCGCTGGCCAATCCGGCAGCCGCTCCGGTCGGTTGCAAGATGCCGGTCGGGAACGCGTTGCGCAGCGGATTGTTGATGGTGCGTCCGCTGTCGAGCGTCGTAACCCATTCGGTCGTGAGCGAGAATCCGTCGTTGCCGATCGGCCCGACGTTGACCGAAGGCTGGTAATACAAGCCATATCCGGCGCGCGCTACGATCTTGTCAGTGATCTTGTATGACAAGCCGACACGCGGCGCGAAATCGGTTTTCGGCGTTTCCCATTGGAACGGATTGTCATCCGTCACAAAGGTCAAGCCGCCTTTGAGATTGGGCAACCCGGCGCGCGCGGCGAGCGGGCTGGGAGCGTTGAAATCGAAATAGTTCAGGCGGTTGAAAACGTTCGGTGCGTCCGCGTTGCAATTCATAGCGCAACCCGGCGTTGACGGTCAGGCGATTGTTCACGTTCCAGGCGTCCTGGATGTACCACGAATGGTAAGCCTGAATGCCGTAATTGCGGGCATTGCGCGGAGCGTTGCCGCTTGCCCCCGCGCCGAGCAGGAAAGAGGCGACGGTGTTGCCCGCCGTTACTGCGCCGCGCAAATCGGGGTCGGGGCCAACCGTGAAGAAGCGGTTAAAGTTGAACGTCGCCGATTGGGTTTCGTTCAAACCGAGCATGTAACGTTCAAGCGTGTAACCGAACTTGAGCGCATGCTTGGTGAGTTGTTTGCTCGCGTTGATTTGCGCGCTCCAAGTCGAACGCGCCGCAATCGAAAAGTTATTGCTGGCAATCGTCGTGTAATCAGACAAGCCAAACAGGGGTGGCACGGCTACGTCGAAGGCGTTGGCAATCGCCGAAGGGAAGCCCAGCGTGGTCGAATCGAAATTCGTCAATTTGGGCAAGTTGCCTTCCGTCCATTTGCCGCCGCCGAGTTGCACGTTGACGATGGTCGTCGGCGAAAGCGTGAACGTGTTGCCGATTGAAACCGTCCAGCGCGGGTTGAAGCTGTTGCGGTTGGTTTCGCCCGCCACCGGATAAAGCGTGGCCGGAACGTTGTCTTGCAAGGCTTTGGTGAAGCGGCCAAAGACCGTGTATTTCTCGGTGGCTACCCAGTCAACGCGCGTGTCATAACGGTCGTTGTTAACGATGTTGGTGCCGACGCCGATGAAGTTGTCGAGGTTGGCGGCGGTGCGTCCGGCGCGGTTGGGCAACGGCAATAATTTCAACGCCGCGACTGCGACCGGATCAAGCCGGTTGGAAGGAATGAGATTGCCGACGAAAGCCGTGCGGATGTATTTGCCCGGATTCGCGGGATCAAGCCGCGTCGTTGCCGGATCATAAACTACGACCGGCGTGCCGTTGCTGTTAAAGCTTTGGGTGAAATCGCCGTTGCGTTCGCGCTCGGTCGGAACGGTCACGATGCGTGTGGTTGGTGAACCTTCGCGCAAGCCTTCATAACCGAAAAAGCCGAACAGCTTTTTGCTTTTCCAGATGGGCCCGCCGATGGTGCCGCCAAATTGCGTGCGTTTGAATTCAGCTTTGCGCACGTTGTTGCGGTTGTTAAAGAAGTTGTTGGCATCGAGGTTGTCATTGCGCAAATAGCCGAAGCCCGTGCCGTGAAAATCTTGCGAGCCGCTCTTGGTCGTCAGGTTCACGACCGCGCCCGCTGTGCGTCCGTATTGCGCGTCGTAAGCGTTGCGGATGATTTGGAATTCGCTCACCGCGTCCACGCCGGGCGACGCGATCATCCGCCCCAGTCGCCCGAAACCACCGGAATGCCGTCAATCAGCACGCGCACCGATTGGCCGCGTCCGCCATTGATTGAGAAACGGTTGTGGTTTTGGTCGTTGGTCGAACCCGACACGCCGGTGCGCACGGCGACTGCGCCCGCTTGCGTGTGAAAAAGTGCAAACGGATTGCGCGCCACGACCGGCAGCTCTTTAACATCCTGTGATTGCAGCGTGAACGACTGGTTCGCCCGTTTGGGTGTCGAGCAATTGCAAACTGGCCGAAACCGTGACGGTTTCGCTGGTGGCGCCGGCGACCATGGCCACATTGACTTCAAGCGTTTTGGTTTGGTGAAAGCTGGAAGCTGGTGCGCTGATATTCGCGGAAGCCGGTTTGCGTGGCTTTCAGCGTGTAAAACGCCGGTTGCAACTGGGCGAAATTGAAACGCCCGTCTTCGTTGCTCTTTTGTTCGCGGGTTTCGCCGGTGGCAGTGTTGGTGAGCGTCACTTGCGCGCCGACGACGACTGCGCCCGCCGGATCAGTGACCGCTCCGGTGATTGTGCCGGTAAATGTTTGCGCGCTGGCCATAGCGACCAGCAAAAACATCCAGCACAACACCGAACCGAACAACCCGGGCGTTCGCCCGAGCGGTAATTGGATAAAACTTGTGCATAAACTGATGCCCTCTTTGGATAAGATTTAGTTCGGTTGAAAGCGCAGGCCGGCTTGTCAAAAACCGGTGGCCGAGCCTTCAGCGAACGACATGAAATCAAACCGATTTTCAGGTTCGGAAATTGGGTAACAATCTTGCTTCCGGCACTTCCACAGTTTCTTGTGCGTTGGACAAGATCAAAAAGTTTTCAGATCCCAGCGTTCGTGACTCTATGTGTTTATCGAATTCTTTAGGTAGGTAAAGTCGGCCCCAGCAAAGGACGACGTCTCAAAACAGCCCTTTTTTACTCCCTGCAAAGCTTGCCAGCAAGGCAATTTACGGTAAATTCACCGTAAAGCGGAAGCTAGTTTATTTTCCGTAAAGCGATGATTTCAAAGGCGCTTGACGCGTTGCCGACTTTTTGGGTGCGCAAGACTACTTCGAACCACGGCAAACGTCCTGAATTGTGTCCTAGTCGCCGAGCGAACATGGCAAATGACTGTTCGTTGGTCACAAATTCACCGGCAGCTTCGGTGGAAATCTGGTCGTCACCTTGCAGGATAAGTACGTTACCGGTGCGGCCTAAATTAGGCAGGAAAGAAATGATGGCGTGGCCGTGTCTGTCATCCAGCCGGTCGTAATGAGGCTGCTCTCCGGTTTGGGGGGCGGCATTGATGACGCGCAGATGTTCGCCTTGTAAGGCAAAGCGGAAGTTCATTTGCGGCTCAAACAATTCCGACCAAAGCGTAGAGCGTTTGCTGCCCATGAGAATGACATTGTGTGCTTTGAGGTTGCGCACCTGATAGTCGCGGGCAAAATGAATTTCCGGTTGGACTCCGCTGTGTTCAGCCAGCTGCAACATGCGGTTCATCAGCAAGACATCGGCGAGGCTGGTGTAACGGCGGGCGATAATTTTGCTCAAAATGGCGCGTTCTTCAGGTGAAGCCGAGGCGGGAAGTTTGCCTTCAAAACTTCCGCTGAGATATTCCTGCAAGGTTAACTGTCCGGCGAGCCTGTCCTGGAAAGCGAAAACATCGAATCAGCCAAGACGATGTCGGTGGGCTTTGATTCGCTAAGGAGTTGCGACCAAAGCGTGCGCAAGGCCGGCATGTCGGCCAACGGGCTGCGCGTCAATTTTTGCAGTTGGCGGTTTTGCCAACCCAGCCATGCGGCAACCGCCCGCCAACACGAAAATAGCCAGCGCCAAGAGCGGCATCAAACGCGATGACTTTGGTGACAAGGCAGGAGCAATTGTTTCTTCAGCGGCAGCGGTCGGCTCAATAAGGTTGTGTGGGGTGGCGTCCAAGACGGGAAGTGCGGAGTCGTGCGGTCGCTCAAAGAAATGCGGGACGTAACTGCCTTTGGGAATATCCAGCAAGATGGTTTCGTTGGCGCCCTCGGCGGCGAAATAACGTTCCAGCTTGCGGCGCAAATGGCCAAACTGCACCCGCACGATGTTGTCTTGGCTAGTGTCGTAATCAGCCGCGCGCCCGAACACGATTGCGCCGATTTCCTGTTCGCGTAATCCGCCGCTCGCGCCGCTCAACGAGCGTTCGGTGATGTATTGCAACAGCTCCGTCAGGCGCGGGGCTTTGTTGAAATGAGCGCTAGCTGAAATGCGATTGACCAGTTGCCGTTTGGCTTCAGCCGTGATTTCTGACGGCGGAAGTTCGCTGGTCGGCATTGGCAACCACGCTTCGCTGGATGTCTGGGTAAGTGCGCTCATAAGGAAGCGCATTGTCGCCAGCCTTGCCGCAAGGCGCAAGGTTGGCAGAGATTTTATGGCTGGCTGGTTGGCGCGATGAACGCGGCACGGTAAGCTAACAAGACAAGGAGAACTTGATTCCGTCATGTCCGCGCGTGCCGCATTCATCATCGTTTTGTTACCGCTTTTGCTGTGCTGTTTGACCAGTGCGCAGCCCGCTCCGTTTGCCTTTGCGGACGTGAGCGCCAAAGCCGGGTTGCAACTTGAGCGTGTGAGTTCAGCCGAAAAACGCTATTTGATCGAAACGATGGGCGGCGGCGTAGGCTGGCTTGATTACGACAATGACGGATGGCTCGACGCTTATTTGACCAACGCACCGACGGTCGAATCTTTTAAGGCCGGACGCGTGCCCTCCAATCGTCTTTATCGAAATAATCACGACGGCACGTTCAGCGACGTTACCGAAAAAGCCGGAGTCGGCTTTCGCGGTTGGTCAATGGGCGTGAGCGCGGCAGATTACGACAACGACGGAGACGCCGACCTTTATCTCACGAACGTTGGCGCGAACGTGCTTTATCGCAACAACGGCAACGGCACTTTCACCGACGTCACCGCGAAGGCTGGCGTAGGCGATGCGCGCTGGTCGGCTTCGAGTGGGTTGGGCGATTATGACGGCGACGGCGATCTCGATTTATTCGTGGTGAATTACGTCGAATACGATCTGAATCAACTGCCCGCATTTTGGTCGCGGACGCTATTGCCTGTTTCGAGCGCTCGAAGTGCTTTGCGGCCCGCGCGGCATGAAAGGCGCGGGCGACACGCTTTACCGCAATAACAGCGACGGCACATTCACTGACGTATCCAAACAGGCTGGCGTCGCCGATGAACGCGGCCATTTCGGTTTGGGGGGCCGCGTGGGCTGATTTGATAACGACGACGACCTCGATCTTTTCGTCACCAACGACACGCAGGCCAATTATCTTTATCTCAACCAAGGCGGCGGCAAGTTCAGCGAAGCCGGCTTGCTCTCTGGTGCTGCGCTCGACACGAACGGCAAAGCGCGCGCAGGAATGGGCATTGCGGTGGGCGATTATGATCGCGACGGCAAGCTTGATTTGGGCGTGACCAATTTTTCTGATGAGAGTTACGCGCTCTTTCACAACGAAACCCAAAACGGCGAAGTTAATTTCACTGACCGTGCCGTCGCCGCTGGCCTGGGCAAAGCGACTTCGGCTTACTTGGGTTGGGGCATGTTCTTCGCAGATTTTGACAATGACGGCTGGCTGGATTTGTTCGCCACCAACGGTCACGTTTATCCGCAAGTTGATCGCGTAGACATCGGCACCAAATACAAACAGCGCTCGCTGCTGTTTCAAAATAACGGCAAAGGCGCTTTCGTGGATGTGACCAGCGCCGCAGGCGCAAGCCTTAATCAGCCGCGCGCGCATCGCGGCGCAGCGTTGGGCGATTATGACAACGACGGCGATCTCGACATATTGCTGATGGATTTTAGACGGACAGCCCGTCTTGCTTGAAAATCGCAGCGCCAGCGCTGGCCATTGGTTGCGCGTGCGCGCTCCGGTTGGCGCGACGGTGAAAATCGAAGCGGGCGCAACGAAACAAATCGAGATCGTACAGGCTTCGGGCAGTTATCAATCGGCTTCCGAGTCGGTGGCGCATTTTGGTTTGGGTTCGCTGACCGCGGTTGAACGCGTTACGGTGAAATTCTCAAACGGCAAAAGCCAAACTTTGACCAACGTTAAAGCCGATCAAGTGCTGACTCTCGCCAACAAATAAAACCCATGAAACGAGTCCTCTTATTCACACTGATTTTTGCTTGCCTGGTGGTTGTTGCGGCAGCACAAACGCGAACCGCCAAAGCTGCCGCGCCAAACCAAGCCGCCATTCAGGCGCTTTATCAAAAGGCCCGCGCCGCCGAAGCCGCCAAAGATTACGCCACTGCGGCGACGCATTACGAAGAAATCCTCAAGCTCGACGCGTCGTTGCATCCGTTGCGCGCTAATTTGGGGTTGATGCGTTATTTGAACGCCGAATACGAATTGGCCGCGAAAACTTTGCGGCAAGCTTTGGCGGGCGATGGCACGTTGCAGGCTGCGCAACTGTTTTTGGGCATGTCGTTGTTGGAATTAAATCAGCCGTTGGCGGCTATCACGCCGCTTGAATCCGCCGTGCGCAGCAAGCCGCAAGATGCGAACGCCCGGTTTCAATTGGCGCGGGCTTATTACCTCGGCGAACGTCATTCGTCAGCATTGAAAGAATTGCAGGCGCTGCTCGAGAAACAGCCCAACGATGCCGAAACCCTGTTTTTGTTGGGGCGCGTGCATTTGAAACTTTCGTTGGCAGCGTATGACCAACTCAAAGAAAAGCACCCTGACAATTACCGCATCTATCAATTGTTGGGCGAAAACTATGCGCTGCAATCGCAATATGGCCCGGCCATCGCGAATTACAACAAAGCCATCGAGCGCAATCCGCAAGGGCGCGGATTGCGCCTCAAACTTGGCGAAGCTCTGCAATCAGCCGGCGAAACCGACAAAGCGCTGGCCGCGTTTCTGGATGAGTTGCGGCTCAATCCGAATGACGGATATGCGCATTATCGGGCAGGCAATCTCTTGATCGAGCAAACCAAATTCGACGAAGCCCTCCCACATTTGAAACGCGCCACCGAACTCGATCCGCGCTCAGCCGAAGCGTTCACCGCCTATGGGCGCTGCCTGCTTGAAAAGAATGAGCCGCAATCAGCCGTGGCTCCGTTGCGCCAAGCCGTGACGCTCGACGCGCAAAGCGAAACTGCATGGTTTCAACTGGCGCGCGCGTTACAACAAACCAACGACCGCGCTGGCGCGCAGCAAGCGTTGCAGATGTACGAGAAATTAAAAGGGAAGTAGGCCATGAGACAGGAGTCAGGAGACAGGAGTCAGAAGCCAGAAGCCTTGAGAATATAGACGCAGTTCTCAAAATTCTTTGCATTGCTGAAGACCAGCAATATTTCATCTCTTTGTCCTGACTCCTGACTCCTGACTTCAAACCGGCGGTGGATCGGCAACTCGCCCATCCACCGCTTTTTATTAGAGCGAACGCAAGAACCTGAGCAGTTGCGCTTGCTGTCGCGGATTGAGTCCGTTGAAACGGGCAGCGACGGTGGTGGCTTCACCGCGATGACGGCGAATGGCTTCTTCGAGCGTGAGCGTGTTTCCGTCGTGCATGTAACGGTTGCGCGTGCGCAAGCCCCAGAGCGGCGCGGTGCGCATCTTGTTCGCGGTTTGCTGGTCGCCGTTTTGCACTATGCCGTCGCCGGTGCCTACGTTATGCAACAGGAAGTCGCCGTAAGGGTGAATCGCCTTGCCGCCGAGCGCGGGCGTGACGGTGAAGGTGCCGCCGTTGAAAACCGTACCGGCGGGCGCCGTGATGAACGTGCTGGTGTGGCAAATGGAGCAGCCGATTTGATTGAAAAGCTGTTCGCCTGCCCGCGCGTCCGCCGAATTGACAATGGCCGCGTCGCGTGCCGGAGCCTTGGTCGCGCGCATAAACCGCGTGAAAAGATCAATGTCGCCGTCCTGATCTTCGGGATCGGCCACCGTATCGAAGGCCGTGACCGAACGCCCCATCGAACTGTTTTCTTCAGGCAGCAAACGGCTGGTGATGCCGACTTCGTTGAGGTAGGCGTCGGCAGAAAAAGAAAGCAAGCTGGCGTGCTGATTCTTCCAGCCGAAACGCCCGACGCGCGTTACGCCCGGCGCTTCGAGCAAGGGCACTTGAATGACTTGCCCCGCGATTTGCCCGCCCGTGGCGCGCGCCTGATTGCGGGCGAGTTCGATGAAAACGTTGTCGTCAATCGCTTCGACATAACCGTCGCCAAGCACACTCAGCGAAGTGCGAAAAGTGCGAATCGTCTCGTTGCTGTTGGCGCTCTCTTGCAACGAAGGATGAATTGCGCGGTCGTTAATCAGCGAACCGCCGGGGGCTTCGACGAAATTGCCTTGCGCATCGCGGTGGCCTGCGCGCAGGACGTTAACTTGGCTGCCCGCGCCGACGACAGGATTCTGATGGCATTCGGCGCAGGCTTGCGCGTTATAAACCGGGCCGAGTCCGTCGGCGATTTCGTCGCGCTCGGCAAAGGCTTTCAGGTCTGCCTCAAAGGTAGCTTGATCAGTAAGGCCGTTGGTTTGATTGTCAAAGCCGGTTGGCGCTTCGACAAAGGTTTGACTGGTTGCCGTGCGCGACAGTGCGACCGACAACGTGAACGTAGCTGCACACAAAAATAGTACGGTGAGCTTAAGTGATTTCATGAAATGGTATCTCCTTAAAAGCAAAAGCTGGAAAAATGGGTAGCTGCTTCATCCGGGCAAGATGCCTCGGTCAGACGCGCCGGTAGCCGAATTTGTACATGTTCAGCTCGTTATCGGCTAAAGCCGCTGTCGGGATGAATCAAACGCGGATAACTGACACGCTTGGGCGAAGCCTATCCAATTTGAACGGGTTGAACGCGAGTCGCTGGCAGCGAGGCTGCGCGTTCAACCGTGAATGCGTGCGTGTGTGCAATCGGGGTATGTGGGCAGGATCAGTCCGGGCTGATCGCAAAAGCGGGATGCTTTAGGAGGAATCGGGTTAAGGACGTTCAGCGGGGCCGCGTCCGTTGAAGGGCGGCGGCGGTGGAGGCGGGCCGCCGGGTTTGTGGTGCGGGCCGCCGTCAGCGAGTTCTTCAAGCAAGCGCGGCAAACCGGCAGTGCCAAAACGTTGCGTGAGCGCGGCCAATTGATTGGCGTCGCTTTTCAAGATATTCAACGCGGCGATTTTGAATTTGGCCGTCGCGTGCAAATGTTTGCCCGCATCGGCACCGAGTTGTTGCGCGATGATTTCGGCTTGCGCATTGGCGAGGGCTTCGTTGCCCGCGAGCACCGCGTTATCAAAAGCGCGTTGCGCTGCTTGCAAGGTTTCGTTCGGACGCGGACGTTGTTCGCGCATCGTTTCGATCAATTGGGTGAGTTGCTGTTCTTGCGAACTGGTGAGCGCGCTGGCACCGGCTTCGGCCAAAGCTTGCTTCAATAATCCCAACGGTTCGCGCGGCTCCGGTGGCGGATTGCCGCCGGGACGTTGCGGATGTGCCATCATTGCGGTGACTGCTGCGCAAAGGATTGCGCCGATAATCAAGATGTTTTTCCAGGCGAAATAACGAGACATGATGAACTCCTTTTGGATGACTACGTTTACCGACCGTTTCTCCACTGTTCATTGACGCCGCAAAAGGTAACGCCGCAACGTAAAGGCTTGATGCGCGTTTGGCAGAGAATTGTAAAGACTCTGTAAAAGTGGCTGCGCGCGGCGGCAAGCTTGGTTAGTCTTGCACTGGTCAGGTGCCAACTGGTTTGCGTGACCTGATGAAACTGATCTCGCTACTCAAAATTTGTATGACCGAAACCTTCGAAAAAATAAGAGTGCTGATGATTGATGACGACACCAAGTTGTGTCGTTTGGTGAAAGACTATTTAGATCCGTTGGGTTTTGACGTCGCCAGTGTTCACACCGGGCCGCAAGGTGTAGAAACTGTGCGCAACGGAAATTTTCAAGTCGTCATCCTCGACGTAATGCTGCCAGGTATGGACGGCTTTGAAGTGTTGCGTCAGATCAGGCAGGTTTCGATGATTCCGGTTTTGATGCTGACCGCTTTGGGTGACGAAGCCGACCGCATCGTCGGGCTTGAAGTCGGCGCTGACGATTATTTGCCGAAAACTTTCTCGACGCGTGAACTGTTGGCGCGGTTGCGGGCAGTGACGCGGCGTTCGTTCTTGGCGGCGAGCCAGCGGCAAGCCGTTGCCGAAACTGAGGAGTTGGTGATCAACGATTTGCGCATCACCAGCGCGGCGCGCAAAGCCGTCTTTCGTGATCAAGTGCTCGCGCTGACGCCGATTGAATTCGATTTGATTTATTGTCTGGCGCGTTCGGCTGATCGCGTATTGAGCCGCGACCAGTTGCTGGATGAAATCAGCGGCAGGAATTACGAAATCTTTGACCGTTCGGTTGATGTTCATATTTCCAGCTTGCGGCGCAAGTTGGGCGACGATCCCAAAAATCCGCGTTACATCAAAACCGTACGCTCTTCAGGTTATATGCTGATGAGCAGGCCGGAAGAATAGAAAACACATGCGATTGCGCTTTTCTCTGTTCACACGAATTTTGCTTTGGTTTTTTCTGAACCTGCTGGTGCTGGGCGGAGTGCTGCTGGTGTTTTTCAATTTGCAATTTCGTTTGCGGCCCGACGCGCCCATCGTTGGCACCGGCGGCCAGCAGATCGAAAACATCGCGCGCCTGATGGTGGTTGAGATGTACGGCAAATCTCGCCCAGAACGCGACGCGATTGTTCACCGTTACGAAGACCAGCATCAGGTCACATTTCTGCTTTATGAAAATATGGGCGAAAAACTCGCAGGCAGCGCAGTGGAAGCGCCCGCAGAAGTGATGGAACACGTGAACCGTCCGCCTCCGCCGCCACCGAATGCCAATGAGGGCGCTCCTCCACCCGGTCGAATGAATGATGGGCCGCCCGCTCGCGGAGCAGTTTTTACGCTAAAAACCAATAACCCGACGCGTTATTGGATGGGCGTGCGCGTGCCGTTCTTTGACAAGGACCGTGAAATGACGCGGCGCGCTACGATGCTGGTGTCGTCTGATTCCATCACCGCGCATGGACTGTTTTTTGACGCGAAGCCTTGGCTGGTTGCCGTAGCGGTGGTTTTGGCGCTTTCGTTTTTGCTGTGGTTTCCGTTTGTGCGCAACTTGACGCACACGATTCAACAATTAACCAAGGCGACCGAACAAATCGCCGAAGAACATTTCGAGGTGCGCGTGAACGATCAGCGCACTGATGAATTAGGGCGTCTCGGCAAAGCCATCAATCATCTGGCCGAACGTCTGTCGGGTTTCGTGGGTGGCCAAAAACGCTTTCTGGGCGACATCTCGCATGAGCTCAATTCGCCGCTCGGTCGCCTGCAAATGGCGTTGAGCATTCTCGAAGAACGCGTCGAACCGGGGCAGCGTGCTTACGTCGCCGACGCGCAAGAAGAAGTGCAATTGATGGCGGGTTTGGTGAGCGAGTTGCTGGCGTATGCCAAGGCCGGTATGAAAACGTCAGAGGTCAAGTTGCAACGCGTTCAGTTGTTGCCGCTGGTCGAGCAGGTGTTGCGACGTGAAACGCTGGAAGGCGTTGCATTCGTCGTGCAGGTCTCTGACCAGTTGGCGGTGATGGCAGAGTCACAGTTGTTGGAGCGGGCATTATCGAATGTGATTCGCAACGCGGTACGTTATGCAAGCGGCGCGGGCGCGATTGAAATCACCGCGAACAAAAGCGGTGGTACAGTCTGTTTGTGTGTGAGAGACCACGGGCCCGGCGTGCCCGAAGACGCGTTGACGCAACTTTTCGACCCGTTCTTTCGGCTTGAATCAGATCGCGCGCGCAACACCGGCGGCGCAGGCCTTGGTCTCGCCATCGTTAAAACTTGTCTCGAAGCCTGTAACGGTTCAGTCGCGGCCAAAAACTGCCAGCCCACGGGATTGCAAATTAGCTTCTCGCTTTCGTCAGCGGCTTGATCAACTGGCGGTGTGACGAGACAGCGTGCCGCGCATTGCGATCATCACGAGAGCTGAAATCAACGCCGGAATGGCCGCCGCCATAAACAGCGTACGATTGCTTAAATGCCATGCCATGAACTGTCCGCCGATGAGCGGGCCAACGATGGCTCCCAAACGCCCGAAGCCCAAACCGGCGCCAATGCCAGTTGAGCGCAATTCTGTCGGATAGTAAGTCGCCGCCAAAGCGTTGATGCCAACCTGCCCGCCCATTACTCCGACGCCGGCAATGAAAACGACTACGAACAAGAAGAACAGAGAAAGCCACGGCATGCCAATGAAAGCAATATTGATTGCGGCCAGTCCGAAACAAGCAGACAGCACGGCGACGAATCCGTAACGGTTGACGAGCCAGCCCAGCAACACGGCACCGAGAGTTCCGCCAAGTTGCAAAGTGGTTCCGACATAAACCCCGGTCGCAGTCGCATAACCCGCGTCGCGCACTACGGTTGGCAACCAGCTTGAAAGGAAGTAAAGGTTCAGCAAATTCATAAAATTCGCTGTCCATAACAACAAGGTGCCGCGAGCGCGTCCGTCTTGAAATAACCGAGCCAGCGGCACTCCGGTTTGGGTTTGCTCAGGAATGAAATAGGTCGCCGCTTCAGCGTGCAGCGGATTGAGATGCCGCAAGATTTTGCCGATGCGCTTGTCGGTTCCGTCGCGGGCGGCCAAAAATTGCAATGACTCGGGGAGCCAGAAAAACATCACGAGTGCGATCACCAACGGAATAGTGCCGCCGAAATAAAAGACCGCCTGCCAGCCGTAATGCGGTATCAGCCAAGCCGCGATAAATCCGCCGATGGCTGCTCCGGCGGTAAAGCCATTGCCCACCAGCATCATGACAAACACCCGCGTAGATTTCGGGCTGAACTCGCCGCAAAGCGCGACTGCGTTGGGCATGATGCCGCCGAGTCCGATGCCCGCGATGAGACGAATCCAGCGCAATTCGCCCACGCTGGAAGCTTGCGCTGTTACAAGCGTCATCACGGCAAAAAACACTGTCGCCGCAATCAGCACCGGTCGGCGACCGAACTTGTCGGCCAGCATTGAACAGAGAAACGCGCCGATTAACACGCCCACCAGCGTGGCACTGAACACGGGCGCCATTTGTGCGTTGGCGAGTTTCCAATCCTGAATGATCGCCGGGGCGACATAACCCATCGCTTGCACGTCAAATCCGTCAATCACGAGACAGATTCCGCACAGCACAAAAATACCGATTTGATAGGCACCCGGTTTGAAATCGTCGAGTGCCTGCGTGATGTTGATGGGTGAGTTGGTTTGCATTGCAAAGAGAGCTAGAGCGTTTGTTCGCGCCAGAGTCCGAGTGCCTTTTGCACAGGGCGATCTGAGAAACTAAACAAGACTGCTTCGCTGGCGGCTTGGTGTGCGACAGGGCACCAGTTGGGTACCACGAAAACATCGTGCGGTTGCCAGTTGAAAGTTTGCTCGCCAACGTGGCTGCTGCCGGAACCTTCGGCCACGCAATAAATCGTGGCATCACTCGAACGATAACCACCCCCGACAAAGCCTGCCGGTAACAATTGCAGGAAGGCACCTATCGTTGGCATCGGCGCACCGCCAGTCACCGGATTGATGTATTGCATCTTCACGCCGTGCACTGGATCAAGCGGGCCGTTGCGATAAAGCTGATGCAAGGCTGCGCGGCTGCGTTCGTAAGGATAGGCGAAGATCGGCGAAGACAGACGCGACGAGCGGTATTCAAGCGGCAACATATTCGCCGCAAAGCGCGCTTGGGCGTCGCCTTCAGGGCGCGACAACGGTTGCTGCTCGTCGGGGTAATGCTCGGCAAAACTGCCGCTTAGCGCATTCACCAAGGGAATATCCAAGCCGTCCAGCCAAATCGCAGGCCCTGCGCTGTTTGCCGCGTTGCCGTGATCGTGCCACGTCCACGATGGCGTCAAAATAAAATCGCCCGTGTGCATCGTGGCTTTTTCGCCATCCACGGCAGTGAAGCCTCCGCTTGATTCCAGCACGAAGCGCAACGCCGAAGCCTGATGACGGTGGCTGCGGGCGATTTCACCCGGCAGCACCAATTGAATGCCCGCATACAGGCTTTCAGTAATGCGCGAAGAGCCGCGCAAACCGGGATTTTCCAGTACGAGCACGCGTCGTTCGGCTTGCGCTGCGCTGATCATTTGACCAGCTTGCAGGAGCATCGGACGCATTTCACTGTATGACCAATGCGCAGGTTGGGTGAGCGGCGCAGGTTCAGGCGTGACGAGCTTGGCTAATGATTCCCAGAGCGGCGCGGCGTGCTTTTGATCAAGGCGCGCATAAAATTCGCGCCACTCAGCCGAAGCGTCGAGCGCGGCGAAAAAAGGTTTCGTCATATTTAGACCAGCTTCCAACCTTTGCGATATTTGCGATGAATCATCGGCTCGGTCTCGGGCGCATTCGTTGCTTTCAGGTTCTTAAAATCCCATTCGAGTTTTTTGCCTGCGCGAAAGGCTACGTTGCCGAGGTGGTTGGCTTCGGTTAGCCAGCCGGCGTATTCGAAATTGCAGGTTGTCGGAGCGCCCGTTTTGCAAGCGTGAATCCATTCGGCGTGATGGCCGAGCGATTTCGGAATGAATGGCTCAGGGCGTTTGAAATCGGCGAATTGCGCTTCGGGCAAGAGCGCGTGCTTGCCGTACTCAGACAGCAGCATGCCTTTGTCGCCCACAAAGAGCACACCGCTTTGCCATTGCGGAATGCCGGCGTCGTGCCAGATTTTGGGTTTGTAAGTGCCTTGATACCAGTTGATTTTCACGGGCGGCATGTTGCCGCGTTCGCCGTAAGTGTAACTCACTTGCATCGAAGCCGGAGCGATTTCGAGATGCGGTTTCGGACCCGCGGCTTCGATGGTCAGCGGATGATCGAGCTTCAACGCCCAGAACGGCAGGTCAATCCAGTGGCTGCCCAGATCAGACATCGTGCCGTTGCCGAAATCCCACCAGCGATACCATTTTGGGCCGGGGAAATAGACGTTGTTGAAATCACGTTTCGGTGCGGGGCCAAGCCACAAATCCCAATTCAAATTGGCGGGCACAGGCTCGGCAACTGCCGGGCGCTCTTGCACAAAGACGATGTCCTTGGCGGCTGTGGCCTCGGCTTTGCTGGCGTGCCAACCCCACGCGCGACCTACCCAAACGTGGGCTTCAGTGACAGCACCGATGGCTCCGCTCTGAATCAATTCGACGACGCGACGATAGTTGTCGCCCGCGTGAATTTGCGTGCCCATTTGGGTGGCGACTTTGGTTTTCGCCGCCGCTTCGCGAATGACACGGGCTTCCCAGATGTTGTGCGTCAGAGGTTTTTCGCAATAGACGTGCTTGCCGAGTTGCAGCGCGGGCAGCGTCGCAAATGCGTGCGTGTGTTCCGCCGTGCTGATGACGACTGCGTCGAATTCTTTGTGATGGTCATAGACCTTGCGGAAGTCCGCGAGCTTGCGCGCGTTCGGGTGCCGCACCGCAGCCTTGTTGATGCCGTCCTGATTCACGTCGCAAAGAATGACGATGTTTTCAGATTCGACATCTTTGAGATTGGCCGCGCCGCGACCTCCTGCGCCGATGATGGCGAGGTTTAGTTTATTGTTCAGGTTCTGCCCGCGCACAATCGCGGGCGCAGCCAGCGCGGCAAGTCCGGCGGCAGATTGCGCAAGGAATTGGCGACGCGTTGCGCTCGGAAGAGTTTCTTTTTTCATGATGTTTGCTCCGCAAGTTGGTGAACTGAATGACGTGCTTGCGCGCAGAGTAAGGCTGTTGGCTGGCTGTGGCAATAGGCGCGCGAAGTTAGGCAGGGAAGAGAGTGAGAAACGAATTGGAAATTTGAGCCAAGGCTTCGGGCAATTGGACTGACCGTTTGATGATGCTGGTGTGACGCGTTATGACAGTGGGCGTAAACTGCGAAACATTCTGCGAGTGTCCAAGCCTGATGACATTGATTGCCATCAGAATGGGAGACAAATTCAAAAAAACATTATAGGTTTCCCGCAACAACTCATCTGTCTGGTTTCATTTTGTAAAGGAGTTTTAGGTATGGCGAAGACTACGACTGAAACGGCGGCGGCTTTGTCGCCGGTTACGCTGGTCAACGGACGCGACACGTCTGTTCCGCTCAGCAAAAACACACACCTGTTGAAATGGGTTGAGAAAATGGCCCGCCTCACGCAACCCGCAGCCATTCACTGGGTGGATGGCTCACAGGAAGAATTCGAAATGCTCTGCGACCAACTGGTGCGCGGCGGCACTTTCATTAAGCTCAACGAAGAACTTTGGCCGGGCTGTTATTACGCCCGTTCAGACGCCAGCGATGTCGCCCGCGTCGAAGACCGCACTTTCATTTGTTCGCTTTCCAAAGAGGCCGCCGGGCCGACGAACAATTGGGAAGACCCTTATAAAATGCGCCGTAAGCTCAAGAGCTTGTTTAATGGCGCTATGCGCGGACGCACGATGTATGTTTTGCCGTTCAGCATGGGGCCAGTCGGTTCGCCGATGTCGCAAATCGGCGTGCAGTTAACCGACTCGCCTTACGTCGTCGTCAACATGCGCATTATGGCGCGCATCGGCATGCCGGTATTTGAGTTGATAGACAAAGACGAAAAGCGCGTCGTGCCGTGTATGCACACGGTCGGCGTGCCGCTCGCGCACGGACAATCCGACGTGCCGTGGCCGTGCCAAAAAGAAAAGTACATCGTGCATTTTCCCGAGACGCGCGAAATCTGGTCGTATGGTTCGGGTTACGGCGGCAATGCTTTGCTCGGGAAAAAATGTTTCGCCTTGCGCATCGCTTCAAACATTGCCCGCGACGAAGGCTGGATGGCCGAACACATGCTCATCCTCGGCGTCGAAGACCCGAACGGCGAAAAGACTTATGTGACGGCGGCTTTTCCGAGCGCGTGCGGCAAAACCAATTTCGCGATGATGATTCCGCCCGAAGGATTTGACGGCTGGAAAGTTTGGACGGTCGGCGACGACATTGCGTGGATCAAACCCGATGAACACGGTCGTTTGCGCGCCATCAACCCCGAAGCCGGATTCTTTGGCGTAGCGCCGGGAACTTCGGTTAAGACCAATCCGAACGCGATGGCGGCGCTGTCGCGCAATTCGATTTTTACCAACGTGGCGCTCACGCCTCAAGGCGGCGTGTGGTGGGAAGGCATGACCGATGAACCGCCCGCCGAATGCCTTGATTGGCAAGGCAATCACTGGACGCCCGAAATTGCCCGCGTGACCGGAGCCAAAGCGGCGCATCCGAATGCGCGTTTTACTGCACCCGCTTCGCAGTGTCCGACGATTGACCCGGATTGGGAAAAACCGGACGGCGTGCCGATCAGCGCCATCGTGTTTGGTGGACGCCGCGCGCGTACGATCCCGCTGGTTTATCAGGCGTTCAACTGGAGCGCGGGCGTTTATACCGGCGCGACGGTTGGTTCTGAAATGACCGCCGCCGCCGGAGGTACGGTCGGCAAAGTGCGGCGCGACCCGATGGCGATGCTGCCGTTTTGCGGCTATCACATGGGCGATTACTTCCGTCACTGGATTCGTATGCAGCGCGATCTCAGCGAAACGCCGCGCATCTTTCACGTCAATTGGTTCCGCAAAGATGCCGAGGGCAATTTTATGTGGCCGGGCTTCGGCGAAAACATGCGCGTGTTGAAATGGATTGTGGATCGCGCACATGGTCGCGCCGCCGGACGCGAAACGCCCATTGGCTGGATGCCGCATTACGAAGACATCAAATGGGACGGGCTCGATTTCTCGCGTGATAAGTTTGAAGAGTTGCAAGCCTTTGATCGTGCGGCCTGGCGCGAGGAGGTGTTGGGACACGAAGAGCTTTTCATTGAATTGCACGACCGTTTGCCTGCCGAGGCGATTTATGAGCGCGAATTGTTGATTTGCCGTTTGTAGTAAATCAAAGAAACAGCAGGTGACTGACAACTTCCGATTGTCTCGCCCAGCTTTGCCTGTACGGCAGATAAAAAGCCGCTGATGTTGTATGACGTCAGCGGCTTTCAGCTTAGACCGCAGCGAGCGCTTTATTATTTATTCAAACAGCTTCAATATCAGTACAGTTCACAGCGAAAGAAGAACCGTCCGAACCCGTAACAAAACTATGAATACCCTTTCTCGCTTCACTAAAAAGCGGCAAGCGCTGCGATTTTCTCTTTTACCGTTCACGCTCGCGGTGTTGTGTTGGTGCATCGTTTCGCCGCTTGAGGCGCAGCAGCGTCAGGCTGCAAGCGCGAGCCAATCCGCCCCGAGCGTACTGTTTATTGGCAACAGTTTTACGTTTGGTTCAGGTACGCCCGTGCAAAAATGGCGACCTGAAACCGTGACCGATTTAAACGGAACCAACATCGGCGGCGTGCCCGCCTTGTTTAAAGCGTTTGCCGCGCAAGCCGGACGCGCTTTCAACGTCAACCTCGAAACCTCGCCGGGCAAGAATCTGGCTTATCACTTCAGAGAGAAAGCCGCAGTCATCGGCCAGCCGTGGGATTACGTTTTGTTGCAAGGCCACAGCATGCTTGATCTGAGTAAGCCGGGCGACCCGACGACGCACGCCCAAGCGGCCAAAGAGTTGGCTCAGTTGTTCCGCAGCAAAAATCCCAAGGCGGATATTCGATTGGTGGCTACGTGGTCGCCGCGCTGATCAAGTTTATCCGGAAAAGGGCTATTGGCATGGACAGCCGATTGAAAAAATGGCCTTGGATATTCGCCGTGGTTGCGACCTCGCACTGAAAGAAAGCGCGCCGCTGATTCGCAGCGTGATTCCGGTGGGCGAAGCCTGGAATCGCGCCATCAAAAATGGTGTAGCCGATCCGAATCCGTATGACGGTCTCACGCCCGGCCAACTTGATTTGTGGGGGAAAGACCATTACCACGCCAGCGTGGCGGGTTATTATCTTGAAGCGTTGTTGGTTTTTGCCGACCTCACCGGACTCGATCCGCGTTCGTTGGGCAAGCAAGAGCTTGCGGCGACTGAACTCGGACTTGCGCCCGAGCAAGCCGTCGTTCTGCAAAAGCTGGCTTATGACGAACTCACCGCGATCAAGGGCCGCCCTCGCCTGCGGTCATTCAAAAGCGTGAATCTCGGGCGCGCGGCCTGACACGGCTAAGGTATGGGACTCGGTCACGCTCTTTCGCACGGCGTTCCTGATCTCGTAACGCTGCCCCAGCATTTCAAAAAGGTGGGCGGTTTTTGGATGACGGCGATGGTTCTGGCCGTCACGCCAAAAACGTGCAGCGCGAAAAAGAGGATAAAAGAGGGGTAGAGCCTTCGTTAAAGATTAGGAATGGGCCATAACAGGCTGCAATGGTGGGAAGTCATTAGCGTTCATTCAACATTCAACTCGCAATACCAAAGCTCAACCCAAAGGATGTTGCATATGAAACAAAGACGTTTACTAGCAGGTCGTTTTTTCACTGTCGTTGACTGGATGCCCATGCTTTTTTGGCTCGCGATTATCGCTAATGCCCAATCAGTGCGAGTTGCAAATGATTCAAACCCAACTGAGCTGGATGTTCGTCAGCGAGAAGGACAGGCGAGTAATCCGCCAGCGTTGTCGTTTACCATTCAGCTTGCAAACGATCAAAAACAGTTTAGGCAAGGTGAAGTGATTCATTTGGAGATGCGTTTTGCCAGTAGTTCACCGGGAACGTACAGGCTGGATGCGGCAACTTATGACCGCAGTGGCAGGCTTAACCTTGATAAATTTCAGATTGAACCAAACACGGGGTTTACCGACCCAATGAGGGATCATTTAAGTATTTGGGGAGGCGGTTTGCGCGGTATTCCTGATTTGGAAGAAAAACCTTATTTAATCGTATATGAATTAAACGAATGGTTTCGTTTCGACCGACCGGGGAAGTATCGTTTGTTTCTCACTTCTCCCCGCGTTGGCCTTAAGAATCAACGCTTAAATTTTTTTGGCAGTGACATCACGTTGACTTCGAATATCGTCGAGTTCGAGATTGTGAAACCTGAAGCTGGGTGGGCGGATCATGAATTACAAAAAATCCTGAAAGGCTTGAAGGGAAAGAATGACCGCCGAGCCAATTGCCGAGCGCTGCGTTTCTTAGGCACAAAAGCCGCCGTGCTGAATTGGGTGAGGCTTTATGATGCCGAGGATCAAGAGTGTGCTTATGAATATTACGCCAGGTTTGATCAGTTCGCCGCACCGGGATTTGGTGATTGAAACGATGGCAGCGCGATTGACGGCACCCGAACAAGCAGTTTCTAGCACATGGTTTAGTCTGTTGTTAGATCTTGCGTCTCCATCTTGGCGCCCACCTGCTTCTTATGATGAGGAACAGCGGAAAGCTTATTGGCAGACTTACCAGGAGATTCGCTCACAGAATACCGAAAAGTATTCGGAGCGATTAAGGCAAGCTGTTGCGCTAAAAACTGGCAATGCGAGGGCCATCAGCCTGAATACATTGCTTGAGTTGCACGGGGACAAAAACGGACTGCCAGATGTGTCCACTTATTTCATTGATTTGCCACTCAACGAACAACGCAGATTGCTGGAATATGGCTGGAAAAAAATAAGCAGTACATCGCTGTTACCGACGTTACGACAACTCTATCAAGCACGTGCAAAATCGCCGGATAGTCACGAAAGAGCAGAACTCCGTACCTTGGCGTTACGTCGCATTTATGAACTTGCGCCGGAAGAGGGGCGCCGCCTGATTCTGATGGAAATGAAACGATCCAATCCACAAGTCGGACTATCAGCGCTTACGCTATTGCCAGATGAAACGCTGCCCGAACTTGATCAGGTTTTTATTGAGAACTTCGAGCAAGGGGAATTCAGCGATATCCATAGCGCGCTGATCGAGCGCTATGGCTCACCAAGCCTTTACGGACGCGTCAGTGCAGCGCTCGCAGAAAAAATGAGCGCAATGGCTTGCTATGAACAAGATCATTTGCTGGCTTTCTGTCTGCGCGTAGACGCCGCTGGCGGCGAAGCGTTGATTCGCCAGGCACTCAATGCGAGAAAGTCCACGCGTTGCTACTCCAACCTATTAGACGGAGTAGCGGAATTGCACTACAGCCCGGAACTGGAAAAGGTGGCGCTGGAAGCCCTAAATGACGCTGAAACAGTAGTTGTTATTAGTGCCATTCGCGCGCTTGGTAAGTATGGTTCCGGCAAAGCAGAAGAGCCACTTTGGAAAAAATTTGAGCAGTGGCATCAGGAATGGAACGGGCGCGGGCGCGATCTGGAATCTGATGCCTTTGGCGATGAGGAGTTGAATTTACAAGGCGACCTTGAGCGTGTATTGCAATCCTCACTTGGTCAAGCAGCTAATTGGTTAGCTAGCCCACGAGAATTGGAAAGGCTTAAACAGCTTTGTGTGACCTCACCTGGGCGGAAGGACGTTGATAGCTGGCTACAAAGGTGGGGAGATAAAATTGCACTACACTTTATGCCTTACGAAAATGAATGGGGGCGTGCGGAAATTGGACACTACAGGTTTAGTTCTCTCGTAGCACTAAAACAAAAGCTTGCGCAGTTTCCTCAAGGCACTGTCTTTCACTGGCAGCCAGCTCAAATTGGCAACTATGAAGAATCAAAAGAAGGGCTTTTTCAAACAGTTCAAGTATTTCTGGCTGAGCGAAATATGCGGATTGTTCGATAGAGAAAAATACGCCCAGTCACAGTTGGAGTTCATCATGAAACTCTACGCACTCGTTATCGCATTACTCATTGCAAATTTTTCGGCGCCCGCCCAACCGCCTTCGGCAGGCGTGCAGGCCGCGTGACAGACGCCACAGGCGAGGTCATGCCGGGCGTGAAAATAAAGGTCACCAACACTGACACCCATATCAGCCAGTCAACGGTCACCAACGAAGCGGGCGATTTTGTGTCGCCTTATCTCAATCCCGCTAACCACACGCTTGAGCGTATCAGGCGTTGTGATTCCGCGCGGTGACGGCGGCGACGGATCGTTCGCGGTGAACGGCAGGCGTGGTGACAACATAGGCTTTTTGCTTGACGGAATGAACAACACACAACGCCGCAATACGGGCATAGTGACAGGGCTTTTGCAAAGTCATAACGTTCTCGCGTTTGAAGATCTTTCGAATCGCAGAGGCGTTGAGACCTCGCGCTGAAAGAAAGCGCGCCGCTGATTCGCAGCGTGATTCCAGTGGTGAAGCCTGGAATCGTGCCATCAAAAATGGTGTAGCCGATCCGAATCCGTATGACGGTCTCACGCCCGGCCAACTTGATTTGTGGGGAAAAGACCATTACCACGCCAGCGTGGCGGGTTATTATCTTGAAGCGTTGTTGGTTTTTGCCGACCTCACCGGACTCGATCCGCGTTCGTTGGGCAAGCAAGAGCTTGCGGCGACTGAACTCGGACTTGCGCCCGAGCAAGCCGTCGTGCTGCAAAAGCTGGCTTATGATGAGCTTGCCTCAATTAAAGGTCGCCCGCGCTTGCGTTCGTTTAAGCCGGTTCAACTTAAAGGAGAAGGTGTGAAATGAGATTTCGTATAGTGTTGTTGTGTTGTGTGTGGTTGGCAGCCAGCGGTTTGTCGGTTGCCCAGGCCGTGCGTGGCCGTATTGAAGGGCACGGTCAAAGACCAACAAGGGCAGCTGATTCCTAATGCCACGTTGACCGTTGTCAACGCGGGAACCGGCGAAACGCTCACCACCGTCTCTTCGGGGGAGGGAACCTTCGTGGTTGTCGAAGTGAAGCCCGGTATTTATCGCGTGACGGCAGAAGCCACAGGGTTTAAGAAAATTTCGGTTGAAGGCGTTGTCGTGCAAGTGGCTACGGTTTCAGCCGTCAAGCTGGAATTGCCCGTGGGCGCCGCCTCTGATTCTGTGACAGTCAGCGCCAGCGAGTCGCAGGAAGTTGTCAACAGCGCCAACCCTGAAATCGGCGATGTCGTAGACCGTCAGCGCATTCTTGATTTGCCGCTTGATGGACGCAATCCGCTTGAATTGACAGCGTTGCAAGCCGGGGTGCAATTGCGCACGAACGCTGATGGCGAGATAGACCGTTTTTCAATTAACGGAAACCGCACAGTCGCAAATAAATTACGGTGGATGGTGTGAATGCTTCGGATAACTTTTTGAAAACGCCCGCCAATGTGACGTTGCCAGTGATCCCAGTCAGTGTCGAAAGCGTTGGTGAATTTCGTGTGACGACGGCGCTGCCTTCGGCTGAATTTGGGCGCGGCACGGCGCAAGTCAACGCCATCACGGCGTCGGGAACGAATCAATTGCGCGGATCGCTTTTCAACTTTCACCGCAACACGGTTTTCAATGCGAACACGTTCTTCAATAATTCCACGGTAGAATCCGACGACCGGGCAAACGTTGCCGCGCGAAAAGCTGATTCGCAACCAGTTTGGCGGACGCTTGGGCGGCCCGGTGCGCTTGCCGAAATCCATCTTTGGCCCGCTTGCTTACGAAGGCAAAGACCGCACGTTCTTTTTCTTTTCTTACGAAGGCAAACGCGAATCACGCGGCCTCTCGCGCAATCGCATCGTTTACACCGACCAGGCGCGGCAGGGCATCTTCCGTTACTTGAACAACCTGCCCAACACGCCTGCCAACGTCGCCGCAAATCCGACCGCGATTCGCAGCGTCAATGTTTTGAATCTCAACGCCAATCGGAACACGCGTGATTCTGTGGTTGCACGCTATCTGGCACTGACGCCGACGCCGAATAACTTTCAGTTGGGCGATGGCTTGAACACAGGCGGTTACCGTTTCAACTCGACGATTCTCTCGCCGAGCGATATTTTTTCGGGAAGGCTTGATCACCGGTTAACGAGCAAGCATTCCTTGGAAGCGACTTTCAGTTACGGCGATGTCAGTTTCCTTGGCGATTACATCAACGAGGGCGAACCGGTTTTTCCTGACGCCCCCTATCGCACGCGCAATACGTTAGGGCGTGGCCTCTCGACCACTTTGCGCTCGACGCTCGCTCCCACACTCATCAACGAAGCCCGGTTCGGTGCGCAACTTTCGACGCTTTCGTTCGGCAATACAGCGACGTTTCCCGAAGGCTATCAAATTGACTTTGGCACGATCACCGATCCGATCAATGACTTTCTGGGTTCGGGGCGCAACCTGCGCGTGTTGCAATTCACCGATAACCTGACGTGGGTGCGCGGTAGCCATAATGTTAAAACCGGCATCGAGTTTCGTTCATTGTGGGTGCATCGTTTCACCTTTGCCGACACCCTGCCGCGCGCCGATTTCAGCACGGCGGTTAATGACCCCGGTTTCACACGCACCACTCAGTTTCCCGGCAGCATCACGACTGATTTCAATAATGCGCGCATCCTGGCCAACAATTTGACGGGCGCGATTGGTTCCGTTTTTCAAACCTTTAATGTGTTGCAACGCGGCTCCGGCTTTGTTGCCGGCGCGCCTGAAGTTCGCGAATACGGCAATCGCGAAGTGGATGCTTTTGTGCAAGACACTTGGCGGATGCGTTCAAATCTGACTTGGAGCGTGGGCTTGCGTTATGAATTTCAAACTGCTCCGCGCGAATTGAATGGCATGGCGTTGTTGCCGGTGGGCGGTTCGGCGGCTTTGTACGGCATTTCGGGCAAAGACAATTTGTTTCAGCCCGGCACACTCACCGGGCAAACAACGACGGTGCTAAATTACGCGGATGAGTTATTCAAAGCCGACAAGAACAATTTCGCGCCGATCATCGGTTTCGCGTGGGACCCGTTCAAGAACGGCAAGACGAGTTTGCGCGGCGGTTATCGCGTGAGTTATGTGCGCGGCAGCTTCAACACGATTGACGGCACACTGGATGACAACGAAGGTTTGGTTCTCACCACGCAACGCAACCTCGGCGGCTTTTTGCGCAATGGCGTTGTGCCGAATCCGTTGCCGACGTTCAACATTCCGGCGGCGCAAAGCATTCAAGTCAACTCGACGGTTGACATTCGCGCATTCGATGAAAATTTGCGCACGCCTTATGTGCAGGAATGGACGTTCGGCATTCAACGGGAAGTGACACGCGGCACTTCGTTGGAGGTGCGTTACGTTGGTAATCGCGGCATTCGGCTGTATCGCGGTTACGACGTAAATGAGGTCAATATCTTCGCGCGCGATCCGCGTACTGGCCAGACATTCATAGACGCTTTTCGTCTTGCTCAAAACAATCTCGAAGCCTTTAAACGAGCGCGCCCGACGGGCACTCCAAATTTTAAATATGACGCAACGGTTCCCGGCAGTCGTCCGAATCCGTTATTTGATGATGTGCTGTTTCGTGGTCGAGCGGCGAGCGAGTTTCAGTTGACCAACTATGTCCAGCGTCTGGAAGAAGGCCGCGCCGGTGATTTTGCCGATTATGTTTCGCGTGTGCGCTTGCTTAACAACCGGCGCGGTGACCCGTTCTATGCGGCGGTGGATGCGGGATTGTTGCCGGTCAATTTCTTCCGCGCCAATCCGAATGTGCGCGGTGCTCAATTGTTTGCCAACGGTTCCTATTCGACCTATCACGCTTTGCAGCTTGAGTTGCAGCGGCGCTTGCGCGGCGGCTTGCGCATGCAGATGAATTACAGTTTTGCCAAGGGCCTGTCTGATTTTATTGGCTCGACAGGCGATACCAATTCATTTTTGACCTTGCGCAACACGCGGCTCGAAACCGGGCAATTCAACAACACCCATCAACTCAACGCGAATTTCATTTATGAACTGCCTTTTGGACGCGGGCGCAAGTTCTTGCGCAATCTCGACAAGGCTCCGCGCCAACTCATCAGCGGATGGCAGCTCGGCGGCATTATGCGCTACAACTCGGGTGATCCGCTGAGCCTGCTTTCGGGACGCGGCACGTATAACCGCGACGATCGTTCGGCGTTGAATTCGGTCAACGTTGCAGGCAATTTGTCGCGCGAACAGTTGCAGGATTTGACCGGGGTGCGCAGCACCACCAGCGGCATCTTTTATCTCGACCCTAATCTCGCGCCGGGTACGAGCAACGATGCGTCAAAAATCATTTTCACCAATCCTGACGCAGGCACGACAGGAGCGTTGGGGCTTAGTTCTATTTTTGGGCCGCGTTATTGGAATTTCGATTTCAGCGCTTTGAAACGCACGCGTTTCACCGAACACACCAACCTTGAATTTCGCGCAGAAATATTCAACCTGTTTAACACGGTTAACTTTGATAATCCTGTTACCAACATCAACAGCGCAAATTTCGGACGCATTACCTCTATCGCTGGCCGACCGCGCTTGATGCAGTTTGCCTTGCGCTTGAACTTTTGAAGTTCAAGCGCGAGAGCTTGTTTTACGGCACTCAAGAATTGAGCAAGTTCATGGGCTGTGGCTACAGGCGGCAGCGAGGTTACGTTTGTGTCGCCCATCGCGATATCATGAATGGCTATGCTTGCCGGAAACTGATGCCAGCCATTCTCATCGCATGCACTGAATTGACAAAAGTTCCCGCAATACACTATTAAACAGCGGTAAGACCAACTAGCTTTGCTGACAAGCACACCTTCAGAGTGTGAATCCTAAAATCTCACTTTTAGTAATCAAAAAAATGACGCATCTGCCTTGTTTAACAAGGTGCCTTCTCGCGACCTTAGGTCCGGCGCGTGCAGGCTGTTTCAGGCGTTTGGCAGGCAAGATTGCTTGTTGATTTGACGCTGAACGGTGCGTTAACGAGATCGAAATAACCCCGCAGAAAGCAACTACCTTGAGTCAGCATGAAAGCTTGTGTCGGTAGCCAGATTGCCGCTCAACCATCACAGGAGGATTAACAGTGGAGAGAAATAAATATCTCAATCAAGCGATTCAGTTTGGTGTGTTGTGGATGATGAGCCTATTGCTCACCACCGCAGCACTTGCCCAAATTAAATCTGGTGCCATCAACGGCAGCGTGCTCGATCCGAATGGCGCAGTCATTCCGGGCGCGACCGTGATCGTGGTCAATGCTGAAACCAACGTCTCGGCCACAGTGGTGACGGATGCTTCAGGCAATTTCAATGTTCCCTATCTGGCTCCGGGCACTTATACGGTGAATGTCGAAAAGCAAAATTCGGGCTTTTCAAAATCCAGCCGTACCGGCGTGACTGTTTCGACTGCCCAAATTGTTCAGCTCGAAATTCGGTTGCAAGCCGGCGCGACCAACGACACGGTGACAGTGACCGCCGACGCCGCCGCTTTGCAAACCGCGAACGCGCAAGTCGGCGGTGCGATCAACGAACGTCTCGTCGCGGTGTTGCCGAATATCACGCACAATCCGTTTCAATACGCGACGCTGCAAGCGGGGGTGATTCCGCGCGGCGCATTCAACAACACGCAAAACACTTTCAGCTTTGGCATTGGCATTGACGGACGCCGCCAAGCTTCGGCGATCAGTATCAATGGCGGATCGGCTTTTTCGAATGACATCATTCTCGACGGCGTGAGCGTGCAAGGCTCGGCTTGGAACGAAGCCGCAGTGCTGCCAAACCAAGACGCGTTGCAGGAAGTCAAAACAGTCGTCAACAACTACACCGCCGAATATGGACGCGCGCAGGGCGTGATCATCTTCACGACCAAGGGCGGCAGCAACGAGTGGCATGGCTCAGGGTTCTGGCGCGTGCGCAACGAAGCCTTTAACGCCAACAGTTTTTCGAACAACTCGCAAGGCATCGCGCGCGGCCCGTTTAAGTCGCACACTTACGGCGGCACCTTTGGCGGACGCATTATTCGCGACAAGGCGTTTTTCTTCGCCAGTTATGAAGGATTGGAATTCAACCGCAACTATGACTTTTTGAAGACCGTGCCCACGGCGGCTGAACGGGCTGGCGATTTTAGCAACACTTACGTCAACGTGAGCGGACGCGCTGTGCCGATCAAGATTTTCGATCCGTTCAATGCCACGCGCATTGGCACAACGAGTTCTTATTTGCGCGCTCAGTTTCCGACCTTCACTGATGCGCAAGGCGTAGTGCGCACGAGTCCGTTGCCCGCTTCGCGCTTGAACGCGCAGGGATTGGCTTTCTTAAAGGCTTATCCGCTGCCCAACCGCACGCCGAATGACATCTTTAACCGCAACAATTTCTTTTATCGCGGCAAACAGCAGTTCAGCAAAAACAACATCAATTCCCGCGTAGACTGGAATTGGGGCAAACACAATTTTTATGGCACGGGCGGCATTCAGCTTGGCAATATTTTGACGCCGCGTTCGTGGGGAGATGACAACCGTTTCTATAGCCGTAACGAATTCGTCGGCAACCAACAACCTGACAAGAACCCTTACATCTCGATTGGCGACACGTGGGCGTTGTCACCCAACATCGTCATTGACGCGCGCATCGGCGTGAACCGCATCAAGAGCAACAACGAAGCCGATGTGTTCGAAGACTTTGATTACAGCCAGTTTGGCATTCCGAAAGAAATTTTGGCGCTGAGCGTGATTCCGGGCGCGCCGCCTTCGTTTGCGCCGGGCGGCGGACTTGATCCGTTGCACGACGGTCAGTTTCTGCACAAGCGCGAACGCCAAACCAACACCGACGCCAACGCGAGCATGACGTGGACGCGCGGACGTTGGACGCACAAGTTCGGCACGACCTACCGCGTGCTGCTTTCCAATTACACAGACGGTCACGATCCGTTCCAAGTGCAAACGGGCGCTGAATACACGCGCCAAAACATCAACGCCAGCGGCAGCACGGCAGGCTTGGCAGTCGCCGACGCTTCGTTTGGCGGCTATGGCCCGGCTTCGATTGCTTTGGGCGCAGGCTTTATGGAAGTGCGTTCGGGTTTCGCCGTACGTTTGGCGATTGCGCAAAAATACGGTGCGATCTATTCGCAAAACGATTGGCGCGCGACCGACAAGCTGACGTTGAATCTGGGATTGCGCTGGGATGTGCAACCCGGCCCGACCGAACGTTTCAATCACATCAGCGCGCTTGACCTGAACGCCAAGAATCCGTTCGGCACGTTGGGACGCATTGTGTTCCCGGGCGTTTCGTTCGCCCGCCGCAATATGTGGCCGACGGAATGGAATAACTTTGGGCCGCGTTTGGGTTTTGCCTATCAACTCAAAGACACCATCGTGTTGCGCGGCGGTTACGGGCTGACTTATATCCCGACCAACACCGGGTATAACGACGGCCCGGGCTTCTATGGCGCAGGCCCGTTCGCTCCGGCGACGGCGACCAGTTCGTTGAATCCGGGCAATGCGACGACGCCTTACGGAACGAATCCGGTCGGCGTGTTGATTGGCCCGTTCAATTCGTTGGCGGGTAGCCCGATTGTGCAACCGGCAGGCGCGGACGAGAACAACCCCGGCATTTACGGCGGTTTGGTGCGCCGCTTCCCGCAGGAATACAAGAACGGTTACGTCCAGCAATGGAACGCTTTCGTTGAGAAAAAGTGGGGCAACGATTGGGTTACCTCGTTGGGTTACATCGGCTCGAAAGGCAGCCGTTTGCAAGTGACGTTCGTCAACGTCAACAACTCGCAATTCGTTGATCCGGCGGTCTTGACCGACTGGCGCAACCAGTACGTCGCCAGCAACGGCACGGTGAATCCCGCGACGCAGCAAATCCCCAACCCGTTCCAACCGGCCACGGGCGATTTGATTCCGTTCGGCGCGGGCAACATTCGCAACCGCACGATTCCGCGCATCGAAACCTTCCTGCCTTATCCGCATCAAGGCAACGCCATCCATTACACGGTTGGCACGTCTGATTACCACGCTTTGCAAGCAAGCTTGACGCGGCAGTTTAGCCGCGGCATTCAGTTCAACACGCACTACACGTGGTCGAAACTGATTGAGTTCAGCGCTTATAACGCCGCCAATAACAACGGCTATGGCGACGGTGGCAGCACCAACGGATTCAGCAACATTCGTCCGGAAATGTGGCACACCAACCGCAAAGTCTCGACCAACGATGTTCCGCATCGCTTGGTGTTTTCAGGCGTGTATGACTTGCCGATTGGCAATGGCAAACTGCTGAATTTCAAGAGCGGAGTCGTCAACAACGTGCTCGGCGGTTGGAGAATGGGCGGCACGTTCAACATTTCGAGCGGCTTTGTGCAGCCGATTTCCAACGGCGGCACCAACACCATCAACGGTTTGCCTGACAAGGTAAACGGCGTTGATATCGAAGTGCCCAAAGCCTTGCAGCGTTGGTATGACGGCAAGACTTCAGTGACGTTGCCGAGCGGTCGCGTGATTACGCCGTGCAATCGCTGCTTCTTGAAATACAACATTGACGCATTCGCCGGACGTGTGGTGACCACGCCGAACGGTTCAACCGTGGCAGACTTGTTCTGGTACGGCACATCGGCGGCGACGTTCTCAAACTTGCGCGCCAATTCAATTTGGAACGCGAATGCTTCACTTGAAAAGACGTTCAAGGCGTGGGAGAAATTTGAAGTCAGCCTCTCTGCGCAAGCGACGAACCTTTTCAATCACACGCAATTCAAGCCGGGCATCAACACGTCATTTGGCGGAACAGTTTTACCCGCGACAGTGACGGCGAATCCGACGCTCAATTTGAAAGTCGGCCAATTGCAAGACACGGCGAACACGTGGGGGGCTTACACCCAAAACACGTATGACCCGCGTCAATTTGAAATGGTCATGCGCATCCGGTTCTAAACCACGCGCATTCGTCATAGAATAAAAAAGCCGTTGATGTGGTGACGCATCAGCGGCTTTTTTCGTCATCTTTACTGAAAGCAGAAACCTAATTCCATTTTCACTTGAGGCAAGCGGCATGAGACGAATTTTGTGGGTGATTGTATTGTTGGTGGCATTCATTGGCGGCAACCACGCGCAAACGGCCGAAGCGCCAAAGCCGCGTTTCGCCGATCAAATTGCCGCTTACGAACAAAACGACAAGCTGCATCCGCCACCGAAAGGCGGCATCCTGTTCATCGGCAGCAGCATCTTTCGTCTCTGGAAAAACTTGCCGCAGCAGATGGCTCCGTTGCCTGTGTTTAACCGGGCGTTTGGCGGTTCGCGCACGGATGAAGTGCTTCATTACGTTGATCGCGTCGTGTTGCCTTACGAGCCAAAAATCATCGTTTATTACTGCGGCAGCAACGACATCAACGTGAATGCCGAAGCCGAACACATTGCCACGCGCTTCAAACAATTCAGCGAGCGCGTCATTCAAAAGCTGCCGCGCACGCGCATTTTCTTTGTCTCGATCAATCGCGCTCCGCAAAAAGTAGACAAGTGGAAAGTTGTTGACGCGACCAACCGCCTCATTCGCGATTATTGTCTGGCGGTCAAAAATCTTGGTTACATTGATGTGAACAAGGTGCTTTTTGACAAGAATCGCCAGCCGCGCATGGAGCTTTTCTTGCCCGACCGGTTGCATTTCGTTGACAAGGCTTACGAAGAATTCACGCCGATCATCAAGCCCGTCATCGCCAAAGCGTGGCACGAAAGCGGCAATCCGCATTTGACCGATAAAGATTTCGCGGCGAGTCAGGTCAAATTGCCTGAAGCCAGAAACCAATACCTTTTCGCTTATTTCAAAAACAACGGCGAAGACGGTTTGCACCTCGCCCACAGCACCGACGGCTTGAACTGGCGCGCGCTCAACGATGACAAACCCTACCTCACGCCGCTTGTCGGCAGCCAGAAACTGATGCGCGATCCGTGCATTTTGCAAGGGCCGGACAACGTGTTTCATTTGGTTTGGACGACCGGCTGGCGCGGTCGCGACATCGGCATCGCGCATTCGACTGATTTGATTCACTGGTCTGAGCAGCAAACGATTCCGGTGATGGAACACGAACCGACGGCGGTGAACGCGTGGGCACCTGAAATCATTTATGACGAAGCGCAGCAGCAATACATGATTTATTGGTCTACGACGATTCCCGGACGCTTTCCGGCGACCGAAACCAGCGGCAACAATGGCTTGAATCATCGCATCTATTTCACAACGACCAAGGATTTCAAAACTTACACAAAAGCGGCGGTGTTGTATGACGACGGCTTCAATGTGATTGACGCCAACATCGTCAAAGACGGCAATCGTTATGTGATGGTGCTCAAAGACGAAACGCAAAACCCTGTGCCGAAAAAGCATTTGCGCGTTGCGACGGCTGAGCGCGTTACCGGGCCTTACAGCGCTGCGGCTGCGCCGTTCACCGCCGATTGGGTTGAAGGCCCGACTTCGCTCAAGGTCAACGGCGCGTGGCTGGTTTATTACGATCATTACCGCGATCACAAATACGGCGTGAGCCAAACCCGCGACTGGCAAAACTGGGAAGTGCTTTCTGACAAGTTGCGTTTTCCGGCGGGAATGCGCCACGGGACGGCGTTCGCAGTTACTGAAGCCATTGCCAAGCCGCTCACTCTGACATGGAATCAGGCGCAAAATCAGCCCGCCGAATTTTACGGCTCCACCGAAGCGCGTCGCATCGCCGACAACTTGTTGCTTTATCAGCGCGACATTGGCGGCTGGCCGAAAAACACAAATATGGCCATCGTTATCAGTGACCAAACCAAAGCCGAATTGCTCAAGCTGAAAACGGAAACCGATTCGACGATTGATAACGGCGCGACCTATTCGCAGTTGCGCTACCTCGCCGCGTATTCACCGCCACCAAAGAGTTGCGCTATCAGGAAAGTTTTATGCGCGGGTTTGATTACTTGCTCAAAGCGCAATATGCGAACGGCGGCTGGCCGCAGTTCTATCCAGACTTGTCTGACTATTACAAGCACATTACCTACAACGATGGCGCGATGGTTGGCGTGTTGGAACTGCTGCGCGACATCGTTCGGCAAAAGCCTGCTTACCAATTCGTAGACGCCGCGCGCCGCACTAAAGCCGCCGCCGCCGTAGCCAAAGGCACGGAATGCATTCTCAAACCCAGATTATTGTGGCAGGCAAAAAGACCGCGTGGTGCTCGCAACACGACGAAATCACGCTGGCTCCGGCCAAGGCGCGCAAGTACGAACACCCTTCGATCAGCGGCAGCGAAAGCGCGGGCATCGTGCGCTTCTTGATGGGCATTGAGAAGCCTGATGTTCGAGTGCGCGACGCCATCGAATCGGCAGTCGCGTGGTTCAAGCAAACGCAAATCAACGGCTATCGCTATTACGACAAGCGTGATCCTGCGTTGGAAAAAGGCTACGACCGCGTATTGGAACCGTCGGCAAACGCTACGCCGTTGTGGGCGCGCTTTTACGAAATCGGCACAATCGCCCGATCTTCAGCGGACGCGACAGCATCATCAAATACAGCGTGACTGAGATCGAACACGAACGCCGCACTGGTTATGGCTGGTATTCAACTGCGCCGTTGAATGTGATTACAAAAGATTATCCGGCGTGGCAGAAGAAGGTCGCACCGAAGAAATAGGAAAGCGAGAATACGGAACAAACGGAAATAACGGAACAGACGAAATTATTGATGAATGACTCAACGCGACATTCAACAACCTTTCCGTCTGTTCCGTTATTTCCGTTTGTTCCGTATTCTCGCTTTTAAGAGTCGCCGCAACCCTTGCACGTTCTGAATCTTCGCTCTGCAAATTCGGCGATTTGTTCCATGGCTTGTTTGGCTTCGGGCAGGAAAGCTAAGACTGGCCAGACGTGGGGCATTTCATCGTAAAGATAGAGTTCGGTCGGCACATCGCATTCGCGCGCTTCTCAGCCAAACGAATCGAATCGTCGCGCAATGCTTCGCTTTGGCTGACGAAAATTTGCAGCGGTGGCAATCCTTTCAGATCGCCAAAAAGCGGAGAAATAAACGGCGTGGTGGCCGAATGTTCGCCGTGATAGAGCGGCGCGCATTGGCGAATGCCGTCGCCGTAAAACATGGCGTCAGTGGCTTCGTTAGTGTCGAGCGATGGGCTGGCGCACGACAAATCAGTCCACGGCGAAAGACAAACCGCGCCAACCGGCAAAGGCAAACCGAGTTCGCGCAATTTCAGCATCGTCGCCAGCACCAAACCTCCGCCTGCCGAATCTCCACAAATAAAATGCGCTTGGCGTTGTTGTTGGTGTGCGCGAGCACTTCGCGGTAGCCTGCGACGGCATCGTCGAGCGCCGCCGGATAAGGATTTTCAGGCGCGCGGCGATAGGCTGGCGCGAATACGCGGGCTTTCAAACGACGAGCCAGCACAGAGTTAAAAAGCCGATAAACGTCAGGCTGCCCGAACACATAGCCGCCTCCGTGCAAGAAATAAACTACGCGCGGCGCGGTTTCGTTTTGCCAGCTCACGATTTCGCCCCACGTTTGTTCGCCACGTTTGGCCGGACTGATAAGCGTGCCTTGCGGCGGCGGCACGCGCATCCATTGCGGCGGCTCAAAGCGGCGACGGGCAAAGGCTACGCTGTCGAGCGGATTCGGTTTGGGGCGGCGTTTGAGATAGAGCCGCAAGAACGTTGAATAAAGTCGAGCTTGAATGCTGGGCATATTTCGCGAAATTATTTTTTGTCGAGCTTGCCGTAAAACGGTTTGAACAATTTCCAATAGCGCACGGGAAACCAGCGCTGGATGCGGTCAATGATCCACGCGTCATAACCGATCAGGATACGCGGCTCGTTGCGCAGGATGCCGCGAATGATGCGCGCGGCAGCTTGTTCGGGCGTCGTTGGCGTGAGTTCTTCAAAGCGTTTGACTTCGGTTTCGCGGTTGACTTCGCCCGCGCCGTCGCTGATGCGGGCGTTGCGCGCGATGTTGGTTTGAATGCCGCCCGGATGCACGCACGAAACTTTGACGTGTGAACCGTCGAGTTCGTGACGCAAGGCTTCGGTGAATCCGCGCACGGCGAATTTGCTGGCGTTGTAAGCCGCCTGACCCGGAAAACCAATCAACCCAAACACGCTCGAAACGTTGACGAGATGGGCTTCGCGTTGTTGTTGCAGGATGGGCAGAAAGAATTTCGAGCCATAAATCACGCCCAAAAATTGATGCCCATCAGCCATTCGATTTCTCTGGTTGAAAGCTGTTCCGCCGAACCGTAAAGCGCCACGCCCGCGTTATTGATGACGAGATGGACGGCTCCGTGCGCAGTGACGACTTCATTCACGAAACTTTGCATGCGTTGCTCGTCGCTCACATCCACGACGTGCGCGGTCACGCGTCGCCGCGAGTTCGACCATCGCAATCCGAAGCAGTTTGTTGCAAGCCCGTATCGTCTTTGTCGGCGATGGCCACGGTTGCGCCGCGTCGCGACAGATCAAGCGCCAGTGCGCGTCCGATTCCTGAAGCGGCTCCGGTGATGACAGCAACAGTTTGGTCGGTGATTTTCATACGTTGTTTGGAGAGGTAAATGAAAGTGAATAGATAACAGTGAATAGTCAAAGTTAGGGAATGGTTATCATGGTCACTCTCGCGGTTCACTATTCACTTTTCACTCTTCACTCATTCTTGTCAGTTTTGATATGCGGCAACATTGCTTGCCGGACTTGTTCCATCAGCGCCTGAACGGTTCTTCAGAGTAGCCGGACGTGTCAATCGGCGGCATGATTTTGATTTCGACATCGTGCGCGAACGCTTTGGTTTCGCCACGCCGCATCACGCATCGCGAATCATTGATGACGACGGGACGAAGGGGACGCCGGCTTCCAAACCCATCAGGAAAACGCCGCGTTTGAGTTCTTTGAGATTGCCATCGAATGAGCGCGTGCCTTCGGGATAAACGAGCAACGAATGTCCGCTGCGCAATTTGTTAACGCCGAGTTGCGTGCTGTGTCGCGCAGCTTCGCGGTTGCTGCGGTCAATCGGAATTACGTGTACCAGCGGAAAACCTGTTTCAAGATGGGGAGCTTGAAGACTTCTTTCTTGGCGAGTACGCCGACGTTATGGCCGAGATGCGCGAATTCAAGCGGCGGGTCTACGTTGCTTTGATGATTCGAGAGGAACAGGTACGTCTGTTTCGGATCAAGCCATTCGCGTCCGGTGACTGTGACGCGTGCGCCCGCAACGCGTGCCCAAAGACCTGCGCCAAACTTGGGCGTAAGGATACAGGACGTCTTCTTTGCCAAAGAACCGCCACATGACCCAACTAAAATAAATCGTCGGAATGCCAAGAAAGACCGTGAGAAAAAGCCCGAAGGCCATCGAGAACCAAAATCGAATCGTAGCCATTGCCTGAATGCGGAGTGAGGAATGCGGAATGCGGAAGCATGCGAAAGAACTCCGCATTCCTCACTCCGCATTCAGCACTCAGATGATTGTGCCGTCGGTAATCGTCGCGCCTTTGGGGACGATGGTGATGCCTTCGCGGATGAAGTAATTGCCGTCAGGTCCGTCGAAATGTTCGCGTCCCGCTTCGTTGAGAATGCGCACGTTCGAACCGATGCGCACGTTTTTATCAATGATTGCTTTGCGAATGTGCGTGTTTTCGCCGATGCCGATCCACGGCAAACCGTGCTGGCGTTCCTGCGCGAGTTCGTCAAGCGTTTGGTAATAGTCGGCGCCCATCACCATCGTATGCTCAAGCGTCGAACCGCCTTCGATGCGGCGCGCAAGCCGATGATGCAATGATGGATTTTGACATGGCTCAAAATGCATCCGTCAGAGATCAGCGAATTATCAATCTGGCAGTTGATGAACTTGCTTGCCGGCAAAAAGCGCGGACGCGTCAGGATCGGCTGATCGGCGTACAAGTTGAATTGCGGACGAATCGCCGCATATCCAGATTGGCATGATAGAACGAACTGATCGTACCGATGTCTTCCCAATATCCGCTGAATAGATAGGCTTGCACGTTCAAGTTCTTGATCGCTGCCGGAATAATTTGTCCGCCAAAATCGGTGTGCTTTTCGTTGCCACTGAGCAGATCGCGCAAGACCGAGTACTTAAAGATATACACGCCCATCGAAGCAATGTAAGGCCGTTCCGCCGCTTCGTCTGCGTTCAAACCCAGCGTAGTCGTGTCCACTTCCATTTCAGGCAGTTGATCGAGTGGCGGTTTTTCGCGGAATTCGATAATGCGACCCGATGGGTCAGTTTGAGTACGCCAAATCCTGTGGCGCGTTCGGCGTCGCAGGGAATCACCGAAATGCTCAGGTCGGCGTTGGTCTCTTTGTGGTGTTGCAGAAATTTGGCGTAATCCATCTGATAGAGATGGTCGCCCGACAAGATCATCACGTGTTCAGGATCAAGATCAGTCACGTGCATCATGACTTGTCGCACCGCGTCTGCTGTGCCTTGAAACCAGTTCGGATTGTTCGGAAGTTTGTTCAGCCGCCAGGATTTCAACAAAGCCGTCAGAAAAACGGCTGAAACGGTAGGTGCGCGCGATGTGGCGATTGAGCGAAGCCGAGTTGAACTGCGTGAGTACGTAAATGTAATGAATGCCGGAATTGATGCAATTCGAAACGGGAATATCAATCAACCGATATTTGCCGCCGAGCGGAACGGCAGGTTTAGAGCGGTGCAACGTGAGAGGGAAGAGGCGCGAACCTTGTCCGCCGCCGAGAATCAACGCAAGTACGTCTTTCTTCATAGCCGGGCTCCTGCGGCCTAGTCACCTATGGTGGCTGGTCGCTTGCGATGGACTGCTAACGAACGCTGAAAAGAAATTACTACTGATTTTTATCTGGTGTAGGTTTGGGAAAGCCGCTAGCCTCGAAGGGCGTTTGAGCGAACGCTGTTTGCGAGACCGCGCAACGTTGTTGAACTACGCAGTTGTGCTGCGAAGTTGAAACGCAATTCAGCATACGAGAGGCAATGGGCTTTTCAAGCGTCGGTTTTGAGACTGTGGCGTGAGGCGGACGCGGTGTGGCAAGCGAGTTGTTTGGGGGCGGTTTCACTGGCAATGCAAGTCATTAACAAGGACGTTAGCAGGGAGAGAACGGTGCAGCGGTCGCGGTTTTGGCAGACGGGGCGCTCACTCGGTCGCGCAAGTGTTGCAGTATGCGTGACAGGTCATCATGGCGAAGAGGTTTGGTGGTGTAATCGTCCATGCCTGCGGCCAGGCACTCTTCACGGTCGCCGGTCATCGCGCAGGCGGTCATGGCAATGATCGGCGTATGACGGTGCAGCGTGCGCGCTTCACGTTGGCGAATCTGGTGCGTGGCTTCAAAGCCGTTCATCACCGGCATCTGCACGTCCATGAAAATGGCGTCGAAATTGTTGTGTTCGCTCATTTCAACTGCAATCTTGCCGTTGTTGGCGACCTGCACATCGCAACCGTTTTTTGGTGAGCACATGAACCGCCAGTTTTTGGTTAACCTTGTTGTCTTCGACCAGCAATATTTTTAAGGCTGTGGCCGATGAGTTTGAACCGACGGCGCTAAGTAACAGCCTGTTCGAATTCGTATGCGTTGAATCGGCGTGCTTGGGGACTTGCTGCAAAACGCGATGGGTGACAGCCGCCAGATCAGATTGAAAAACTGGTTTGACGATGAATCCCTCTATGCCGTGTTGCGATAGCTGCAACAATTCGGTGAACGTAGTGGTGGTGAGCAAGATGATTTTCGGTTGCGCGAATTTGGGCAACTCCCGCACTTGCGCCACAGCGGCGCGCCAGTCAGCGTCATAGAGAGTCATGTCCAATATGAGAATTTTTACTGGTTGTTCGCCAAGCTGAGCTTCATGCAATTGCTCAAACATTTCAGCCAAATGGGTGACGCTTTTCGTTTGGGCTCCCAAAGCTGAAGCCTGATATTCCAAGCTGTTCAAGAGTTCGACGTTGTGCGAAGCGATCAGCAACTTCATTCCCGAAAGGTGCAAGCCCGACAGGGCTTTGGTTTGGGAAGCCTGGTAAAGCGTTTGCGGATTGGGCAAGCCGTATTGAACCGTAAAATGAAACTGGCTGCCTTGTCCCGGATTGCTTTCAACCCAAAGTTTGCCGCCCATCAAATTCACCAGATGCGTGCAAATCGTGAGGCCCAAACCCCGTGCCGCCAAACTTGCGGGTGGTCGAATTATCGGCTTGAGAAAAGGCTTCGAAAATCGTTTTTTGTTTCTCAAGCGGAATGCCTATGCCGGTGTCAAAAACGACGAAATGCAAACTCAACCGACGTGGTGCTTTTTTCCGCACGTCGCAGCGCAAGCCTACTTGACCCGCGTTCAGTGAACTTAATGGCGTTGCCGAGCAAGTTGAGAATGAGTTGTCCGAGCCTGACGGGATCGCCAACCAGAGTCGGAGGCACGTCAGGTTGCACGGTGCAAAGCACATCCAATCCGTTTTTATGAGCCGCGTACGGCCCAGCATTTTTAACGCGCTGCTGAGCGATTCCTCCAAATCGAAAGGAACTTCTTCCAACTCAAGTTTTCCGGCTTCGATTTTAGAAAAGTCGAGAATGTCGTTGAGGATTTGCAACAGTGAATCGGCTGACAAGCGCACAATATTGAGAAAGTCGCGTTGCTCGCCAGTGAGCGGCGTATCCAGCACCAAGTCGGTCATTCCCATAATGCCATTCATGGGCGTGCGAATTTCGTGGCTCATGTTGGCGAGGAATTCGCTCTTGGCTTTGGTGGCGGCTTCGGCTTTGTCGAGAGCGAGGCGCAGACTTTCGTCGCGCGCCTGAATCTCAACCAACATCTCGTTAAATCCGCCGATCAATACTCCGATTTCGTCATCGCTATGCGCTTGCACGCGTAGCTTGAAATCACGTTCGAGAGAAATCCGCCGAGTCGTTTCAGTTAAGTTAAGCAATGGGCGAATCAGGATTTTTGGAATTGGAATGCAAACAAAATGGCAATGAACAGGGAAGCCAGCATGACGGCGAGTACGATGCCGATATAGCGTGTTACGCGGTCTTTGAGTTCGCTGAGATCAGACTTGATCATTGACCGTTCCGGCGGGCTGTTTGTCTACGGTGATATGGCGCGTACGCCAAATGACCTTGCTCAAAATTGATTCCGGTCGGCTGATCAAGTTGGTATTCAGCCGGAATCGAATTTTCACCCATGCCAGCGCGCAAGTAAGTGGCAAACGCGGCACCGTCACGATCAAAAATGCGCGCCGCCACAATCTGTGATTTGTCCTGCAAGGGAGCCAGGTTTTCGGTTGCGCTTTGTTTGTCGGCAAACGCCCACTGCACCTGTGCTGTTGGCTGCGACTACTTCGGCCAATGCTAACGTATCGCGCGACAACGTGCTTCTTGTAGCTAAACCATTCGTACGCGATAAAAAACGGCGCCCGTCAACAACAAGGCTAAACCGCAGGTGGCGGCGATGACTGTGATCAGTTTGGTGGATAGCGGGAGCCTGTACCAAAAATTCATTTTCTCCATCCTAAAGCTTAAACCACTTTGGCAACTGCCAACATGCGTGAACTGATTTTGAGTCCGGCGCGTTCGATAGCTGATTTTGCGACTTCGAACTGCACGCGGTCTTCATGCACAAAAAGTTGATCATGCCGCCTTGCCCGATGAAGCCCGGCGTTTCACTAATGGTTACGACACTTGTGCCTTCCAACAATTTCAGCGCTTGGCTGAATCTGCGTTTTTCTGAAGAGCTAATAAAAAGCAGATGGCAATTTCTCAGTTCAGGGCCGAGCTTGACGCGGCGGAATTCGATACGGCGTGTGCCCAGAGCTTTGCCGTTCAGCGTTTGTTCTAAAAGCCCTTCAAACGGATCGTCACCCAGTAACCCAAATACAAACGGAGCCGAAGGGCTGCTAAAAGAGTTGGCTGGCCATTCCATAAAACGGGCAAAGTTATTCAGAAAAGCAGCTTTCACTTGATATTCGTTCGGGATAGCGGCAAGCGTCGGCGGGAACACGCAAGCCGTGCTCAAGCACAACAACCAGGCTAAAAGTGGGTGAATTATTCGGCGCATTGGCTCAACTCGATTGGGGAGCTATCAATGGAATGTATACGGGAATGTATACGAGCAACGCGGACGCATTGCCGACTAGAACCGGATAGATGAGTTTCAACGAGTAACCCAAGCCATCTTGCCAGACGAGGTTTTGCCGAAGCTCGGCACCTGCAGGCACGGCCCAGCGTTGGTTGGCAAGGTTATACAAGCTGAAATAAACGTCGAAGTGCTTAAAAAGCTGGCGACTAGACAAGGTGAGGTTGGGCAACCAAAAAGCCGGCGCATCTATGCCCGGCAGGTTTTTTAACGTCAGGCGTCGGCTGACGTATTGCAAATCCAAACCAGCAAAAAGTTTCTTGTGATAAAGCGGCGCGCTTACATTGAGTTTGCCCAGATGACGCGGAGAATTCGGCATCCACGCGCGTGTTAACTGGTTGGTGGTTTCCTGAAAGCTATAACTAGCGCGAGCTTCAAATCCGTTGCGTAATTTGCCTTCCAGTTCAATATCAGCGCCGCGGCTGCGCACAGCGCCGCCATTGGTGAAAATGGGGATATCATCCGCCGGGTCTGGATATTGATTGATGGCGTTTTCGATGCGATTGAGGAAAAGCGAGGCCGACAAACGCACCCGCTCACCGAGGTATTGTTCCAAGATCAATTCCTGACTTTGCATTTGTTCAGGCTGCAAATTCGGATTGGCTTTCAAGACTCCGGGAACGTTGTAGGTCAATTCATAAGGGTTGGGCGCACGGAAAGCCGTTCCGTACAAAGCCTTGATGATCGTTTTGGCAAACGGGCTATAGATCAATACCAGTCGCGGATTCACGGTTCTGCCAAATGTGGTGTAACTGTCATAACGGACGCCTGCGGTCAGTTTGAGGCTTTCATGCAAACTGAACTCGTCTTGCAAAAACAGCGCCCAGTTTTTCTGGCGAGGGTTTAAATCAAAGATGCGTTCGTAAGGCACGGCATTGTAATTCACCAGATGCACGGCTGCGTTGTCACGGAATTCGGCTCCGCTTGTCAGCAAGTGTTTCTTGAAAAGCTTGCGGCTGATTTGTATCTCTGAGCCCCATCCGTTGCCGAGTTGAAAATCACGATTGGCGTAAAGCGGCTCGTCTGTCGCGTCTTGATATATGAAATCTCCGGCATATTGCACGTAGTCATAATACGCGCGCCCTGTCACCGTCCATTCATTCAGGAATACGCGGCTGTGCCGCAAGTCCACATAACCGCGCATATCGTCATAAAAGGTGCCGGCGTGGTTGAAGACCGTATTGTAAGCGGCGGTCGGAAATTGTTTTTTGCGTCGGCTCAACGCGCCTTGCACTGAGAAATCGCGCCAAGACATCGTAGTGAATAAGCTTTGCGCGCGCTCGCTGTCTGCATTTTCAGCTACGCCGTTATTGTCGAGCGGGTTATTGAACTCGGGAAAGAACAAGCGCCGATGCCCAGTGCTGGCTTGCAATTTCGCTGACAACAGCAACTCGATCCCATTTTTGAACTTGCTGCCAAAGGTAACTCGTCCGCCATATGCGCCAAGCGAAGCCGCCTCAGTTGACATCTCAAAGCCGTCAATACTTTGTCCGCGTCGCGTAACGAGATTGACCACTGCCGTAAAGGCGTTCGTGCCGTAAAGCGAAGAACCCGGGCCGCGCACGATCTCAATGCGTTCGACCAAATCCAAATCTACCGGCAATCCCAAGCCGACAAGCACTCCGTCATTGATGCTTGAATTGACGCGATGGCCGTCTATCAGCACCAGCAAGCGCGTATTTTGATCATCTGAGGTTGGAATCAATCCGCGCACGCCAACCACTGTCGTGACGCGATCAAAGGTGACATAAAAGCCGCGTACGCTGCGCAAGGCTTCAGCCAGTGTGCGATAGCCATAACGTTGAATGTCAGCGCGGGTGATGATGCTGACAGAAGCTGGCGCTTCGGTCACCTTTTGTAAATATTTCGAAGCGCTGAAAACTGACTCGACTTTAACCTTTGTCAGAGCTTCAAAGCTTTGATCGTTTAGCTCGCTTTGCGGTTCATCTTTGGCGATTGGAGCTTCGCTTGGTTTGCTTGCAGGCATAGGCGTTGTTTGGGCCCCGCCCGAAATGTGGAGTCAGGCAAAAAATGACGGGCAACACCAGGCACCGAAGCATAAATTGCGTATTAAGGAATTGAACAACATTTTTCATAAGCTGAATTCCTGCTAACGAGCCGCTGCCAGAAGAAAGAAAGCAACGGGCTGCGTGTCGCTTTGCTTGGTAGAGCGATGGGATGGGTTCACCGATGCAAAAAGGCCAACGAATATTTTCGAGAGCGGGTTGGCGTTAGAGCGACGTATCCTCTCAATACGTTATCGGGAAAACGAAACTGAAACTTGAGACGAATGTGCCCAAATGGGTTTAGGGATATTGCCTATGGTCTAACCGCTACCTGGCTGGGAAATAATGGTAAGGACGTACAGGTAGCTCGTCCAATCTTGGCGCTCGGTCTTGAGATTCAATGCAATTGCCAATCGCAACAAACCACCAGTGCGGAAGAAGTAATGACGAAATGACAGCCGTTGTGCGGCAAGTTAAACTGAGACTTCACTCTTCATCACACGCAAAGACGCAATCTATTTTCTTCAAACTAATATGAGCAATTCGAACAGATATAACTTATTGCCCGCCGTCGCGCAGGCCATGCAAATGGGGCGCGGTGTTGTCGCGCTGGAATCCACGGTGATCGCGCACGGTTTGCCTGCGCCGCACAATCTCGAAACGGCCAAGGCTTGCGAGCAAGCTGTGCTTGCTAGCGGAGCGCAACCCGCAACCATCGGCATTTTGGCTGGACGCGCCACCGTTGGCTTAACGGCGGATGAAGTTGCTGAACTTGCTTCGCGTTCGGACGTAGCCAAGGTCAATCTCGCTAATCTCGGAGCCGTTTTAGCGCAAGAACGATGGGGCGCGACCACGGTGGCTTCGACGATGTATTACGCTCAGCGGGCAGGCATCAAAGTTTTCGCGACCGGTGGCATCGGCGGCGTTCATCGCGGCGCGAGTGACAGTTTCGACATATCCGCCGACTTGACTGCGTTGGCGAAATTTCCCGTCGTGGTCGTCTGCGCCGGAGCCAAAGCCATCCTTGATTTGCCCAAAACGCTCGAAGTGCTCGAAACCCTCGGCGTGCCCGTCATCGGTTATCAAACCGACGAATTGCCTGCGTTTTATTCGCGCAGCAGCGGCTTGAAGGTGGACTTGCGCGCCGACACGCCCGCCGAGGTCGCAGCGATTGCGAAAGCCCATTGGGAACTTGGCTTTACTTCAGGCTTATTGGTGGTTGCTCCTGTGCCGGAAGCTGACGCCGTACCGGCTGAGGAAATTCATGATTTCATTGAAGAGGCCTTGCAAGACGCCGTAGCGCAAAAAATATCCGGCAAAGCCGTCACGCCATTTTTGTTAAGCCGCATCGCTGGGCGTACGAAGGGTCGAGCCTTGCGCGCTAATATTTCTCTGTTACGCAATAATGCCCGCATCGCTGGCGAGATTGCGCAATGCATGTGACTGAAAGGATAACCAGATGACGAAAACAGATATTCAGCAGCTTTTTTCATACACCGAATGGGCGAATGCGCTGGTGCTGGACGCGGCGAAAAAACTGACGCACGAACAATTGCATGCTGATCGCCAAATCAGTTACGGCTCAATATTCGGCACGTTGTCGCACATGGGCGCGGCTGAATGGCTCTGGCTTGATCGTTGGCGCGGAAATTCGCGCGTGGGCAGCAACGTTTGGGATGAATGGGCGAAATTGGTTGGTAATGAACTGGCCGGCCTGCGCTCTGAATGGCTCAAAGTTGCGGAAAAACGTCAAGCCTTGCTTGCTTCGCTGAATGATGCGGATTTGCTTACCGAGACGCCATTTAAACGTATGAACGGGGAGGCACATTCGTTGCCGCTTGGTTCGCAAATGCAGCACGTTGTGAATCACGCTACGCTGCATCGTGGTCAAGTCGTAGGCATGATTCGTCAGTTGGGCATCGCTCCACCAGCGACAGATTTCTTATTTTATTTGAGGTAGCCAGCCGAGGCGGAATGAAAAACTAAAGTCGCGCGCAACAATTTATTGCGCGCGGCTTTACGCATATCTAAGCACGCAACAATTGGTCAATCGCCGTCACATAAGGTTCAGCCATAGACGTATTCGCCGCATCCAAGGCGGCACAGGCTTGGTTAAACAACCACTGCAAGTCGCGTCCGCTTTGGTCTGCGCCAGTAAGCCTTCCGTTGAGTTGCACGGCGCTCAAGTCATAGGGGAGTCCTAACGACTTTCCATCAAGCGGGGCAAGAGCAAAATAAAGCACGCCTACCGCGCTGCGACTGTTGGTGTATTCCGTGATGAGTTTGCCGTCTTGCGGATCGGCAGGGAATGCGCTCGCGGCTGTGAGCTTAAAGCTGGCAGGTTTGGTCGAAGTGCCAATCGCTCCCTGTGTGCCGCGCAACGTAGCCTTCACGTTGCTGCTTGAGCCGTTTTGCCTGCAGGGCTTTTGACGTTGAAAGTTCCTGTTAGCTCGAGTTTGCCATTTGCAATCTGCGCTGAAAGTAACTTGTAGCTATATGTGTAAGCTGCGCTGCCAACTTCTATCTTACCTTGAAAGTTACGCTCAAATAGTAGCCCGTGAATTGAGTGTTACTTACGTGCTGGATTTGCCGCCCGTTTATTCTGAGTGAAAAACATAAAATTGTAACCTCGTATGTTACTTTTGATAACTTAAAGATTGCCGCGTTTTCATTTCGTCCTGGATGTAATCACATGCTCGCATCGTGAGCGCCATAATAGTGATTGTCGGGTTTTGATTGGCTGCGCCGACAAAGGCTGCGCCATCGGTAACGAATACGTTTTTGCAATCCCACACTTGTTGAAGCCGTTGAGCACCGACTTTTTGCGTCATTGCCCATACGCGCAGTGCCCAATTCGTGAATGATGCGACCGGTACGGTCATTTGGTTGCTGATCGAAACGACTTCGCCACCCGCTGCTTTCAGGATTTCCTGCGATGTCTCCAACGCGTCGGTTGCCATTGCGCGTTCGTTGTCAGAGTGCTGAATGTGAATCTTCAGCACGGGAATCCCCCACGCGTCTACGACGCCATTCGGATCAATCTCCACAAAGTTCTCGAAGCGCGAAAGCATGTGAGCTCGCACGGTCATACTTACAGGAGCTGTATACCAATGGCGCACAGTCTTTTTGAATTCGGAGCCAAATCCGACGAAGCGCGCAGCGCCGGGCGAGCGACCCGTCCCCGACGAACACTCAAAGCCGTATCCGCGCAGGAAATTCGACATCTTGGTGTTTTTATCCAAATTGCGGAACCGCGGGACAAACAAGCCTGAAGACTTGCCGTCTTCGTTGACCGGCTCACGTCCGGCCAGCATAGGAAATACGCCGCGGACGGTGATGCCACCAAAATGGTCTACGAGATAGCGGCCCAGCACGCCCGAAGATCCTCCGATGCCTTGCGGGTGTTGCTGTGATTTTGAATTAAGTAACAAGCGCGTGGATTCGAGCGTTGAACCGGCCACGATAATAACTTTGCCAAAAAACTCTGTAGCTTTGTGGGTAACACGATCAATAACGGCTACGCCTTTGGCCTTGCCCGTGTTGTTGTCGGTGAGAATGTGGCTGACGATTGAATTCGGACGCAGCGTCATTTTGCCAGTCAACGCGGCTTCAGCAAGCGTTGAATTGATGGAATTGAACATCGCTCCGACCGTGCAACCGTTTCCGCAAGAGCCGCAATAATGACAATTAGCGCGTCCGAGTTTCTTTTGCAGCGCTGAACTGTTGGTGAGCATTGCTACACGTGACGTAATAGCCGCTCGCCCGGTCTTGTTCGCACCTTTCTTCAGCATTTGCTCGCCGCAAGTCAGGTTCATTGCAGGCTGATATTTGCCATCAGGTTGGTACCACAACCCGTCTCGATTGCCGCTAACGCCGACAAATTCTTCGACTTTGTCGTAGTAAGGCTCGATGTCTTTGTAACTAATCGGCCAGTCTTCATCGAAATCGTCATGCGTTTTGGCTTTGAAATCCAAATCAGACAGCCGCCACGAAAGTCGCCCCCAGTGCAGCGTTTTGCCGCCTACGATGCGCGCCCTGACCCATTGAAAAGGCTTGCCCGGATCAGTCGTATAAGGATGCTCAGTGTCTTTGATGTAAAAATTCCGGCTGAATTCGCCGGCCGTATCTTGCATCCATTGCTCGTATTGCTTCCAGTTTACCGGCCCATAGCCGCGATACATTGAGTCAAACGTTTCGGCATTCATGCTGAAATTCGCCGGGTTGGCTGGCGGACCTGCTTCAAGCACAAGCACGGACAGGCCTTTGGCTGTCAATTCTTTGGCAGCCATACCGCCTGAAGCTCCAGAACCAATGACGATAGCGTCATAGCTAGATTTAGCAAGCTTTCTCTTTTGCACAAAACCTCCAGATGCTGATTGATCGGACAGGAAATTAACTTGAGCGCAAGCTACCACAACCTTTCGAAAAGCAGCAAACACTGTCAATGCGTCTCGGTTTGTCGGTGCTTGGATGACGAAGTAATCGCACAGAGGACGAGTATTGTCTGAGGTGACGATCTAATATGCTTGGCTAATTTATGGAAGTGAAGCGAAGTAATTTCTGGCTAACAATCTGAAACGGCATTGGGGTGCTATGAAAGAGTCGCAGTACCCCGCGCATACCTGAGTGAATATGGTAGGTATTTGTCTTACAGGTTGATAAGAATACGTTCGCAGTGCTTATCAGAATAACTGGAAATGTGTGAAAATAAAGGAAAAAGTAGCATTTTGCGGCCATTTTGTGATTGACATAACTTAGCTGTTAGGTAAACTGAAATTGCTTGAATGATTGTTGTCTTTGTCCAGAAAGTTTCAGTGCAGATTTAGTCATAAATTCAATTTCCCACGAATCCCACGTTAAAGCGGAGTGTTCGTAATGAGCGATTCTGTTTTATCTTCGTGATTTATGGCAATACAAATCGTGCCTTCGCTCAAGCGATCCCGGCGAAAGTCTAATCTATAATAACTTAATAGTTCCGCTGTTAGAAAGTCATTTTTAGTGCTTTCGGCCTCAGGCTTGTCTCACGACTTCGCGCTCACAGTGGTCAGAATATTAGGATGACATCTCTGGTAATTTACTTGAGTTATTTTAGCAATCGCGTGCTTAGCTTGTGTATGTTGTTGCGATAGTCTGATTCGCCACACCTATGCCTAAGCATTTTCCAAGTTCCCAATTGCTGTTTTACCGTGATAGATATGCTCTCCCGCAATGCTGTTTTAATATCCGACGTTCAACCTGCGGCGCTTTTGCAGCCAACGCCCTTTGCCGCAACTCCAAGTTATGATGTGCTTGAGTTAGTAACAGACGGATATTTGTTACTTAACCAGGATTTTTGCATTACCTTTGCGAGCCGCAAAGCTGAGCTCTGGTTAAATCAGGAGCTTTTAGCTTTGCTTGGCGAACACTATTCCCAATTTATCCCCAAGCCGGTGTCAAAACAACTGGCAATCAATGAACGTGATTTCATTGAGTTGCCAGTTGTCAGCGAGGCGCGGTGGTTGCACTCATCATTTGAAACATGTCTCAAAGTGAGGCTTTCAGCCTATCACGATGGATGGGTACTTAGTTTTCACGAAGAAAGTGTGAGCCTCCCCCCGGCTTTGGCCTCAATGGTGCAAGAGGCCAAAGGCACTGACAAAGAGTTAGCCATAGGGAGCGATGTGTCGCCTTCTTCAGCATATTCCTCTGCCATGATCGGATTGGCAGATATTGCACCAACCCAAGATTCAACGAATCAACCTCTATCAAACGAATTACGGCAGTTTATTTATGCGGCTGAAGAAGCTGAGCGCTGCCATCTTGCCCGTGAGTTGCACGATGTGTTGGGGCAGTATGTTACTGCTATTCGTTTCGGCTTAGAAAATTTAGCACACGAAATAGATGAATATTCAGAAGAAGTAACTTCGCTAATAAAAATGCGATCTTTGGTTGAGCAATTTGACCAGGAATTTCATTACGTTGCGCTTAAATTGCGCCCGCCAGTGTTAGGTAACGGCTTGAAAGCTGCCATTGTTCAGTATGCGCTGGAATGGGGGGAGCGTAGCGGAATTCATGTGGATTTGCATAGTTTTGAAACGAAAATTGAGTTAGCGCCGCACAAGGAAACTAATTTATACCGTATTTTGCAAGAAGCTCTGAATAACATTCAAAAGTACGCAAAGGCGAAAAGGGTAAGCGTGATTCTTGAAATTCGTCACGGGCAGTTACTGATGATCGTTGAAGATAATGGCGTTGGTTTTAACGTGGAAGCGCATCAGCTAGGCGTAAATAGCTCGCGTAAGATAGGGCTTTCTAGCATGCAAGAGCGCGCGGAGTTGTTGGGCGGTACGTGCGAGATAGAGTCTAACGTTGGACAAGGAACGACGGTCATTGTTCGGGTGCCTTTGAAATAACCTGCGGTATAGTTACTTAGGAGTAGTATAAATGAAATCATTACGTGTATTTTTAGTAGATGATCATGCGGTCTTGCGTGAAGGGTTAGCTGTTTTGATAAACAACCAACCTGATATGCAAGTCGTTGGGCAAGTAGGTGATGGACAAGCAGCGTTACGACAGGTTAGTCAGGCAGAAGCCAACGTGGTAGTGATGGATATTTCAATGCCGCGATTAAACGGCTTGGAAACTACTGAAAAACTAAAACAAGTTCATCCAGGAGCCCGTGTTTTGATCCTTTCTCGTCATTGCGATGTGGGCAGTTTACGCATGATTTTGCAAGCCGGAGCAGCGGGATATGTGTCCAAGCAGTCCAATAGCGATGATCTGTTGTCGGCTATCCGTACGGTGGCCGCAGGGGGCACGTATATTGACCAAGAACTAGCCAGCCGTTTGGTTAATAACTATTTAGGTCGCCAGTTACCAAAAGACGGACTAACTCACGCTGATGTTACTGACCGTGAAGAAAGCGTTTTGAAGCAAATAGCTTGGGGATATAGTAACAAAGAGATAGCTGACCAGTTAGGGATAAGTATCAAGACGGTCGAGTATCACAAAGCACGCGCAATGGATAAGCTTACGCTAAAAAGCCGTGCGGAAATTGTTAATTATGCATTGCATCGCGGTTGGCTAAAAGATGAATAAAACCTGTAGGAATATGGCTTGGTTGCTTTGTAAGACAAGCGGTGCGCGATGTGGGTTTATTCTTTGATAAAAAGTGAATTTCCTGATGGTGGTAAAAATCGAAATTTAGCATAATGATTTTGTTGTTGAGGTTGCTGATTAACAAGTTATTTAGGTAGCAGCCACGACGCTATAAGTTGCTATTTTAATTTTAATATCTTGAGTATGTTCGCTTCATCAATTTAGGTGTGTGTGTTGGTGAGGCGGACTGAGCGCGCCGCTTGCCTGGAGTTAGGGGGGCGAGCGACGCGCTTTTTACGGCGGTCAGCGTGACGGGTGGAGTTGCGCTGACCTTTTTTTATGTTACCAGTTAATGTAGGACATATTTGAGATAGGTAGTTACGTGATAGGTTATTTTAGGGCATTTTCTAGTTAAGTATGCAGATAATCCTGATGGTCGCAGCGGCAGTAAAATGAGATAAGTCTTTTCGAGATGAGCGGCAAAATAAGTTTCCTTCTTGTAGCTTAGATGCTGGTCAGGTGGGTGAGTGATGAAGCGCTTTTTGAGTTGGTGGTTGCCAGCCGATTAGCGGTGGTGAAGGAGGGGCATGTTGCCTGAGAAAGCTTTTATACAAGCCAGTAAGCATTGTTGTTACGTTTCAATGGTTGTGAGTGCGGGTGTTGATTCGGTATCTCTCAGTCCACTGGGGCAAAAAAGACGTTTCGAAACAACTAGGACCGCAAGTGATGCGAACCGAGCTTGGCTATTAGAGTCGAGCGTAGAGCGGAACCGTGATTGGCTTGTATGGCTTGATGCCCGGGCAAGTAAGTCGGACAGCCCGGGAGAGTGTGAGCAAGTAGGAGAAGGGCGGGGGCTTCAAGCTTGTACTCGTTCAGTTGCAACGCTTGACTTGTTTGCCAAGCACGATAAAGGCGCTGTTGCAATGTGGCAAGTTGCGCGATCTCTTTCTAGTTACAGTATTTCAGTTTTAGTTTTTCCACCCGCATTCGGTCATGAATGGCATTGTAAAATTGCTTAGCGGGTAATAAGGGAACATTCGGTAACGTGGATGAGTTATGAAAATCATAGCTGGGGAACATTTGCGTTACCGGATGAGTCGAATAGCGATCAAAAAGTGCTTTTGTGATAACGCACCTCGCGAGCGTAGGCAGTCTTGCCAGCGCGGTTAGTGACAGGAGTGTGTGAGAGCCTTTTGTTCTCTTTCCCACACGACAAGGCTGCCTAGGTTTGGTGATGGCTGGGTGTCGGTGATTTGAGTTTCCTCGCAGTTGTGTTTCGTAGGGGATGCCGAAGCGCAGTTTGCGGAGGAGTGGTTGAGGCGAGCAACCTCACGAGGATTCGCCTCAACTACATTATATTTTTAGTTATTTTTGCTATTTTAGTTATTTAAAGCTTCCGAGTTAGTCGAGCGCTTGAGAGTGCTTGATTAGCGCGGTTCACCGGATGAGGCGGAGAGACAGAGGGGATTGCCTCATCCTATTTTAACGCCGGTCAGCATATGGCAAGCATGCTGACCGGCCATTTTTTTGCCTGCATTAGCGACCTTTTGGTTGAATGTTATGGCTTTTGCGGATTATTCAGTTTTACGTCTTTGGTTTCTGTTCCGAAGCGTTGATAGTCGGTGAATTCAACTACGACATCGCCGAATTCACGCTTGAAAAAATCTTTGCGATTATCGCTGTTCATTCCAATCAAACGCGGCAGCCATTGCCCGTCAGGCATACGCAAGCTTTCATAAAACACATACGGCGAGTTTGCATTGGTGATGCCTAAAGGCCAGCCTTCCAGTTTTACCAGCATTGCCTCTTCAAGGTCGAACCAGGCGCGTCCGGTGAGTTGCGCGGCGTAACTTTCATCGGCAGGCCAGCGTGCGTCTGTATTGGGCACGAAATCTAAAACCACAGTTTGCCGACCGTTTAACGTTTCGTAGCGAGGATTATTGAATGAACAAAAAGCCATCACGCTGCGGACGCTAAAAGTGATGCTTGACGAAAGCAGTCCGCCGCTGGATATCGAAAAATAAATCCCACGAGGCGGAGGCAGTTTGGCTTTGCGCGCTTCATCTTCTGCCGAAAGCGGGTTTTTTTGCAGGTCTTCTTCAGCTTTCATCAGCCGTTCTCCAGCTCGAATGCGTTCCTTTTCGATTTCGTTGGCAGGGATCGGCTTGCCATTTTTTTCAATCAGAACATAAACCCAACGAACCTTGCTGCCTTTTTTTAACCGGGAGGGGACGAAGGCTTCTTTGACCGTACTCAAAACGTCTTTACGGTTGCCCTTTTTGTCAGTCTCGGTGACGCGCAACTTTTGAATGTGTGTGTATTCTGAAAGCGCAAAATCACCACTGCCTTGTGCCAACGCGTTATAGACAAAATCATCTATGGCTGCTTGATCAGGCTTCTCGGTGAAGCGTGTTTGGCCGCTCGCAGCTCCTGAAATCGAACCGATTAAGGCAATGGAAAAAATAAGCGCGCGCAAAATCATGCAATGTTACTCCTGAGTAGCAAATGAGAAAGAGGGTTAAGCCGAAGTCTAGCATTGCAGCATGACTCAACCAAACTTGATGAATTCGTGAAACTCGGGTGTGCTGGGTTTGGCGGTCGCCAAGTCGCGTGTTAGATTCAGCTTCGTTTTGGATTCAAACCTTTATCGCCAAATTTGGAGAAGCTTGCATGTCCCAACGTGTCTTGATTGTTGATGATGAAGAAGATGCCCGTTTGATGATTTCTGCGGTCGCGGCCTCGTCAGGCTTGCGCGTGGTTGAGGCCGTAGACGGTCGCGAAGCTTTGGACATCCTCGCGGATGATTCTGATTTTGCGCTGATTATTTGCGACAAGATGATGCCGCGTGTTGATGGCAATGAAGTCGTGCGCTTTATCCGCAGCGATGAGCGACTGAAAGAAATTCCGATTATCTTCTCGACGGCTGATCGAACTACGCAAGCGCTCGGCGGCATTGTGCCGGATGAGAAAACGCATTTCGTAAACAAAGCTTCGGGCGTAGAAAACATGCGGCGCGGCATCTTGCGCGCGCTCGGTTTTGATCCTGACGACAAGACGACGCGCGAAATGCCATCCGCATAATTCCTCAATTCGCGAACGTGATGACGTTTGCCTTTATTTCTGCCAAGTTGTCCCAAGTTTTTTGTCTTTATGGAAGCTTGTCCTTTATGCGTCCGCACAGATCAATCGCTCACTTACCAACTGTCACACGATCACACTGGATTACTCGAAGTCATCCAAGCCAATTTGCCCGGCTGGACGCCGGACTTGGGCATCTGCCCGGATTGCCTTGAACTGTTTCGCGGGGCCAACCAGCGCTTACAAGCCAACCCGCACATTTTCAGCGAAGGCGAATATCGCATTTTGCCTACACCGCTCAGGATGGGCGCAGATCAGCGCTTCACCGGACGTGGCGTGACAATCGCGTTTCTTGATTCAGGCTTTTTCTTTCATCCAGATTTGACCGCCGGACAAAACCGCATCAAGCGTTATGTGAACATTGCGCGTGCTGCAGAGTCTGCCAATGACGATGAAGGTTGGGAAGAAATCAAAAGCCCTGACGATTCGAGTTGGCACGGGATGATGACTTCGGTCGTGGCGGCAGGGAATGGCTTTTTATCCAACGGGGTTTATCGCGGCATCGCTTGTGACGCCAATGTGGTTTTAGTCAAAGTTGGCACCGCCAATCGCATTCACCACGAAGACATTCAGCGCGGACTGGAGTGGGTGTTGCGACACAAAGACGCATATAACATTCGTGTCGTGAACATTTCGTGTGCGGGAGATTACGAGGCTTCCTATTTGACGGACGGTTTGTCGCAAGCCGCTGAAGCCTGCGTGAAAGCGGGAATGGTTTTGTGCTGTGCGGCGGGCAATTCCGGCAATTCGCCTGATCACGCTGTCTTGCCGCCCGCGTCAGCTCCGGCAGTGATTACGGTTGGCGGTTTTAATGACAAAAATACGCTGATTCTGGCCGACAACGATGTTTATCAATCGTCTTACGGGCCGACGATTGACGGATTGCAAAAGCCCGAAATTATTGCTCCGAGCATTTGGTTGGCGGCTCCGATTTTGCCGGATACGCCAACGGCAGAGGCGGCGACGCTTTACGACAAATTGCACGACGCGCACGACGGCGAACTCATTGAAATCCTTGAGCAGAACGAAGGAGTTGATAGCGATCTTGATGCCGCGCGAACCTTGCCGAGTTACCTGATTCGCCAACTCGTAGCGATCAAGTTGCACGACAACAATGTGATTAGCGGACATTACAAGCATGTGGACGGCACGAGTTTCGCAGCGCCGATAGTGGCTTCGGTGGTAGCGCAAATGCTCGAAGCGAATCCGCGTTTGTCGCCGCATCAAGTAAAACGAATCCTGATTGACACGGCTCGACGGCTTGAAGGCGTGGCCATCGAACGGCAAGGCTGGGGCACAATTTTGCCCGGTTTGGCCGTGGCGCGTACGCTGGAACTCAAAGATTGAAAAAAGTTCAAAAGAGTCGAAACGCGCTCCGAAGCGTTGCTAACGCGATGGCTCGGTATTTTTAGAGCTAACTCCTTCAAAATCTATATACTTCTCCCTTGCCAGAACTGCACACCAACCGTAAAATCCCGCTTTCTTTTTGACGAGCAAATTGGTAGGCCATGCACCTATCATCCAAGTGAGTAAAACACTGAGCACGACACCAAGATTGGCTTCAACCAGATTCCGCAATGACTCTCCCTTTGGACGCGGAACGGAGTCCCCTGAATGATCGGTACCGAAGCAGGTAATTTCAAAATTCTCGAAGAAATCGGCGAAGGTGGCATGGGCAAGGTTTACCGTGGCGTAGACACCATGCTTGACCGCGAAGTCGCCATTAAAGTGCTGCGCTCAGAGCTCACCAGTCAGCCGCATCTCGTTGAACGCTTCCGCACCGAAGCGATGACACTCGCCAAGTTAAGTCATCCGAACATCGCTTTGCTTTACGCCTTTCTCAAGCACGAAGAGCACTTTTTCATGGTGATGGAATTCGTGCGCGGCGACACGCTCGACAAACGCATCCGCCGGGCGGGCGTGTTCCCATACGATCAAGCTTTAAAGATTTTTTTGTATGTGTTGGACGCGCTTGGTTACGCTCACTCGATGGGCGTTGTGCATCGCGACATCAAGCCGAACAACATCATGCTTAACCAGTCCGAAGAAGTTAAGGTGATGGATTTTGGCATTGCGCGTGTTGTTGGCAGCGAACGCATGACGCGTGAAGGCTCGATGATTGGCACGCCGGAATACATGGCACCCGAACAGATTCGCGGACAGGAAGTTGACCCGCGCACGGATATTTACGCGCTTGGCATTTTGCTTTACGAAATGCTGACTGGGCGTTTGCCGTTTATGAGCCAGAATCATTTCGAGTTGATGCGTGCTCATATCGAAGCCCCGCCGCCACCTCCGCGCCAGTATGCGCCGCATATTCCGCCGAGTATCGAAGAGTTGTTGTTGCGTGCGTTGGCCAAACGCAAAGAAGACCGATATGCGTCGGCGTATGAATTCCGCGATGCGATTTTGGCCTGCCCGGATTTGCCGCCGATGTCGTTGCCGGGGTTGGCTGCGCGCGGTTCTGCGCCGATTACTGGCGGCATTGCCGGACGCATCAGTCAGCAATTCGGTACCGGCCCGCAAAGCCGTCAAATGCCGGATGGTCGGCAAACGCCAGACGGAAGGCCAACACCTGATCGTCAAACCATTGATGCGCGCCAGTTCGAACAACAACGCGCAGGCACGCCGCAACCTTCCCGACCGATTTCAACGCCAGCCGCGATGAACCGTTCAGGGTCGTTCACGGGGCCGTCAGACGCAGGCGCTACGCAATTTGTGTCATCCAATGCGAATGCCTTTGCTGATGCTCCGGCAGGAAAAAGCGGAGTCTCAAAGCCTCTGCTTTATGGCGGAATCGCGTTAGCCGCTGCCGTAGTGCTTGGGTTGGTTTTTATGATGACTCGCGGCAAAGACGGCGGAGGTGATAATCCGCAACCGGGCCCGAAACCAGCCGTAGTGAAAGTTGATATGGTTGACGTGAAAGGCGGAGCCTTCAGTATGGGGCGGCCTGACGAAACCAAGCTCCCTGGCGAAGATTTGGCGTGGGTTTATATGCAAACGCCTGCGCACACTGAAATCGTGCGCCCCTTCGCGATTGATCGCACCGAAGTGACGAATGCCGAGTATGCCCAATTTGTGAAGGACACCAATTATCTTGCGCCGAAAGATTGGGGCGGCAATCAGCCTCCCGCCGGATTGGAAAATTATCCAGTGCGCAATGTGTCATACGATGACGCGGTGAAATTTGCCGAATGGCGCAGCAAACGTGACAAGGCCGAATATCGCTTGCCGACTGAGATTGAATGGGAGCGCGCGGCGAAAGGCTCAGAGTTTAACAATCGCTTTCCGTGGGGGAATGACTGGATTCCAGATGCGGCCAACGTCGAAGCCATGGGGCCGAAACCTGTTGGTTCATTTGCCAAAGGCGACACGCCAACCGGCATCAAGGACATGATTGGCAACGTGGCAGAATGGACTTCGTCGAAGTCTTCGGTGTATCCAGAAAACTCGCACATCGAACAACTTGAACCGGCTGAACTGGAAAAAAATATCGTGCGCGGTGGTTCATATGAGAGCAGCCGACCGGGCCGCGTCCGGTGAGTGTGACGGCGCGCGGTTCCTATCCGCCATCAGAAAAATTGTCGAACGTGGGCTTCCGTTTGGTGAAGCCTGCGCAATAACGCAAGCGCGGCGCTCAGCAAGCATGCCGCCTCATCAGCCTGCCGCTTGAGTTGTAACAGGCAGGCTCACACCGCATCCCCCTGCGCTTTGTCAAATCACTTTTTATCTCTTGGATGCGCCCCTGCGTGTCGTTCAGATTTATGCATTCGGCAGATTTATGCATCACCGCCAGTGAATTCAAGACCGCGTCCCCTCGCGTGAAGCTAAGCAACAGTGCCGCGCAATTCTGCGATTAGGTTGCGAAGACGGAAACGCGAATGGTCAAAATGAAATAATTATTTGGAGGGAACATGTTGTTACGCTTTACCCACGAAATGCGTCGCTCATTGGCAGCACGTACTTTGGCGACTTTATTCGCCGCTTTGATGGCTTTTGCGCCAACGGCTCAATTGTTGGCCGCACCGCTTGCGACAGCCAAGCAAGACCCCGTTACCGGTGCTTTTGAAGGCACAGTCACTGACCGCACGAATGGCAGCGCCATTCCCAATGCCGTTATTCAGTTCATCAACCAAACGACGCAAGTGCCCGTTGCCAAGCGCAGCGACGGCAGCGGCAAGTTTTATCAAGGCCTTTTGCAACCGGGCGTCTATCGCATCATCGTGCGCGCCAAAGGATACAAGACAGCGAGCATCGAGCAGCGTTTGATCGCGACGCGCGGCAACTCTGTGCAACCGCTGCCGGTCGTGCTTGAACCTGAAGCTCCTGTGGTGGCGAACAACAATCAGCCTGATCCAACGCCTCCGCCTCCGCCCGCACCAATTGTGGCTCCGACTGAAGCCACCGAAATGAATTCAACCGACGGTCGTCGCAGCGGCGGTTACAACGAAGACGATGTCGTTAAACTTCCAGTGGGAGACACCACCTTTACGCGCACGTTCGACAGTTTCGCGCTGTTGATTCCGGGCATCGCATTGCCGCCGCAAACGGCTGGCCGCGTAGCCGGCCCTGGCGTTGGCGCTGGCGTCGGTTCCGCCGGACAGTTTTCAGCGAACGGTTTGCGCTCGCGCGGCAATAACTTTTTGGTGGACGGTTCAGACAACAACGACGAAGACATCGGTGTGCGCCGCCAAGGCTTTTTCATGCTGGTGCCGCAACCGATGGAATCCATCAAAGAATATCAAGTGTTGACAGCGCTGGCTCCGGCGCAATTTGGCCGCAACTTGGGCGCGACGGTGAACGCGCTCTCCAAATCAGGCGGTTATGAAACGCATGGTTCAGTGTATGGCTTCTTGAACACCAGCGATTTGAACGCGCGCGATTTCTTTGACGGTTCGAGCAACGGCGCGTTGAATCCGCTAGATGCTTTCGTCAACGGACGTCGCCGCGAAGTGCGTTTGAATAACACCGTGCTTGGCGTGCGCAATCCTGCTGCTGGCAAAGATTCGCTGACGTTTGGCAACGTAGGTTTAACGCTCGGCGGCCCGCTTCTTCCGCGTCCGAAAACCGATGCCGCTGGCAACACGGTTGGTTCAACCAAGAGCGCGTTTTATTTCCTCTCGCTGGAAGGCGCAGTGCTCAACGCCAATCGCGAACATCATTTCGCCGTGCCGACCGTCGAAGCGCGGGGCTTCGCGCAAAGTGGCGCGACGGGTTACACCGACATTTCTGACAATTCGGGTTTCCCGACGACTGGTCAAGGTGACGCGGTGTTTAGTTTGTATCCGTTCGCGAACAATCCCAATGGCGTTTACGGCCGCAACACTTACACGCAAATCCTGCCCGCGAGCGCGCAAGGTTATGTCGGTTCGTTCAAGATGGATCACAGCTTCAAGGCTTGGGGCCGCGATCAATCGCTGACTGGTCGTTATAACCGCACGCACGATTGGCGCAATATCGGCGGCACTGGCGGTGGTTTGTATGCAACGCTGCGTCCGGTCGTAGGCACGCAAAACTTCTCGTTTTTCTGGAACGGGGAACTGACGCACGAAGGCGCAACGACGCCGATCTTTAACCAGTTTCGCGCTTCTTATGGACGCACGCGTTTGCGCTTTGAAGAAGAACGCGACAAAGACACTTTGATCAAGAGCAGCATTTTGCCTGATCTGCCCTTCACGATTAACGCGCCGTTGATCGAAAACTTCACGACGGCCTCTGACACATTTGTTGATTATCGTTATCGCGGCTGGACGACTGAACTCGGACGTCCGGTTGATCGCGGCTTCGGTTCGATCGAAGGCGGCGCGCTCGGCTTAGTCGGGCAGATTTTGATGCCCGGTTACAGCCCGCTTGGCGCTGATGTTTATAACTTCCCGCAACGCCGCGTGAACAACACGATTCAACTCGCTGACATTCTTTCTTTCCGCAAAGGCACGCACGCCGTAGCAATCGGCGGCGATTATCGCCGTGTGCAACTCAACAGCGACCTGCCGCGCAACTCGCGTCCGCAAATCGTTTTTGGCGGCGCGCCGGTGATCAATTTTGACACCACGTCAAACCAGTTTTTCCTGCAGGGATTTTTCCGCCCTGATTCGTTGGCGGCTTCGCAAGCGGCGAGCGGATTCTTCCAAACGCTGGCGTTGAGCACGTCGAACATCGGTTTGCGTTATTCGCAATACAACGCCTTCGTGCAAGACGATTGGCGCGTACGTCCGAACTTCTCGCTGAGTTATGGTTTGCGTTACGAATACAACACGCCGCCCAACGAAGTGAACAACTTGATTGAGCGCACCTTTAATAACTCTGCTTTGGATTTGCCTTCGGTCGCCGGTCTCAAACAATTCATTGGCGGACGGACGGGCATTTTCGATTCTGACCGCAACAACTTTGCTCCGCGCGTTGGGTTTGCCTACGCCAAAAATTGGGGCTTGAACAAGACGACAGTCTTTCGCGGCGGTTATGGCTTGTATTACGACCAAGTCATCGGCGCAGTCGTCAGCCAATCGCGCAACGTCTTTCCGACTTTCCTGACAGCGAATTTCGGCGGCGGCATTCCCAGCGGCGGAATCTTCGACTACCAGTTGTTTAATCCTTCGTTGTCGTTGCCGGGGGCACTTGATTTCAGCAATGGCATCCGTTTCAACGGACGCTTTGAACCTTACGTCCGCACGGGCACGGTGAACTCTTACAACACCAACATTCCATTGACGACGTTCGTTGACACTGTGAATCGCGAATTCCCCGGCGGCTTTGGTTTCACCTTGCCTGAAAAATCGTTGCGCACGCCGATGGCGCATCAGTATTCGTTCACGATTGAACAACAACTGGGCCGCAACTTCTCGGCTTCGGTTGCTTACGTCGGCACGACCGGACGCAAATTGTTGCGACTGACAACGCCGAACTTGGGGCCGAATCTGAACATGGTTACGTCGCCACTGCTGGCGCGCATCGAAGACGATGAAGATTCAGAAGGCTTCCTGACACCAGTCATCACGGGCTTTATTCTCGGCCCCGGTGTTAACATTCCGCGCGGCTCAGACATTCGATTTGTCGGCGGACGTCCGGTGCCGACAGCGGGCGCTGTATTCCTTTACAGCACGCGCGCGGCTTCGCGTTATGACTCGTTGCAAGCGCAACTGCGCGGACAAATCACCAACAAGCTGAGCTTTCAGGCGAGTTATACCTTGTCGAAAGCGTTGGACGATGCGTCAGACGTATTCGATTTGGCGGGGCGCCTGCGTTGCCGCAAAACAGCTTGCGTCCCATCAGAGCGCGGCTTGGCGAATTTCGACGCGACGCATCGGTTCACTTACAACACCGTGTGGACGCTGCCTACGTTGCAAAGAGCGAACGGCTTCACCCGCGCAGTGTTTGGCGGCTATGAACTGATGAGCACCGGACAATTCCAAACGGCGCAACCGTTCACTGTTGTCAGCATCAACGACATCAACTTGGACGGCAATTACACCGATCGTTTGCGCACGACGAACGGCATCAACGTCAATCACAACGGCCCGAACATCCTGAGCATTGCGGCTAACCGTGATCTGCCTGATTTTTGGTCGCCCATTGGCACTGACGGAGCCGTCGGCCGCAACACGTTCCGTGGCAGCAGCTATTTGTTGCTGAACTTGGGGCTGATGAAAAATTTCATCTTGACCGAAACGCAACGAATCGTCTTCCGCGCCGAAGGCTTCAACTTTATCAATCGTGCGAACTTCGGTTTGCCGGTGCGTTACCTCGAAGCTCCCGGCTTTGGGCAAGCGATTGATACGGTCACACCCGGACGCCGCATTCAGTTCGCTTTGAAGTACCTGTTCTAAATGATGAGTTCAGAATGATGAATGATGAATCGCTGCTTATACTGGCACGACTTCATCATTCATCATTCATGGCTCCGAATTCATCCTTTTCTTTTCCTCCCGCCATAAAACAAGCTATAGTCTGCGCCGTTCGAGTTACCCCTGACTCACAAATCGCTTCGGAGTTGTTGCATGCAGACCCTGATGACCAAACAAATTCGTTCCGCCCTATTTTTTCTACTTACCTTTTCCCTCGCCGCATTCGCTCAAGAAGGCGGCATCCGCATCAAGTTAAAAGCTGAACCGAGCGTTGCGCCGGTTAAGACTGTCCGTACGCTTGAAGCCGGAATCCGCCCACCCAAAAGCCCAACGGCTCCCAAAGTGAGCCTGACCACTGGGGCGTTGGCGGTTGTTTCAGAGCCTTCTGCCACGGTGTATTTGCAGAAAGTAGGCGCGCAAAATTACATAGATAAAAGAAGAAGTCCCAGGCTCGCAAACACAAGTGGCGTTTAACAGCTTGAAACCCGGCAGCTATAAAGTGGTGGCTGAATGTGATGGGTTTGTGGATAACGAAAAAATTGTCACTGTTAAAGCTCAGTCAGTGGAATTGGTTGACCTGCGACTTACACGGAACTTTATACTGTTACGGTTAAGACGAATGTTGCTACTGGCGATGTTAAATATCGCTTGAGCAAAGCCAATGAAACCCGCGCTTTGTGCGCATTGCGAACGGCAAGGCTGCGATTACGAATTTGCGGGCGGGCGAATATGAAGTGGATATCAAAGCCGATGACGCGGCATACAAGACAATTCTCGCCACGATTGACGTAGGCAAAGGCAAAACTGAATTTCCTGTCACGTTGGAATATGCTTTGTGCGAGCAGGTATTTTCAGAAAGCTGGGGCAGTCTTGGCGCATGGGACGCTCCGACTACTTGGGTAGGACAGAATCGCAAGCTCACGATCAAAGGCGCAGGCATTGCGTTGCCCAAACTGGATTGCCCGCGTCATTTCGCCGATTTCGATTTAACGACGGATGTGCGCTTGCTCAACGATCAGGGCATCGCGTTCGTCGTGCGCGCTCAGGACACAAAGAACTATTACCTGATTCACCTGACCGGCGCGAAAGCCTCTGATCCGATGCTAATGCGCGCTACGGCGTATGTGAATGGGGTTGCCCATGCGCTTGGGCAGGGCATTCCGCTCGATGGCTTTGCACCGAATATGACCGGCAAGTATTTCACTGTCGTGCTCAAAGCCAGAGCGAACGTTTTTGAGGTCTTTATCCATGACAGTGAAAATGGCGAAGAATTTGCACTGGGCAAGTTGATTGACCCGAGCAAACACTTTCAACTCGGAGCCGTTGGCATCGCCGGAATCGGCACCGAGCAAAATGAAATCGGGCGTTTTATGGTGCATCCGACCAAACGCGAAACGAAGTAAATCAGGAATCATCACTACGACGAAGGGCACGATGTGCGCGAAGTTAAGGAAGAAGACATATGCGTTTTCTCTCCCGGCTTAGCCCATCTCGTGCCCTTCGCAGTTTCTCAGGCGTAGTCGTTTTGGCCGCTTTTTCTCAATTTAACGTTGGGCGTACAACAGTGCTAACACGTTGCAGCCAGTAATGTTTCGGGCGCTTTGCCCACTTCAGCACATCACGAACGGACTGTCAGATGAAAGGTGCCAGAGGGCAAACAAGCCGCGCACGCGAGACGCGCATAGGGTAAAGGGAAGACAGTCGCGAACGTTTTATCTCTCAAGAAAATATGCCGTGGTGCGAAAGACCCAACACGACTAGGCTGGGGGTAAGTGTGTTCGGCGCGATCTAACCACGGCGGGATTAGGCGATGAAGGCGTTGACGCAAGACTGGAGTGAACGTGTCTGCCTGATTACAGGCGGCGCAGGTTTCATCGGCGCGCACTTGTGCGAATACCTGTTGGCACAAGGCGCGCGCGTGTGCGTGCTCGATTGCCAGCGCCCGCGTCGTTCTTATTTCATCGCGCAAGGTTTGCACGACCGCGTCGAGTTTGTGTTCGGCGACATGCGGGATTTGAACGCGTTGCGCTGGCTGATCGAAAAACACGAGATCAACACGATTTTTCATCTGGCGGCGCAAGCTTCGCTGCCGATGAGCCGCGTGTTGCCTTACGAAACTTTGAGCGTGAATACGGTTGGCACTTACACCGCGCTTGAAGCCGCGCGCCAATCCCGCCACGTCGAAGCGTTTGTATTTGTTTCGAGCGGTGCGGTTTATGGCGAGACTTCGGCGGATGCCGCGTTGAACGAAGATGCGGCGCTGGCAGTGAGTTCAAATATCTATGCATCGGCGCTCGTGGCGAGCGAAGCGGCGGTGCAGGCTTATGCGCTGACCTATCAGCTGAACGCGGCGATTTGCCGCGTAGCGAACACATTCGGGCCGGGCGATTTGAACTTCAGTCGTTTGGTGCCGTGCGCTGTGCGCAACCTGATGATGGATGCGCCATATCATTTTGGCGACCGTGATGACGGACGTACGCGCCTTGATTTCGCCTTTGTGAAAGACATCGTGCGCGGTTGCGTGCAAACGGCTGAATGGCTGCACGCGCAAAACGGCCACGCGGCGGGCGAGGCTTTTAACTTGGGCAGCGGTTATCCGATTTCTACGCGCACGTTGACACGCATCATCAGTCGCAACTTTGACGGCACCGAACGGCATCCGTCTTTTGACGGACCTGCGCAACGAGTGCCGCTGATTCGTTATTTCAACGTCAACAAGGCCGCCGACTTGCTCGGTTGGCGCGCCGAAACCGAACTCGAACAAGGCCTCAACGCGACGATTGACTGGTATCGCCAACGCTGGCAAAGCGTAGCGTGAGCCGTTCGAGTAAGTGCCTTTGGCAAACCCTTTTTTCCACGACGCTACACGAAGAAGGCACGAAGATTGGAAGTCCAGTTTTACTCTTCGTGAAAACTTCGTGTTCCTTCGTGGGAAATGATCGTGTTCGCAAGCATTCTGTGACGCAAGCGCGTTGCGGTTTATTGAATAAGAACTGTTTTCTCTGTTTGAATCAGCGCCAAAGGCTTTGCGGCCCGCGACGCATACGCATCCCCGTATGAAAAAAACTCTGCATCTCAACGAATGGTTGTCAGACGACAACGAACGCCAACGCGAATTTCCTGTCACGTGCTGGCAGACCTATCTGGCGCACACGCAAGTTGCCCCCTTGCCGCATTGCGCTGCCGAAGCGATGAAAACCTATATTTCACAGGCTTCGCAGCACGGACAGCTCGATTTGTTGCATTACCAGATTGACACCGAAACGCGCACCTTGCTCGCGCACTTGCTCGACACGCGCAGCGAAGAAGTCGCTTTCACTCCTTCGGCAGTGGCCGGATTATCCACCGTCGTCGCGGGCGTAGACTGGCGACCCGGTGACAGCATTGTGCTGGCTGAACATGACTTGTTGACCAAAGCCCCAATTTGGCAAACGTTGATGCGGCGCGGGGTGCGCGTGCATTTGATTCCGGCGCGGCCGGATGCGGCGATTACCGTGCACGACGTGGCGCGTCACCTCGATGAACGTACCAAAATGGTTGTGCTTTCGACCGCGCATCCGTTGACCGGCGCGCCGTTGGACATTCATGAGATCAGCGATTTCGTGCGCGCGAAAAATGCCTGGTTTGGCGTAAATGCCACCGACACGCTCGGCACGACTCACCTCACCATGACCGATGTAGACTTTTTGGCAGCCGACACGCACAAATGGCTGATGGCTCCGCAAGGGCAGGGGATTTTGGCGATTCGCCGCCACGTGATGTCGCAACTGCGTCCGGCTTGGTTGGGGCAATACGCCGTGCCCGAAGCTTATGCCCGCGTCGCGCCGCCTTACATCACCTCAGAATCGGCGCAGCGTTACGAACTTAGCAATCTCAACGTGCTCGGCGTCGTAGGCTTGCATGCTTCGTTGGCGATGTTGCTGGAAATCGGCATTCCGCAAATCGGGGCGCGTTTGCAAGATTTGCGGCGTTTCTTATTGGCCGGGCTGACGACGTTGAATATCGAACCGCTGGATGATCCGTTTTGCGAATTGCCGCGTGCCGTGACGACTTTGCGGATGCGCGACCAAGAAGCGCGTATTTTGACTGAGCGTTTAAACGAAGCGGGCATCATGGTTTCGCTGTGCGCTGATAATCCTTCGATCAAAGCGGGGCATTCGCTGATTCGCATTGCGCCGCATTTTTACAATACGTTCGCCGAGATTCAGCGTTTGCTGGATATGCTCGACCGTTGCGGCAATGTGCATACGCGAGCGGTAGCGCGCCAAGTCGTTTTGAGCTAACCTGACGGTTCATTCCAAATTTTTCCGTCAGGAATTGTTTATGTCGAAGCCGATGAACCGTGCGCAACAGAATCGTGTCGTGGGTTGCCAGCCCGCGACACGTTCGCATTCACTTGCCAGCTTGTTGCGTCAACGCCTAGTTGTTTGCCTGTTTCTGTTTTGCCTCTTGGCTGCATCTGTCACGACTGTAACTTCAGCCCAAGACGATCCGAACGGACAATACCTCGCCATTCAGACCCAAACACTCAACGATGAAACGCGCGAAGTGCCCGTTACGGTTGAAGCCACTACGCTGCGGCTTTTCTTCAACGTGCAAGCTGGGCCTGAAATCACTTGGGAACTGGTTTCTCCGAACGGGCGCGTATTCAACATTCGCGGCGGCAATGTGCTGTTGACCGACACGATCGGCAAGCGTGTGGTGGCGATTTGGGACCCACGACCGGGGAAATGGCACGTTAGGTTGAAAGGCAAAGGCACATTCACGCTGACGGCGACGGCGCAGAGCGATATTTACGCGTGCTGTTTGAATCTCATCGGACGCCAAGGCGGGCCGTTAGACCGTACGCCGCTGCCCGTCGGCAGCCGCCAACAAGCGACGGTCTATGTCTCTGGCAACAACGTCGAAACAGTGAATTTTCAACTCGTCAACGAACAAGGCGCAGCGCTCGCGCCGATCAAGTTTCGGCAGAACGATTTTTCCAATCCTTATAATTTCAACTTGTTGTTCACGATGCCGAACGTGCCCAGCCGCGTGCGCGTGAGCGGCATCACGCAGCATGGCTTACCGTTTCAGCGTATCTATCCTGCCGTGATGCAACCGCAATCTGTCACCGCGAACACTGAAGCTTCGCCACAAATTGCCGTGGCGACGACGGACGGTTTGCCGCCGTTTGTTGAAGGCGACTATAAAATTGTGCGCGCCGAAGTGGTGAAATACAGCGACGAGCCTTTGCTCTCAGCCCAAGGGAATCCGGTTGGCTTGCGGTTCAAATACACGCTCGTCTTTCCGCAAGCTGGCGTATACATGCCGCAGCCGAATCTTTACCCCGAACGCATCAACAATGGCTATACAGGTTCGCTGAGTTTGCGCGTAGTCGGCAGCACCGTTACGCCGTTGCCCGAAGGCGTTGATCGTCCGAACCAAATTTTGTTCAGCGGACGCGCCCGCTATCAGAGCGGCGTGAAGTATGAGTTCACGGTAGACATGCTGCCGAACTTCGCCTCCTATCGCGAAGACAAGAAGGATTACTGCTTGCTGATGCGCTCTTACGCCGTGCCCGGTCTGAAAGAACGTTTTGAACGCGAAATCAACTCTGACGAACGCATTCGCTACCGTCTCACGCTCAGCGGCACCGATCTCGACGGACGCCAGCAGACGCTGACCAAAGCTGCATACAGCCCTCGCACTTGGCATCAGAGTTTTCTGAAAGAAGGCGCGAAGGAATGTCAGTAATCGCCTTGGCCTGAGTCGGTATTCGCCACAAAAAAGCACAAAAGGCACAAATTGTTTTAGGTCAGGTTTCGTTGTTCAACGCTTTGTAAGCGACAAACATGGGAAGCCAAGCAAGCTAAAACAATTTGTGCCTTTTGTGCTTTTTTGTGGCTAAAAACTACCTGATAGAACTCACGACAACCGATACACGCGCTCTGCATTCGTCTGAAACAGCATGCGCTGCTTGTCGGTTCCGGCTGACGCAGTGATTTCGATGAGCGCATCTGCCCATTGCGCGTAACTTGCCGCCAACGTGCACACCGGCCAATCGCTGCCAAACATCACACGATCCCAACCAAAGCTCTCAATCATATGTTCGACGACAGGGCGCAAATCATCCGTCGTCCAATCAGGCTTGGCATTGACGACGATGCCAGAGACTTTGCCGACTACGTTGGGATAACTGGCGATCTCGGTGAGGCCTGCGCGCCATTGCGTGATGTCTCCGCTGGCAATCGGTGGATTCCCACAATGATCGAGAATGAATTGTGTGTCGGGGCACTCGCGCACCAAACGAATCGCCAACGGCAACTGGCGGCCAAAGACGCAAATGTCGAATGAAAGATTGTGTTCAGCGAGCGATTGCAGGTGCGGGACGAAAAGAGGATGCTGCGAAACTTCGTCGGGAACTTCGTGCAGGATGCGGCGCAAACCTTTCAAATTCGGATGACCTACGATTTGCGCAAGATAAGCAGGGAAGTCAGCCGATTCGGGGCGGCAACAGGCTACGACGCCGCTGAGCGCGTTGTCGGGCTGTTCTGACAACTGCAAGATGTGTCGCGTCTCTTGCAACATAAACGGCTCGTCTACGTCACATTCGAGATGCACGGTTTTTATGATGTCAAAACCGGCTGTGGCTTCGGCGTAATCAGTCAGCCGAAAGCTGCGATTGAGCTTGCCGCTTTTCGCCGTCCACGAATATTGAAACTGGTCTAAATCCCAGAGGTGCTGGTGCGTGTCTACGATAGAAAAATTTGAGTTTGGCATGGTCGTTCGCTTTCATTCCTGAATATTAGGGGGTACGCAAGAAGAAGATTTTAGCCACCAATTGACACCAATTTTCACGAATCTACCGCTGCATTTTTGTAAATTCGTGTAATTCGTGGCGAAAGACTCTTTTTCGTACTCTCTCTTTTCCCTTTGCATTTACACGCCACTGATCGTGACGCCGCGTCAATGACGAGCGTTTGTCCGGTCATCCAACTGCCTGCTTTGGAAGCGAGAAAGACAGCGGCTCCGGCGATGTCGTCGGTTTCGCCGATGCGGCGTAACGGCGTAGTCTTTTCGGTTTCTTCAAGGATATGAGGATTCTCCCACAGCGTGCGCGCGAAATCTGTCCGCACGATGCCGGGCGCGATGCAGTTGACGCGAATGTTATTCGGTCCCCATTCGACAGCGAGATTGCGTGCGAGTTGGGAAGTCCGCTGCCTTTGAAATCGCGTAAACGCCCAAGTTCAAGGAACCTTTCAAACCCGCAATGCTTGAAACGATGATGACCGCGCCGTCGTTGCGCGCAGCCATATCGGGCAGCGCCAGATTGCAGAGCCAATAATTGCTGCGCACGTTTGAATCCATCACCTTCACGAACGATTCATCGGGCAGCGTAGACATTGGCCCGTAATGCGGATTCACCGCCGCGTTGCAAACCAGAATATCAATCTTGCCCAACTGGCGTTTGGTTTCGGCGACGAGGTTCTCGATGTCTGCGCGTTTGCCGATGTGGCAGGGAATGGCGATGGCGTTCAGGCCTTCTGCTTTCATTGCGGCGACGACTTCGTTGCAAGCATCGGCCTTGCGGCTCGAAATCACTACGCTGGCACCTGCGCGGGCGAGCGCTTCGGCGATGGCGCGTCCGATGCCTTTGGTCGAACCTGTCACGATCGCCGTCTTACCGGTTAAGTCAAAAAGTGCATTCATCAAGTCAGTCCTTTCAATGCTGTTGCCTTTCAGCAAATAGGAAAAACTCCCACGAAGTCACACGAAGGTTACACGAAGCTTTTCCCATAGTTTTCAAACTTCGTGAAATCTTCGTGAGGCTTCGTGGGGAAATCATTTCCTTTGCCGTAAAGCGATAGTGTTCAGTTGAAGCGGTTATCGCACTGACGCGGCTTTTTCTTTTATCAAGATGCCACCAAGTGTCATGCTCAAAATCTCTTGCGCGATTTGTTCGACGGTGAGCTTGCCGTTCGGATCATACCAGCGCGAAAGCCACATGATGACGCCGAGCAAGCTGAACGCGGCGGCGGTCTCATCGAGTGGGCGCATCTTTTTTTGCTTCTTTAACTCTTTGAGCGTATCGCGCAACAGGTCAACGTAAGCGCGTTTGCGTCCATCAATCTTGCGGCGTTGCGCGGCGTTGAGGCAGCGGACTTCTTCGACAACCACGGTGATGGGGTTGTGTCCGCTGGGCAGGCTGCCTTTCGCGATCAAACGGACGTGCGTCAAAATCGTTTGGCGCAAACGCTCTTCGGGGTCGGCGATGGCGCGCGCCGGATTGATCACGTACGTGTCCAAGCGGTCGAGCGCGTAATTCATAATCGCGAAGAGCAAGTCTTTCTTGCCGCCGGGTACGAAATGATAAATGCCGGCTTTGGTGATGCCGACGGCTTCGGCGACATCGCTCATCGAAGTTCCATCAAAGCCTTTGGTGCAAAAAAGCTCAGCTGCCGCCGTATAGATTTGCGCGACGCGTACACTTTCCTCTGCCTCAAAAGTTTGTTGCAGTGATTTCATAGACGGAAATAATTCTTGGTTACGGATTTACTTTCAGAAAACGGAATAGGTATCCTAGCCGAATAATACAGAATGCAACCTAACAACAGCGATGTGAGCCGTCAAGGTTCGTTGGCTTGATGCCATCATTCGCATTGCTCATCAATTCTTTCAACCTATGTCATTTACCTTAGAACCCAATCCGTCTCCGCTCACCTTTCGCAAAGCGGTTGTGTCCGAAGCTGCCGCCATCACTGCACTCGTCAATATCGCTTATCGCGGAGATTCAAGCCGCGCGGGCTGGACGACCGAAGCCGATTTGATCACCGGCGCGCGCACGACCACAGCCGAGATTGAGGCACTCATCAATACGCCTGATTCGTTCATTTTGCTTTGCCTGCAAGGCGACGAAATCATCGGAACTGTGCTGTTGCAGAAAACCGACGAAGGCGCTTATCTGGGCCTGTTCGTAGTGCAGCCGGGCTTGCAAGGCGGCGGTATAGGAAAGCAGTTTCTGCAAACTGCCGAGCAACTCGTCCAAGCCGAATGGGGCGTCTCGCGTGTGTGGATGACGGTGATTACGATGCGGGATGAGCTGGTGGCTTATTACGAACGGCGCGGCTACAAGCGCACTGGCAAGGTCAAACCTTTTCCCACCGATGCCGGTGATAGCGTGCCGGTGGTACAAGGCATTCAACTCGAAGAGTTGGAAAAAATCTTGCACCGGTTTCACGTTAAGTCCTGCAGAAACGAAGCTCCTTCGTGCTGTTTCTTCACCGCGTATACGGCGGCTGAATGTAGGCAGGTCGTTTACGGCCTGTGCAGTAGCCGTCGTAGTATTCGCGTCCCAGCGGGACGCCTGAATCCTTTACGCATTGTTCAACCGTCTGGAATTTGGGCATACGCTTGCAGGCCGTAAACGACCTGCCTAAATTCAGCCACCGCTACGCGGTGAAGAGTGCATAACCAAAATTCATTGTTCATCGTGTTAAGTGTCCGACAAGCTGCCAGCTTGTCGCAGAAGCTGGCATTTACCTCAATGCAATTGACGCGATAGTTTTCGACAAGCTGGCAGCTTGTCGGACATCAGAGCCTCTGCAAATTTCAGGCATTCCCTAAAGCCCGGCCTGAACTATCAGGGTGGCTGACAACACTGCTCCGCATCGCTCACTGACAGCCGCCGGAGCCAAGCTGTTCATCGTTGATTAAAGCTAGGTTGGCGACGTAAAGTGCGTTCAGACTTGATGATTTATGGATGCGTTGAGCGCAGTCCATTTGATAAACCAACTTATTTATTGAGGCATTGCTTATGCGACCTGATATTGATTTTTTAAACCTTGATTCGATGCTTTCCGACGAAGAGCGGATGATTCGCAACACTGTGCGCCAGTTCATCACCGAACGCGCGCAACCAATTATCGCTGACTGTTATGAAGAAGCGCGTTTTCCGAAAGAGTTCATTCGCGAATTTGGCGAGCTCGGTTTGTTTGGCGTGACGCTGCCCGAGAAATACGGCTGCCCGAATGCTTCGAATATGACCTATGGCTTGATCAACCAAGAGCTTGAAGCATGCGATTCGGGCTTGCGCAGCCTCGTGTCGGTGCAAAGTTCGCTGTGTATGTATCCGATTTATGCTTTTGGCAGCGAAGAACAAAAGATGAAATATCTGCCCGGCATGGCCAAAGGCGAAATCATCGGCTGTTTTGGCCTGACTGAATCCAACTCGGGCTCTGATCCCGGCAGTATGCGTACGCGGGCCAAGCGCACGAAAGATGGCTGGCTGATCAACGGCAGCAAGGCGTGGATCACCAATGGTGCGCTCGCGAACATCGCCATCGTTTGGGCGAAAGTCGAAGACGAAAACGACAAGATTCGCGGCTTCATCGTGCCGACTGATACGCCCGGTTTCAGCGCGCCTGAAATCAAGCACAAACTTTCATTGCGCGCTTCGGTGACGTCAGAGCTGTTCTTTCAAGATGTGCTTGTGCCCGAAGACGCGCTGTTACCAGAAACGGGCGGATTGAAAAGTCCGCTGTCGTGCCTGACGCAAGCGCGTTTCGGCATCGCGTGGGGCGTAATTGGCGCGGCAATGACGTGCTATCAAACCGCGCTGGATTATTCCAAAAATCGCATTCAGTTCAGCCGTCCGTTGGCGGGCTATCAGCTCACACAAAAGAAACTGGCTGAGATGTATACCGAAATTGCCAAAGCCCAGTTGCTCGTTTTGGCGGATGACGCAACTCAAAGATGCGGGACAGCTCACGCCTGTACACGTTTCGATGGCGAAGATGAACAATGTCGCGATGGCGCTTGAGTGCGCACGCACTGCTCGTTCGATTCTCGGCGGCAACGGGATCATGGGCGAATACGGCGTGATGCGGCACATGTCCAACCTCGAAACGGTTTACACATACGAGGGCACGCACGAAGTTCATCTGCTTTCGATTGGCCGACACGTGACGGGATTGAATGCGTTTGAATAGAGATGCAGTACAAGGAGCGGTAGCGACTTGGTTGGCTACCGCAATGGCGAAAGATTGAAACAACTCAAGCCCTGAAAGATTGTCAGACTGAGATCACGCTGACGCCCTTTCAGGGCTTGTTCATTTGCTCAACTTGTTCCAAGGGCTGCGCTTCGCTTGCCCCTGGCTATTGGCTGTTGCTCTGTTGGAGCATATATTGACTTTGTTGTAAGCCACTTTGTGTTAAGCGCCTGATCGGAGAATTCACGTCACATGAATATTGCCCACGAACACGTCCCCGCGACGCCGAAGAAATTCTATCAGCATTTATACGTGCAAGTTTTGATCGCCATTGCGATTGGCGCACTGCTGGGCTTTTTGTCGCCGCGTTACGGCACGCAGATGAAACCGCTTGGCGACGGGTTCATTAAGCTGATCAAGATGCTGATTGCGCCGATTATTTTCTTCACGGTGGTAGTTGGCATCGCCACCATCGGCGATCTCAAAAAGCTCGGTCGCGTAGGCCTCAAGGCGCTCATCTATTTCGAAGTCGTGACGACCTTGGCGCTCGTGATTGGCTTGGTTGTCGTGAAGATTTTTCAGCCCGGACGGGGCATCAATGCCGATGCTTCAACGTTGGATATGAAAGCCGTTGAGCAATACGCGAACACCGCGAAGGGGCAATCAACGGCAGAGTTTTTTCTGCACATTATTCCAGACACCGTGCTCGGTGCCTTTGCCCAAGGCGAAATTCTGCAAGTGCTGTTGTTCGCAGTTTTGTTTGGCATTGCATTGGCTGCGCTGGGCAAGCACGGCGAACCGCTGTTGAAACTATTCGATCAACTTAGCCAAGTCTTTTTCGGCATTATCGCCATTATCATGAAAGCCGCGCCCCTTGGCGCGTTTGGCGCAATGGCCTTCACGATTGGCAAATATGGTATCGGGACTTTGTTGCCATTGATGAAAGTCATGCTGTGCGTTTACCTCACTTGCGCCGTGTTTATCTTTGGTTTGCTCGGACTGATTGCGCGTTTTAACGGGTTTAGCCTCTGGTCGTTCTTGCGCTTTATCAAAGAAGAAATCTTGATCGTGCTTGGCACATCATCTTCTGAATCTGCGTTGCCACGGATGATGAACAAGCTTGAGCACCTCGGTTGCGGCAAATCTGTCGTAGGCTTGGTGATTCCGTCGGGTTATTCGTTCAATTTGGATGGCACTTCGATTTATTTGACGATTGCCGCGCTGTTCGTGGCGCAGGCGACGAACACGCCACTAACGCTTTCGCAAGAACTTGGCATTCTCGCCGTGTTGCTGTTGACCTCAAAAGGGGCGGCGGCTGTCACTGGCGGAGGCTTCATTACACTGGCGGCGACGCTTTCTTCGACGGGGACGATTCCAGTGGCGGGATTGACGCTTTTGCTTGGCATTGACCGTTTTATGTCCGAAGCGCGTGCGATTACGAACTTGATTGGCAATGGCGTCGCTACGGTAGTGGTGGCACGTTGGGAAAATGAATTCGATGAAGAGCGCGCCAAAGAAGTGTTGAACGAGCAAAAGTAACGCAACCAGCCATGGTTGCGCTACGGGGTAAAAAAAGCCGGATGAATCATCAGACTCATCCGGCTTTTGGGATTTTGGCGAGTGATGCGTTTTAGCGGACGAATCATCGCGTTGTTACGTTGACGAGCTTTTTCAGCCAGCGCCGCCGCATTGGGCAATTCCTGAATGGCGCGTTGCAGTTGCAGATCAAGATCAGACATGACTTGAGCTGCGCGGTCTGCGCCGTAAGCGGCCAGCAAGACTTCAGAGCGAATGTACTTGCGTGCCCAGACTTTGCTTTCTTCGATCTTGGGTTGGACTAAGCCATATTCGCGATAATCTTTGGCCATCGCGAGCAAGTAATCCTGCCAAGCCTTGAGCAATTCGTCTGACACTTGGAATTCATTGCCCTTCAGTTTGGAATTGAAATCAATGCTGCCAAGTTTGAATTGCGAGAAGCCCGGAATCTGGCCGTTGACCAAATCGCGCGTAAACATAAAGGTGCTTTGAAAGATACCGTTCGTTGTGAGCGCTAAATCGTCGGCATTACTGACTTTGATGTCAGGGTCAATACCGCCGCCGCCATAAACCTGACGACCGGTATCGGTCAGCTTCATATCGCTTCTTTTGGCAGTCGGATCGAAATTGCGCTTGCTGTAATAGTCGAAGATCGTGCCGTTTGAATAATCGCGTTGGATCAGGCGACCGCTGGGCGTGTAATAGTGCGCGATGGTCAAGACGAGCGCGCCCATATTAGACATCGGGAAGATGCGTTGCACGAGGCCTTTGCCGAAACTGGTTTCGCCGATGACGAGACCGCGATCGTGATCTTGAATGGCTCCGGCCACAATCTCAGACGCCGACGCGGTGCCTTTATCAATCAGCACGGCAATCGGAAAATTGTCAGAGGCACCCATTTCAGCGACAGCACTTTGGTCGTTGGCGCGGTTGCGTCCGCGTACTGAGACGATAGTTTGACCGCGTTGCAAAAGCTTGTCGGCTACACGAATGCCTTGATCGAGATAGCCGCCGCCGTTGCCGCGCAAGTCCAGAATGAATTGCGTCGCGCCTTTTTCGCGCAGGTACGCGATGGCCTCAACGAGTTCTTGCGTCGTGGTGGATTGGAAGTTTCGCGTCAGGCCGATGTAACCAATGCCCGGTTTCACAATGTAAAAATTGGGAATCGAAGGCAGCGCAATCGCGTCGCGCGTGATCTGGAAAGTTTGCGGTTCAGCCAAGCCGGGACGAGAAACCGTCACGCGCAATTGCGTGCCGCGTTCACCGAGCAGCAATTCGCGCACCTTGTCGGATGTCCACCCCGAGGTGTCTTTGCCGTCAACGGCAATGATTTGATCGCCATAACGCAACCCTGCGCGATAAGCAGGTGAATCTTTAAAAGGCTCGACGATATACGCCTTGTTTAAGCGTGTTGTAATAAGGGAGCCAATGCCGAAATAGCGGCTGTGTTGTTTGTCGTTGAATTCGCGAAAGCCCTTCGGATCCATGTAATCCGAGTGCGGGTCGAGTTGATGCAGCAAGCCTTGAACGGCTGTCTTGGTGAGGTCTTCGTATTCTTTTTGTTCGACGTAATTGGCGCGGATGATTTCCATCGCCTTATAAAAATCGTCGGTGACTTTTTTCTCGCTAATCTGGGCGGGGGCTGCGCCGCTTTGTTGAGCATTCGTCAATTGCGGCAAACAGAGCACGCCAGCGGTGATGATGGCTGCGGCGAATAACCCAATACCTGTCGTCTTGATCCAACCGTTTTTCACTGCATTACTCCTTCACGATTACGTTAGGTTTTGCGCCTTCGGGTGGCGCGGCACCTGCGTTTTTGCGATTTCAACTGATCGTAATTGGATGCCCCAGCAAGCACAGGCATCCAACTAGAATCTGACCGTGCGGAAAACTTTTGGCATAGTAGTCAGCCGACGTGAATAGTTCAAGCCTGATTGTCGGTTGGGCAGGCCCCAAGCATGTCATGTTTATTTGGTTACCTTGTGACCGAAACCTGCCAAATCCGGTCTGACCATTTGCGCTCAAACGATTGAGGCATTAACTTTGCTCACGCAGCACATCCTTTATCATCCTTTAAAGCAAGAAGTAGGACATAAGACACTATGACACAAATCAGCAGACGTGATTTTACGCGCACGGCATTTGCGGTCGGCGCGACCAGCGCATTGAGCAGCACGCGCGTAATCGGAGCCAATGGTAAGGTGCGCCTTGGCATTATCGGCAGCGGAGATCGCGGTCAGGCGGTCTGGAAAATCTTCCTGCAACAAGCTGACGTACAGCCTGTGGCTGTTTGCGATGTATGGGACGAAAGTCGCAACCAGGGTGCGCAGCTTGCCAATGCCAAAGGCGGTGCGGTCAAAACGTTTAACGATTACCGTCAATTGCTTGAAATGAAAGACGTGGACGCAGTGCTCGTTGCTACGCCGGATCATTGGCACGCGTTGCCGACGATTCACGCCTGTCAGGCAGGCAAAGATGTGTATTGCGAAAAGCCGCTTTCCCTGACCGTGCGCGAAGGCCGCGCGATGGTGAACGCGGCCCGCAAGCACAATCGAGTAGTGCAAACTGGCAGCCAGCAACGTTCGGCACCGCATTACATCGAAGCCGTCAAACTGATGCAGGAAGGCGGCATCGGCGCAGTACACAAAATTACGGTTGGTTATACGCGCAATGCCATGCCCGGTTTCAAGCCCGTTGAAGGCCTGACCAAAGATCAGCCAGCCGGATTGGATTGGGATATGTGGCTCGGCCCCGCGCCGAAAGTCGCCTATGACCCGTTCCGTTTTATGTATAACTTCCGCTGGTTTTGGGATTATAGCGGAGGCCAAATGACCAACTGGGGCGCGCACAATCTCGACATCGCCCGCTGGTTTTTAAAAGCCCAAGGGCCGCGGGCTGTTTCGGCCTTTGGCGGACGTTACGCGATCAAAGACGGCGGCGAAACGCCGGACGTGCAGGAAGTTTTATATGACTTCGGCAATTGCATCGTGACGTGGGAAGGCCGCGAAGTGAATCGCACGCGCGGACGAATATCTTTCCTTCCACGGCACGAACGCAACGCTCAGCATCTTGCGCAACGGTTACACGATTACACCCGAGCCGTGGCGCAAGAAACCGGCTACGGTTGAAGCGAAAGAAGTCAAACCAGCGCCAACGAGATGCAAGCGATTCACGTGCGTAACTTCCTCGATTGCATGACCAGTCGTCAGCGCCCGAACGCCGATGTCGAAGAAGGCCATTTGACCGCAGTCGTTTGCCACTTGGGCAATATCGCTACGCGGTTGAATCGCTCGCTCAAATGGGACGCAGTAAAAGAGGAATTCGTTGGCGATACCGAAGCCAACGGCATGCTCTCGCGCAAATATCGCGCTCCGTGGAAGCTGGCTTAACACGGGGGACAGAATGTCGCCAGTTTTTCTGCCGCAAAAAGGCGCAGAATACGCAAAAAACTTTTGCGATTTTGTGCCTCTTTGCGGCAATCATTTTCTCCTGATTGTGAAAAGCGCGCGGAACGCGCGTGCCCATAGCGTCTATGTTTTCCCAACGATTCAAATGGGATTTAACGACCAATGAGTTTACGCGTTTGCTGGAAGAGAAACGGCAAGCGGGCGCGCAGCTTCTCGATCTCACGGCTTCCAATCCGACGCAAGTCGGCTTGCCTTATCCTGCACCGGAAATTCTTTCAGCATTATCGAATGAAGCCGCGTTGACTTATGAACCCGCGCCGCGTGGATTGCGCATTGCGCGTGAAGCCGTGGCCAGTTATTACGCCGAGCGCGGATTCAAGGTAGAGGCCGAATTCATTCACCTTACGGCCAGCACCAGCGAAGCTTACAGCTTTCTTTTCAAGTTGCTTTGCGACCAGGGCGACAACGTCTTGATGGCGCAACCGAGTTATCCGCTGTTTGATTTTTTGGCTACACTCGAAGGCGTTAGCTTGCGGTCTTATCCGCTTGAATACATTCATCCGCACGGCTGGCGCATTGATTTTGAGCAGCTCGCCGCAGCCATAGATGAACGCACCCGCGCCATCATTTTGGTGAATCCGAATAATCCGACCGGTTCGTTTATCAAGCGCGCCGAACTCGCCCAACTCAATTCGCTTTGCCAGCAGCACAACTTGGCCTTAATCGTTGACGAAGTCTTCAGCGATTTCGTTTTTGACGATGACGCGCAACGCGCAGCTTCTTTGGTTGAGAACGCAGCGGCGTTGACGTTCGTGATGAGCGGCTTTTCAAAAAATTCTCGCGTTGCCACAAATGAAATTGGGGTGGATTGTGACGAACGGCCCCGCCGCCTTGCGCGCCGAAGCTCGCGAACGTCTCGATCTGATTGCCGACACGTTTCTTTCGGTTGGTGCTCCGGTTCAGCATGCCGCGAGCGCATGGCTCAAGTTGCGTGAGCCGTTACAGGCGATGATTGCAAAACGCGTGAACGGCAATTTGGCTTGGTTGCGCAATCAAACAGCAGATTCAGCTTGCCGTGTATTGCACGTTGAAGGCGGCTGGTACGCCACGCTCGAAATCCCGCGCCTGATGAGCGAAGAAGCTCTGACGCTGCAATTGTTGGCCGAAGACAACGTCGTCGTTCATCCCGGTTATTTCTTTGATTTTCCTCGCGAAGCTATTTGGTTTTGAGCTTGTTAACTGAGGTGACGGTCTTTCAAGCTGGCGTGCTAAAAGTGCTGACAAAGTTAGTCAATGCAGAAACCAATGCAGAAGCCTGCACGCAGTAAGGGCGTCGCATCGTGAATACGCGCCCTTACTGCGTGCGGGCTTCTGCAGTCTTATGGTTTGCGCGGTGCCGCTTTTGCCGGAGTTTTGTTTTCATTGTCAGGCTTGGTTTCATTTGCCGGCACTGAACGTTTTTCAAGTTCCTGCAAACGATTGGTTTGAATATCGAAAGCTTTGCGCATTTCGAATTGCTGTTGCTGCAACGTGAGCAATTGCTGATTCAGCGAAAGCTGTTGCCGTTGCATCTCGACCAACAACTCGCGTGTCGGATCTGTGGCAGAGCTAGAGCTGAGCGTTTGGTTTTGCAACTGGCGCTCAAGTTGATCTACACGCTGTTGCAATAGATCGCAGCGGCGTTCGAGATTCATCAAACGAAAGGTTTGATCTTGTGATGGCGTTGCCGTCTCGGCAGATTTCATCGGTAACAGCGAAACCAGCAGGCAAAAACTAACGAGCAGTGTTTTCATAAGTTCCTCTTTGGCAATCATTGAGTTTGGCGCTTGCAGCAATGCGAACCCTATCGCACCTTTCCGACAACCGACAACCGACAACCGACAACTGACAACTGACAACTGGCAACTGGCAACCTCCTTGACCATCCCAACAGGCTCGGCTAACTTGCCATCCTTCCTCCAACACACAAAGAACGCACACAGAAATCATTGCTCGAAGAATACCGCCAAAAATTTGCTGACTTCCACACGCTTACTCAGCGCGAACAGTACCAGTTTGCGACTGGACGCAAAGCTGAAGACGAGAGCTATGTTTGGCTGGCTGAATACAGCGACCTGTTCACGGCACAAAACGTAGCCATGTTACGCGAGGCGCACGAAGCCGTTTCGGTTGATCGCCCAAATGCTCGAACCGCTGCTGGGCGCTTGCGTGCCTTTGGCGAAGAAGGGCGGATGCACGCGCAAGCCCGCGAGCTGAACCGCGAATTGTCGAATGTCGAAAGGGAAGCGCGTTTTACTTACGGCGATCAGCGTTTAAATCTGGCGCAGGCCGAAGCGCAAATTCGCCTGCAAAAAGACGCGCGACAACGCCGCGAGCTTTCATTGCGAATGGGTGATTTGGTGCGCGAGGGCAACGACTTGCGCGCTGAGCGGCAAGTGAAATTGCATGATTATGCTGTCGCGTCAGGTTACACGGGAGTCATTGATTTGCTGTCGCAACGACGCGGCATTGCTTACGATCAGCACAATGCGCAACTGACTTTGTTGTTGATGCTGACCGAACGCGGCTATCGCAACGCGGCGGCAGAATGGTTGCCCAAGGTGGCGGGCGTGCGGTTGGAAGACGCCGACTTTAACGATGTGACTTATGCGCGAAATCAGCTTGGCGGTGCGGTTTTCTTCCCGTCGGCGCGGGCGAAAGAAGTGGCGCAATCCATCTGCGAAGGTTGGGGCTGGCAATTCGACAAGCAAACGAATCTGGCGCTTGACCGATTGGCTGAGCAGCGCACGAACGCCTTGGTTTCGTGCTTTGCGGTGCAGGTGCCAAATGAAGTGAAGCTTTGTTTGCCTGCGCAACACGTGAATGATGCTGTGTTTTATCGCCAATACTTTAAGGCTTTGGGCGCAGCACAACACGCCGCGTGGACTTCGTCGCAACAGCCCTATGAATGCCGCGTGGCAGGCGATCCAGGCGTGAGTTTGGCGTGGAGTTATTTAATCGCTGGCTTGTTGCAAGACAGCGCATTTTTGGTCAGTCAGTTTGGCTTTTCGCAAAGTGCAGGATTGCGCCAGTCGCTTGCGCGCGGCGAGATGTTCGCCATTCGTCGCGATGCGGTGTTGTGGTTGTATGAGCAGGAACTTTACGCCGGCAAATTTACCGGCACGCGCACTGATGAAGCGGCTTCGCAATTTGTCACGCTCGCGACTGAAACCTTGCACTTGAAAACAGACGAAGCCGAACACTGGCGCGCGGTTTCGCGTCCGCTGCGCAGCGCAGACCGTTTGCGCGCGCGCGCGTTTGCGGCACAATTCAGCGAACATTTGAAAACACGTTTTGGTTCGCGTTGGTGGGCTGCGCGGCAAGTGGGCGAGATGTTGGTTGATCTTTGGAATACCGGGCATCGGTACACTGTCGATGAGCTTGCCGCGCTTATCGGGCTTGGGCCTTTGTCGTATGATTGGTTGGCTGCGTCAGCAAACGCGGCGCTTGATTCTTGATGACTTTCTTTATGCAAACAGTTCACGTAGCGCTCGGTGAGCGCAGCTATGACATTTCAATTGGCGCGGGCGCATTGGCCGAAACGGGACCGATTGCGCGGCAGGCTTTGGGCAATAAGACGCGCCGTGTTGCGGTGATTTCCAATCCGATTGTGCATGGCTTGTATGGCAAGGCCGTTGAAAAGAGCCTGAAAAAAGCTGGCTTTGGCGTGATCACGCATTTGATGGGCGATGGCGAACGCGCGAAATCATTGCGCACGGCTGAAAAGGCGCTGGCCTTTATGATCGCCAATCGTTTCGAACGTTCAGACGCGGTAATCGCCTTGGGTGGCGGAGTCGTCGGCGATTTGGCTGGCTTTGTCGCGGCGATGTTTTTGCGCGGCGTGGCTTACGTGCAAATCCCAATGACCTTGCTCGCGCAAATTGACAGTTCGGTCGGAGGCAAAACGGCAGTCAATCATCCGTTGGGCAAAAACCTGATTGGCGCATTTCATCAGCCGCGTGCCGTCGTTATTGATCCGCAAGTGTTGCGTACTTTGCCGCGTCGCGAATTCAACGCGGGAATGTATGAAGCGATTAAATACGGCGTGATTCGTGATGCCGCGCTGGCAGATTTCATCACGCATAATCGCGCGAGCTTGAGCGCGCTGGCTCCCGAAACGCTGACGCATTTGATTGCGCGTTGCTGCGAAATCAAAGCCGAAGTCGTCACCGCCGACGAAAGGGAATCGGGCCTGCGGCGTATCTTGAATTTCGGCCACACAGTCGGTCACGCGCTCGAAGCCGTGACACAATATCGCCGTTGAAACACGGCGAAGCGGTTGGTTACGGCATGCAAGCTGCCGCGACAATTGCCGAGCGAGCGGGTACAATCGCCGCCGCTGACGCCGCGCAAATTCGTCAACAAGTTGCGGCTCTCGGCAAGCTCCCTCGACTAAATGATCTGGCTGTCAAAGATATTTTGACAGCGATGCAACACGACAAAAAGGCTTCGCAAGGCAAGTTGCCGTTCATCTTGCCGACGCGCATTGGCGAAGTCATTGTGCGTGACGACATAGAATCGCAAGTGGTGCGCACGGCTGTGCGCGACTTGCTCAATGCCAACTGACTCCCCCGTCTGAGGTTCAGCGTATGGCGACAACTGACTCGATTGGAACTGGTTCCCGCCGCCGCGGACGTTTTAACGTCGCGGGCTTTCTGGTTTTCTTTTTTGTAATGATCGGCCTTTATCTATTGGCCCAAGCCGCGCCGATTTATTTGCACCGCCGGGCGATGGAAGACGCTTCGGCTGAAATTGTGCAGCGTGCCGCGCGCCAAAATCTTGATCTCAACGATGTCAAAGCCCAACTGCACGAATCGGCGCGCCAGTGCAGCCTGCCCGAAGACACCCACATCACGATTTCGCGTGACGGGCGCAAGGTGACGGCATTGATTGCATATGAAAATTCGATCAGCCTGCCGGGCAAAAGCTGGCCTTGGCCACAGCGTTTGCGCGTTGAAGACCTTGGCTATTAGCGATTATGCACATCGGCAAAAGTCGTTACCTGCTGCCGCTTGCTACCGCAAGACGGTTTGATTAGTATGCACGCGCGTTTACATATATCCCTATAAACTTGCAGTACCAACAACTGAAGGGTTCTCCACACCTTCGTGTTCTCTAACTTCAACCACAACTGAGGAGGAATCTCTCGATGGCAAGCTTTGATGAATTAAAAGCCAAATATAGCTCGGTCTTAGCGGCTGGCGATCAAGTCGGCATGAACGTGCAAAACCTGAATCTCGAAGGCGACAAATTGCTGATTCGCGGCGTTGTTCCTTCGGAATTTGGCAAGAACGAAGTCTGGGATGCGGTCAAAGCCGTAGACGCCAGCCTCGGCGACGTCATTGTTGATGTGAACGTGCAATCAGGTCTGAAATACACGGTTGTTTCGGGCGATACGTTGGGCAAAATTGCCAAGCGCTTCTATGGTGATGCTGGCCATTACAAGGCTATCGCGGCCGCCAGCGGCATTGCTAACCCCGACCACATCGAAGTCGGTCAGGAAGTCACACTGCCCTAGTTTTGACGGCAGTTACATACACCAGCAAAGCCCGTTGCGTTGATAACGCAGCGGGGCTTTTTTGCGTTTGCCTGCGCTTTACTTCAGCGGCAACTTGCTCACGATGCGTCGCTCCGTATATTCTGCGTTCTCATTTAACCAATCAAAACGTTTCTAAAAGAAAAGAGAGGATTAGCCCCAATGGCTTTAGATTTCTATTCGGCCTTGGCAGCGACTGACGATGCGGCTTGGCACAAAATCGTGAGCGAACTGCAAAGCGCCATTCATCCCGTAGATCGTGTTGCAACCAGCATCTGGTTTGCCTTTTACCCTGTGAAACTTTCGCGCGCGTTTGAGTCCGCCGAAGACCAAGCAGCACTTGCCAAAAAGCTCTTGATCAAAGGCAAACCTGCCTTGCGTGAACAGGCTGACGAGTCAGCCGAATTTCTTTATGGTCATCGTTACTGGCCGCAAGTGAAAGCAGCCGTGAGCGCTTATGCGGCGACGGCCAACGCCGGAACGCCGCTGACGCAGCACATCAAAACTGTCGCCCAACAAGTTGCCCAACAGATCAAAGCCAGCGAAGCCTTGACGCTTGGCATTACTGCGGTGGCTTTCGGCACGTTGCAACAAGTCGGAGCTGAAGCCTTCAAGCAAGCAGCGGTGGCGGGCTCGTATGGCAAGCATTGGAATAAATCCGCCGATCAAGTTGTGGCGGAACGCGCCAAAGATGACGGGCAAGGTTTGTTTGGTTTTCTCAAGTCTGTGGACAAAACCTTTTCGGTGAACTTCCGTGAGTGCGAACCCGGTCACACGTTCAAGATCAGAAACATGCAAGATGTGACGATGGCAGCCAAAGAAGACGGCAAGCCTTATCACATTCGCGATGATCGGTATAAACAGGGGGACGGGCCGATTCCGGTCGAATGCCGTACGGCAGCTTGCGGCACATGCTGGGTAGGCGTGCTTTCACCGACTGACAAGATTGAGCCGCCGACTGATCGTGAAATCAACAAATGGAAGCATTTTGGCTACGAAGGTTTCACTGGCGCGGCTGATTCGCCCATTCGCTTGGCGTGCCAGTTAAAAGCTTACGGCAATGTGACGATTGCGATTCCTTCGTGGTGCGGTCAGATTGGCAAGCTTGACGAACCCGCAGCGGAAACTAAAGCGGCTGGTTCAGCGAGTTAAATTCTTGCTTTCCCACGAAGCCGCACGAAGAGAGCACGAAAGCATCAACACACTTCGAGCTTTCTTTGTGCTGCTTCGTGGGAGAATTGCTATTGGGCTTTCTTCTTTGCGTCCATCCAGCGTTTGAATTGATCCCACGCGTTTACACTCTGTCGCGCATCATTCAGCGGCGGCGCTTCACGCCAGAGTGGCCAGTTTTGTTCAATCTCAGCGCGAATGACGTCAGGGACTTCTTCCCAGTTGCGCAAACGTATCCCGCCAGTGTGCAACACAACGACTCCAGCACGGTCACCCATTTTCATCCACGGCAACCACTTTGAAATGCGCACGCGTGTCATCACGCGGTCGTAACTTTCCGTGGTGTTCGCATCTTGCAACTCAGCCAGAGGAATTTCAGACGTGCCGAATTCCAGCGTATGTAGCCAGCCGCCGATGTTAGATTGAAAGTCTCCGCCCATCGGATTGGGTTCGTGATAACGCGCGGCATCACCGCCCTGCAAGAACTTGCCATCTTTCAGAAAACTGAAGCCGCCGATCTGGCGCGGCTTGCCGTTGGCAGAGAGCGCAAAAGCGGGTTCGGCGTTTAATGGATTAAGCGCTTCGGGCACAACTTCGACGGTTTCATTCGTCCACGGATTTTTCCACGTGCGCAAGACTTGCCCTGTTGCCGGATCGGTAAAAATTAAAATGTCGCGCGACACTTGTTTGAAGCCCGTGCCGCGCCGCGCGTCATCCACGGTTTGGCAGGCGCTCACATTCACGGCGTGTACGTTGAAAAGCAGCCGGTCGCGTTCGCCGGGTACGCGACTAAAAACTTTGCCGTGCCACCACGCCAACGCGTTTTTGCCATCGGTGACTGAGCATTTCAGTTTGCGTTCGAGTTTGATCAAGTCGGCGGGCTTCGCAAGATCAAGCTGGCCAGCTTTGGCGGCAGGCAATGACTCAGGTGTGACGGCTACTTTCGGTGAATTCGCGCCGGGGATGGCTTGCCCGCTTTTCTTGGCAGCGAGAATCTTTTTGAAATACGTCCAACTGGTTTCATTCGGGCGCGTATCGTCAAGCGCGGGCGGCGCTGTATACGCCGGATAATTGGCTTTGATTTCCGCTTTCATCAGTGGCGATAGGTCTTCAAACGCAGCCACCCGCCGTCCGATTGCCGAAAAAATCAGCATGCCCGGGCGGTCGCCCATTTCCATCCACGGCAACCATTCAGAAGTGCGCGCCCACGAAACCGTCACGTCATCTGACGAGGTTTTGGCGGCGTTGAGCAACTCCTCTTCGTGCATGAAAAAGGTGAACATTTCCATCGCGTGGTAGGTGCCGCCAACGTAGTCTTGATATTCGCCGCCCAGCGGATTTTTATAAAAAAGCGGAATCTCTAGCTGCGTCCAGATGCGGCCATTTTTTGCAGTGCTCACAAACTGGTAAGGCTTGCCGTCTGCGCTTAGTGCATAAGCTGGCGGATTGTTGACCGGATCGTTGGCAATTTGGATTACGTCGTTCATTTGCGCGGTGAAAGGGTTTTTCCACTTGCGCAAAACCTGATTCGTGACCGGATCGAGATAGAGCAAAATCTCGCGCGAAACCATCCGGTATCCGTGTCCGCGTTTGTCATCTTTCAGCGATTGGCAAGCGCGCACGTTCATGCCTTCAACGTTGAACAAATGCCGGTCACGTTCGCCGGGGACGCGGCTATACACGCTGCCTTTCCACCAAAAAAATGCAGCTTTTCCGCTTTCCAGCGAACACTGGGTTTTTTGCATGGCTTTGATTGCGTCATCCGGTTTTTTGAGGTCGAGGCGTGGCTGCGCCAGCGCAGTCGAAAACGCCAAAACAGACGCGATCAGTGCGCCAATCATGCTGATAAATTTGAGGCGTAATTTGGGGTTCATGGGCACGAAATCCTCTGAGTAAATTGGTGTCGCGGTGAGTGGGATTTCTTTTACCGCAGAATGCCAAAATCTAAAAATGAAAGCGCCTCGCTATGTCATTTGAGAATAAATAAACGCTTAATCATCCGAGAATTTGCAGGCGATTCCATTTTTCTGAATTTATTGCATCATTAGCTAGATTTATCTGGATGGTAAACATAACGAATCGCAAGGGGTTATCCAATCTTATTAAACAAAGGCAGTGTGGAATGACGATTGCCACCGAGAAGCATTACATTTTGTATTTAAAGATTGAACGATAGCCAAATTGTTTGTGACTTTTCTAAATAGCGCACAAACGCGATTGATTCGAACCTGAAATTTGTTGCTAAACAAATAGGATGAATGGATAGAGAGAAGGCGTTTCACGCTTTCGTTTGGCAATCTGCAAAGCACTTATTGAAAACGAAGCAATTTTGGTTGTTTCGTCTTATCTAACCCCAAACAATTACACTACTAAGGAGTATTTCCTATGAGACCAACCTTTCCGACCCGCAATGGGCTAGTTAGCCTTTTGTTGGCGACAGTGTTGATGGCGTTCTCGTCGGTTTTTGCATTCGCGCAAGAAACTGCGGGTAGCGTTCAAGGTACGGTCGCCGACGCTTCAGGCGCACGTATTCCAGGTGCGACGGTGAAAGTAGAAAGCTCGGCTTTTACGCGCACCGCTACCACTGATGCAGACGGCGTTTTCCGTTTGTTGCAAGTTCCGCCGGGCAGCTACAAAGTGACCGTTGCTGCCAGCAAGTTCAGCGGCGCCGTTGCCGAAAACGTCAACGTTGTGCTTGGCAAAACGACTGCCATTGAGTTTGCGCTCAAAGTTTGGCGGCGTGGCCGATCAAGTCAACATCAGCGCTGACGATGTCGTGCGCATTGACCCGGCTGACAACAAAATCCAAACCAACATCACGAGCAAAGTGATTGATTCGTTGCCGAAGGGCACGAATATGACCAGCTTGTTGAAGCTTTCACCGGCAACACGCGCAGAACCCCTCAGCGGTGGTTTTCAAGTGGATGGTGCGAGCGGTTCAGAAAACAGCTTTATTATTGACGGTCTCGAAACTTCGAACTTCCGCACTGGCGTTTTGAATGCCAACAACAACTTGCCGTTCCAGTTTGTGCAGGAAATCCAAATCAAAACCTCAGGTTTCGAAGCTGAATTTGGCGGTGCGACCGGCGGCGTGGTCAACGTCGTTACCAAAGGCGGTTCCAACGAATTCCACGGCGAAGGCCGCTATGAATTTGAACCTAACCAACTGTGGTCTGGCCCGCGTCCATTCTTGAACTCATTCCGTTCAGGCACCGGCGCCAGCTTTGTTCAGATTAACGAATATCTGAAACCCGCGAAAGATCAATTCACCAATCACTATCCGAGCTTTGGCATCGGTGGCCCGATTGCCAAAGACCGCTTGTGGTTTTTTGCAGCTTACGCGCCGCAAATTTTCAACACGACGCGCACGGTGAACAACGTGTCGGCTGACCCGCGTACGCGTACCACCACTGCATCAACCGTTTATCACAATAGTCAGCGCAATGAATACTTCCAAGGTCGCTTGGATGCTGCGCCGACCAACACTTTGCGTTTGACCGGCACCTATATCTGGAATCCGATCATCGTGAATGGTGTGATTCCGAGCGGCAACATCACCATTGGTGGTGTACCGCCATCAGTGAATTTTGGTGGCAGTATTGGTACTTTGACTGGTGCCGATTTGGCCAAACGTCAAGGTGGGCGTCAAAACTCCAACAACATCACGTCGCAAGCGGTTTGGACCCCTAAGAGCAATATGGTGGCCACCTTCCGTTTCTCGCGTGGTTTCTTGAATGAACGTAGCGCTGCTTATTTCATTCCGAAAATTACTCGCTTTCAGTGCGGTGGCCTGACGGTTCCGACCAATGCGGGTTGCACGCTGGGCTTCCAGAACGTAACCAATAACAGCAACATCAATTTTGATGTGTCCACGCGTCGCAATTTCGAAGGCGATTTCAGCTACATTCTGAGCAAATTTGGCGGTCGTCACGAAATCAAAGGCGGCTACCAAAACACCGTGGTTGAAAATGCGGTTGATCGCGGTTATGCCGATTTGGGTATCGTCAACTTACAATATGGCTTAACCATCAATGACTTGACTGGTCGTAATGATGCTGTGACGCCGGGCACGATCGGTGCTGGGTCACTTACCCGTTTTGGTACGGTCGGCAAAGCCAGCAACCGTGCCCATTCAATCTATTTCCAAGATCGCTGGCAGCCGATGAGCCGCCTCTCGATCAATGCGGGCTTCCGCATGGAAAAAGAAAACCTGCCTTCGTTCAATGGCTTTGCGCCTCCGATCAATTTTGGTTGGGGTGACAAGGTCGTTCCGCGCGTTGGTTTCGCTTATGACTTGGGCGGCAGTGGCAAAACGAAAATCTTCGGCAGCTTCGGTCAATTTACCGACCGCTTGAAGTTCGAATTGCCCCGCGGTTCGTTTGGTGGCGATTTTTACCGCGTTGATTACTTTGAAATCACTGCGGCGAACCCGCAATACACCTACTACACGAAAGAACGGATTTTGGGGAGCAACGTTGACGTCCTGAACGGCAAATGCCCGATTGTCGGTGGTTCGGGTCTGTCACGTTGCCAATACGACTTCCGTATTGCTTCGAACAACCCTGCCGCCAGCATCGAAGACGGTGCCGTTGACAAAAACCTGAAACCCTTCAGGCAAACCGAAATCACTTTTGGTTTTGAACGTGAACTATCGCGCAACTATTTGTTGAGCATCCGTTATTCAAACAAGAACTTGAACAGCGCTATCGAAGACGCGGGCTTCCCGACTGCTGAAGGCAGCGAAGCTTACATCATCGGTAACCCCGGTTCAGGCTTGCACGCTGCGACTGCCGCGCAATTTGGCTATGCCAAAACCACGAAGCCGCAACGTCGTTATGACGCGGTCGAGATCAAACTTGATCGTCGTTTCTCTGACAACTACTTCTTTAACGCGGCATATACCTGGAGCCGTCTCTATGGTAACTACTCAGGTTTGGCCAGTTCTGATGAAAATGGTCGTACGTCACCCGGCGTTAACCGCTTCTTCGACTTGCCGCACTTGGGCTTCACCGCCGCTGGCACGCCTGACAATGGTCGCTTGGCGACAGACCGTCCGCATGTGTTCAACCTCTACGGCGCTTATAACTTCAAATGGTTTGGCGCTGTGAAAGGCAACGGCACGCAATTCGGTTTGTTCACGACGATTCAATCGGGTACGCCTGTAACGAGCTTTCTACACTCGTTATGCGGCTGCGGTTCTTTATGGTCGTGGTGACTTGGGTCGTACCCCGGTTTTCACCAACTCTGACTTCAACGTTCAACACAAGTTCAACTTCGGTTCAAACGAGAAATATGGTTTGAACTTAACGTTCAACGTGCTCAACCTGTTTAACGAGGCCAACGTTTTAGGCAAAGTTTTCACCCCTGCTGGTGTGAACCCGAGCCTTGCAAACCTTGGCCTTCCTTCGACTGTTAATACTGAGCCGAAGGAAATCAACTACATCCTGACGAACGGCATCACGAATCAAATCAATGCCTATCTGAATGATCCGGCAAATCCGCAACGCAAGAACACTGCGTATGGTTTTGCCAATAGCTTCCAAGGCGTTCGTCAAGTTCGTCTTGCCGTCGGCTTCAGCTTCTAAGCTAAAGCAGGCGTTCAAAGCGCAAGTAAAAAGCCCGTTCGGAGTTATTTCCGAACGGGCTTTTTTGTCTTTGGTGAGCAGCGCTTGCCGAACAAAATATGTTGCGAAGGAATGCCTTGAAAATAAAACAGCCAAATTACTTCTCACCGCAGCAGCGCTCAGGTTTCGCAGAGTTTGCGCGGAGGAATGAGGCGAAGGAATGAGGTGAAGGAATGAGGGGGATGTCTCTTTTCCTCTCTTCTTTTCGTTATCTTTTCGAGGCCTCTGTGATGAAGTTGCATTCTTAATTCCGAACCGATCTTAAGGTGCAAACCGTGAAGCGTGTGAGCCCAAGGCACATCATGTTGAACCGCTAAAAATCTCTATTTTTTCTCTTCGGGGGCAGAAATCTTGAGGTCAGTTTCATGTGAGTCAAAGCGTTTAAAATTGCTGACTTCAAACCAGGCGTCCCAATTCAAACCACGAAAGAGTTCTTCGTCGCCTGCTGCATTGACGCGAATGAGGCTGGGTACCCACGTACCCGTCGGCAGTCGTTGTTGCTGGTAAATGAAATTGAGCGGTTGATTCAGCGTGACTGCGCCTTGTGGGGAACGCGTTAGGCCTTCAATGCGGACAAGTGATTTGTCGGCCGCATCAATCCAAATATTACCTTCGAGCTTAGTGATCCAATCTTTGTCACTCCCCAGTTTGGTGTCAGCGAGCGGTTTGAAATCGAGCACGATGGTTTCACGCCCTCCAAACAATACAGTACGTGGGGAAGTGAACGTGCAAGAGCGAAAGAAAATCTCAGGATCAATCGTCACGTAAGCCAAACGTCGCGGTTGGCCGCGTTTTTGCACGACGCCTTCCACGCTCGCCCCCCAGTAGCCGATTTTCTTGTTAAGCTCGGCTTCCTCGGTCGCGTTGAGTTTTTGTAATTCTTCTTCGCTTTTGACGAGCGCTTGAGTGGCAACTTTGCGTTCAAGGTCGAGGCGTTTGATGTTAAGCGCAGAGCCGTTTTCGCTAAGCCGGATTAAGGCATGGCGTCCTTTGACCGGATAAGCTTCGTAATCCTGATAATCTTCGCCGCGAATTTGTCCTTTTGCTGAAAGCACGCGCCGCACTTTGCGCAACGAATAAGTATACTCACCGAGCGAGCGATACATTTTCTCTCCGACCTGTTCGACCTCTTGCAACAATTCCTTAATCGAAATTTCAGCGGCTTAGATTCTTTGAGCGAGATAATTGCCAACTCGCCGAGTTTGTCTGCGGAAGTGAAGGCACTTGTGATGACCTTTTCCTCCGGTGTTTCTTCGCGTTTGCGGTCGCTGACCAGCGTGAATTCCACTGTCTCAGAATTGCTCTGTGATCCTTGTGTAACCGTAGCTCGAAACTGATATTTTCCGCTGAAAAAGTTGGCGACATTAAGTCCGGCAGTGAAATTGATGTTACCTTTTTGAGCGGGCGCGGGAAGCTCAGGTGTCGAAGCTCCAAGTATTTTATTGCCTTGCAGTAACTCAAGTTTTAGCGATGGTTTGGCTAGCGCTGGATCAGGGAAAATTTCTAAATGAAAAGACAATTCTGGCCGCTCTTTATTCACGATGCTTTCCGTCAAATCTGGAATCAAGCGGCGATTCTCGTAAATAAGCGGGTTGTCGCTTTCGATGTTTGCCGATTCGACAGGCTCGATTTGCTTCACCAGGAACAAACTGCTGGTGCATAAGTTGGCGGTAGGCGCAGCAACTTCAAATCGCTGGCGCTGGGCGCTGATCTTCTCGTTTTTTTGATCGTGGATGGCGGCTTCAAAGTGTAATGCCCCGGTGCCAGATAAAAGTGCCGCGTCAGATTAAAGCTCGAACTTTTGACAGTTCCAAGCATCGCTTCCGGCACTTCGAGTTCATAAGGCTCGCTGAACCTTTGCACGACTTCGCCTTTTTCATCCTTGATCAAAGCGAGCACAGCAAAACCAACAGGATATGTTTTCCTTTTGCGGATCGGCCGTGTGCAGCAAATTGGCAAAAGGCACATCCAGCAAAACCGCGATATGAATAGATTGCGAGTCACGTGCATCGAAATGCAACGTGCTCATGCTGAAACTGAAATCGTGCGGCACGGTGCCATTATTGAGCGCCGACAATAATGGCGTCTCATAAGCTAAAACTGGGCGGCTGTTGCTGGTGCTGGCGGGCGGAATGGCAAAATATCCGCTACGGGTTTGGGCTTTGGCTCCGTTGCGCAATATTTTGACTGAGATGGCGCGAAACTTTCCGTCATATTCCTGTCGCGTTGGCGTGTAAGAGAGCGAGTAATAATGGCCAAGCTCGTTGCCGATGCGTTTCAGAGCGCCATTGAGGTCGTTGATATTGGTGATCTGAAAGCCGCCCGTGCCTTCGGTCAATTCGCTAAGCGCGCCCTGCTTGTTAAGTTCTTTGTTGCGGTCAATCACTTCAAACATATTGAAGTTGGTCGTGATTTGTCCGCGACCAGTGACACGGTCGCTGGTGTTGAATGAATCGGCCAGCGCATTGTTGAATCCAGCCGATTCGGCGCGGCGGGTTTGGTTCACGACAGTGGAAGACTCTAAACGCGAAGTCTGATTTCCTGCTCCCACCACCAGGTTGCGCGTGTTGATTGCGTAAAAACTTAAGTTGGCGCGGTTGGCTTCAGCCACAGCCACCCGCGTGACTTCGTTTAAGCTGGAGGGAAGATACAGACCGTCTGAAAAATAAAGGGCCATCTTGCGCCCGGGCGTTAGGCGATGGGCACGCGCAAAGGGAATCAAAGAAAAAATTTGATGCGGGCTTCGCACTTCACGCCCAAGTTTTTCGGAAAAATCCAGCGTATCCAGTGACTGTTTAGCCAGTTGTTTGTCTGTGCTCGTTGTGTTGTCTGTGCTTGAGGTAAGTGTCTTTTTGAGTTCGGCTGTAAGTTGCGCAGATTGTTCGACAAAACTTTTTTCGACGGTGCTGACGGCGCGTTCAACGGCTTTTTTAAGCTTGGCGCGGTCGTTAGTGAATTGTTCGATGAGGTAGAGGCGTTGGCCGATCACCATCACACGCACGAGCATGTCGGGAGTGATAGAGTTATCTACGAAATTTAATGCAGCGTTCCGCACAGGCATGACCCGATTGACGGCCATGTGATCAAACACTAGGGTGACAAGGTTCAGCGGACTAGCAGGTTCTGCTAAAGTTTTGGCTGTGTCATTGGCAGGCGCATCAGATGAAAGTGGTTCTGATTGGGCTGCATTTGCCTGCTTGCCGATCTTCGCTTCATTACCAATTATCTTGAATTGGGAAATGGGCTGTTTGTCGTTGTCCTCGTAAAGTTCAATTTCTTCCTGCTTGAGGTCATAAATTGGCTTTCCCTTCTTATCATAAACAACCATATCTAACAGCACTTCATTGGTTTTAATTTTGACCTGTGCCGCTTCGGTGCGCCGGTGCTTGTTTGTGGCATTGTCGGTTGTTGCAATGACTGGGCAGCCGATACCTGTTTCCAAATGGTAAGACTTGTCGTGAGTGACGCAACGAAAAGAAACGCAATAAAGACGCGTCTTGGGTTAGGCATTAACAAACTCCTGAAAGTTAGTGCAGGTTAAATTGGACAATCAGACAATTACTGCATTACTAATTTTTGCGAATTGTTTTGTGCAGCCTCTTTGTTGCGCAATTGCTTGATGAGTGTTTTCACTGTTTCAGCATTCCCTGCGTTTGGTGCGCGTTTTTAGATAAGTCTCTAATTCGTCAGCAGCGGGTTTATAACGTTTCGTGTTGCTGTAAATTTGAGCCAAGCTTAAATGTACTTCAACCGGGATATTGTTCCTTCCGCGTTCGTAAGCCGTCTTAAGGTGAGCTTCCGCATCGCCCGGTTTATTTTCTTTGATTTGAGTCAAACCGAGATAGTAATGAGCCATTGGCAGATTAGGTGAACTTGGGCTTAGTCGAATAGAGTTACTTAGCGAGCTTTCAGCGTTAGCCCACTGTCGCAATTGATATTGCGTATAACCAAGTGCATAAAGACTTGAAGGGCTATTTGGGTTAACTCGAGTTGCCTGATTCAACGACAGTATGGCGGCTTCATATTGTTCAAGCTTCACATACTCAATTCCCAGGCGTTCCCAAGCCAAAAAATAGTCAGGGAAGAGCTTCAATGCTGCTTTCAGGGATTCCACGCCTTCTTCTACTTTATGTTGATCGAGTAAGTTATTGGCTTTTTCATATTGTTTGCGCGCAGCATCCGGCACTTCTTGAACAAAGGCAACGCCTGCATTGTTCGGCTTGGCTTGATCGCGAATTTCTTGCAAGGTCATTAACGTGAAATCTAGTTCTTCTTGTTGCGAAGGCGTAGTGCCTCCGCCGAGGCGCGCGGGGGTTAACGTCAGTCGCGCACTGCGCGCGGCATAAACGCCATTAGAATGGACCTTGACAATAAATGTGCCAAAACTCAGGTTGTTGAAAAAGTATCGTCCAACCGCGTCCGTATAAGACTGCGCGATAAACATTTCCACTTCATCCTGCAACTCGACTCGCACGCGTTCGATAGGACGGCCTTCTTTATTGTTGATGCGGCCACGAATGACGTTCCGATTTTGCACTGTAAGTTTGGCAGGCACTGCGGCATTTCGCAGTACTTGTGGCGCAGGCAGGTGCTGAAATGCAATGACACTTTCACTTGATAGAGAGTGTGAAAAACATGCGAACAGCAAGCAAGAAAACAATCCTCGCATCAACATGGGTGGGCTCCTTTATAGCTTGGAAGCAATTGTATGGTCACAGAGTGCGACAACGGTGTGTGTCACTGAAGCAATTATAGCCTAATGGCCGCCAAGATCGTAAGGGAAGAGTGACGGATTACCTGGCTTAAACGTAGTGTGAAGAAGGCGGAACCTTGTTTTGGGCGCAATGCCTAGACTGCTGCCAGTTCCTCTTCAAGCAATTGTCGCGCATGCAAATCAGCGTAAGCACCATCAAGCCGCAATAACTCATCGTGGGTGCCGCGTTCGATGATACGGCCTTCGTCGAGCACGCAGATCAGGTCGGCTTCTTTCACGGTCGAAATGCGATGGGCGACGAGCAGTGCAGTGCGTCCGCGCATCACGCCGCGCAATTGGCTGAGAATTTTATCTTCGGTGTGCGTGTCTACGGCAGAAAGCGCGTCGTCGAGAATCAGGATTTTCGGTTCGCGGATGATCGCGCGCGCGATGGCTGTGCGTTGTTTTTGTCCGCCTGAAAGCGTGATGCCGCGTTCGCCGAGAATGGTTTCATATTGTACGGGAAAGTCGCGCACGTCATCAGCCAAGCCCGCGACGGTGGCGGCTTGTTCGATGTTCAATGAAGTATCTTTTTCAATACCGAACCTGATGTTTTCGGCGAGCGATTCGCTGAAGAGAAAAGTCTCTTGCGGCACGTATCCAATGCTGGCGCGCAGTTGTTGCAACGGCAGCGCACGAATCGGTTGATCGTCAATCAGCACCATGCCCGGCGCGGCATCGAGCAAGCGCGGCACGAGGTTCATTAACGTAGATTTGCCTGAACCCGTCCGCCCAATGAAAGCCACCGTTTGCCCGGCTTCGATCACGAGATTGATGTCGCGCAAGACGTAAGGCGATTCGTCGGAATAGCGAAACGATAAACCCCGAAATTCAATCTTGCCTTTGATCTCGCCTCGTCGCTCTGTCTCTCCGTCTCTCTGTCTTGCTTCATCCGCAATCGCCGGAACGACCGCCAACACTTCGTGCATGCGTTTCAAGCTGGCCGTGCCGCGTTGCACCATA
>JAZKJV010003989.1:0-37500 GCA_037367405.1 Ottelia alismoides
TGGCTGGCGATTGGTGCGTATCCTCATCAGGAACTTCTGGTGCGGCGGCATCTGTCTGTTCATCTCCATGATATAGGAAGAGATCTGATACATTAAAGACTGGCGAAGTCTGGACGTCTGGCGGGAGATCAAGTAGATAAGCATTGGGCCCAATCCTTTTGATGACTCGGAATGGACCAATCTTTCGTTCACTCAATTTTTGGTGGACTCTCAAAGGAAACCTCTCTTTTTAAGGTGGACCATCACTAATTCTCCAACTCTGAACTCGCTCTCTCTTCGGTGTAGGTTGGCTTGGGTTTGGTATTTCTGGGTCATGGATTGGAGTTTGGCTCGGATTTCAGTATGGATGTGGGTTAGGTGTTCGACCAGATCCTCAGCAGCTGCACTACTTCTCCCTTGCATGGTTGTGGGTTTTAGGTCAAGAAATTGAGTAAGTGGAAAGCCGTACACACTCTCAAAAGGGGATTTTCCGGTGGACCTATTAGTGGAACTGTTATATGCGAATTCAGCTTGGGGAAGAATTAGATCCCATTTGGACGGAGAGTCCCCTGCAAGACATCGCAACAAATTTCTTAATGATCTGTTAACTACTTCAGTCTGCCCATCTGTTTATGGATGATAAGCGGTGCTATATTGCAGACGAGTACCAAGACGGGACCAAAGCGTGCACCAAAATTGACTCAAAAACCAGGTATCACGGTCTGAAGTAAAAGAACGTGGGACACCATGCAAACGGACGACATCACGAAAAAACAAATCAGCGACATGAGATGCATCTGAGGTTTTCCTACATGCAATGAAATGTGCCATTTTAGAAAATCTATCCACAACCACAAAAATAGAGTCAATTTTTCACACAGTGAGGGTAAGCCTAGCACAAAATCCATGGTGATATCTTCCCAGGGTCGTAGAGGAATGGGCAGGGGTGTGTACAGTCCAGTGTTCTGCCGGTGGCCTTTAAATCTTTGACATGTTTGGCATTTCTGTACGAATTTTGTCACATCCTTTCGCAACTGCGGGCCAATAAAAGCGCTCTTGGAGAAGAGTCAAGGTTTTGTCCCTCCCAAAGTGTCCAGCTAAACCTCCGTTGTGTAGTTCTGAAATTAAGCTCTCACGAAGGGACGTGGCAGGGATGCATAGTTGGTGGCCTTTGAATAGGAAACCCTCATGAAGAACAAAAGTGGATGTTGGGTCCTGCCCAGTACCAACGCAGTCGGCATGAACTTGACCGAAGTCAGGATCAGTGGGGTAGAGGTCCTTGAGAGTTTCAAATCATGTAGTGCTGACGGTCATTGTGGTCAGGGCATGTGCTCGCCGGCTCAAAGCGTCGGCCACGCGGTTCAGGGTTCCGGCTTTGTGTTTGAGATGGAAGGTGTATTCCTGGAGGAAACTAACCCATTTGGCATGACATTTATTAAGGGTCTTCTGAGAGTTCAGATATCGTAGGGCTTCATGATCGGAGTTAAGGACAAATTCTCGTTGAATCAGGTAATGTCTCCAATGCTTGAGAGCTTGGACCACGGCATAGAATTCGACATCGTAAGTGGAGTACCGTGATCTGGCTTCGTTCAATTTCTCACTATAGAAGGCGACAGGTCGTCCTTCTTGACTTAGGACAGCGCCAATTCCGACATGTGAGGCGTCGCAATCGACTACGAAAACCTTGTTGAAGTCTGGAAGTGCCAAAACAAGGGCATGTGTCAATTGGTGTTTTAAGTTTCGAAAGTTGGCTTCTGCTTCAAGAGTCCAAGCGGGTGCACCTTTCCGCGTACAATCTACCAACGGAGCTGCACAAGTACTGAAGTTCCGTATGAAACGTCGGTAGAAAGAAGCTAATCCCAGAAAGCTGCGAATGTCAGTGAGGGTTTTGGGTACGGGCCAGCTCTGAATGGCCTGAATCTTGAAGGGATCAACCTTAAGTCCATCAGCGATGACAATGTATCCCAGGAAGAGGATCGTGTCAGACATGAAGGAGCACTTCTTGAGGTGGACGTACAGTTTTTGGGCTCTTAGGGTTTCTAGAACTTGTCGCAAATGAGATAAATGGTCTTCTTTGGTCAAGTTGTAGATTAGGATGTCATCGAAGTATACAACCACAAACTTACCAATGAAGGATCTCAAGACATGGTTCATGGTTCGCATGAAAGTGCTTGGGAAATTAGACAAGCCGAAGGGCATGACCGTCCATTCATACAGACCCTCTTTGGTCTTAAAAGCAGTCTTCCACTCGTCTCCAGGTCGGAGGCGAATCTGATGGTAGCCGCTGCGGAGATCCATTTTGGAGAACAGTTTGGCACCTGATAACATATCAAGCATATCATCAAGGCGTGGAATGGGAAAACGATATTTGATCGTTATCTTGTTGATAGCACGATTGTCCACGCACATTCTCCATGTGCCATCTTTCTTCGGGGTAAGCAGAGCAGGAACCGCCACGGGGCTCATACTCTCTCGAACATACCCACGTCGCAGCAGATCAGTAACCTGCCGGTTCATCTTTTCATGTTCACTTGGGCTCATCCGGTAATGGGGTAAGTGGGGTAGGCTGGCTCCAGGGACTAGATCAATATGATGTTGAATGTCTCGCAACGGGGGTAGTCCTTCAGGCAACTCTTCAGGCATGATGTCAGCGAACTCTTGGATGATGGGCTTTATCTCAGGCGGGACTTCAGGCGGAGTTGTTTCTTGATTGTCTACTTTACGTCCCATTAATGCATAGATGGTGGAGCTCTCCTGAATCTCACGTTGGAATGTTTGGGCTTCCATCAACAACACGGAGCCCGTGGTCACAGACTTTGCTGGTGGAGTTTTGTTACCAGTTTGGGCGGTCGCAGCTTGAAGTGTAGCCACTTGGCGAGGGCTAAGGGATTCACGTTGCGGTCTGAGGGTTACACGAACTTTGTCTATGAGAAAGGTGTAAGTGTTCAGTTTTCCTCGGTGTTCAGTGTCTCGATCGAATTGCCACGGTCTCCCTAGAAGTATGTGACAGACATCCATAGGACTACATGACACCACACCTCGTCCTTATATGAGGATCCAATGGAGAAGCTAACGAGGCTTTGACGGTGGATCGGGATTTGGGTACCACCTCGAAACCATGCCACGTTGTACGGTTTCTCAAGCGGTTGCGTGGGCAGACCCAACTTATCTACCATTTCTTGTGAAACGAAGATCTCAACGCTTCCTCCATCAATGATCAGTGAACGGCGTCGTCCTCCTGAGGTGCGGGTGGTTCGGAAGATGCTGCGTCGCAGCCAGCTATCAGCATCGTGGACAGCGGGGGTGAGCAGAATGTTTGTGGGTGCGCTGTCAGGAGCGATAAAGTTTCGTGTTCAATTACTAGGAACGGACCGGATTCGTCTCCATCCACTCCTAGAGGCTCGTAGTCGTCGGCTCCCATGGTGTCAGCAGTCAAGGCAGTTGGTTCCTCCGTAGGTGATTCCTGTGATTCAAAGTCAGGATCTTCAGGGTCGTCGGCGGTGCATAAGTGGGCGGGTCTAGCCTTAGGGTTTGGGCACTCTGCGACTCGATGGCCCTTTTGATAGCATCGGAAGCAAGTATCAGGTCCTATAATAGGTCGGCTTCCCAAGATGCCTTGGCCGGGGTTTCCAGTGGGTGGTCGGGCGCCGGCAGGAGTTGATGGTTTGGCTTGGGTTTTACCCGCCACGACTGATGAGGAACCCATCGGTTTGGAGTATGTCATCGTGGTACTGGTATGAGGAGCGGAGTTCACAGAAAAAGGCATCTTCCTCGTCTGGGCTTTACCAAGCTTGATCTCAGCCCGTTCAGCCTGCTTGTAGGCTTCGTCGACATCACGGCAGTTGTGGAGGTAGAGTTCATCATGAATGACTTGGCGGAGGCCTTGCATGTAGCGGGTGACTTCCTGAATAGGAGTCTCCTGCAAGCGGTTGCGATGGACTAGGGATTGGAACCCTTCGGTGTATTCCTTCATGCTTATGGTACCCTGCCTCCATGATTGCAGTCGCGCGTACAGATCGCATCTGTAATCTTCAGGCACGAATTTGGTCTTCAATTTAGCTTTCATTTTGCTCCAGCTGCGGATTTTACTTTTTCCCTTCCGTTTACGTTCAGACTGCAAACGGTCCCACCATAGCAGTGCATGTCCTTTTAATTTTATAGTGACGAATTGGACTTTACGTTCGCTAGGCATGGACTTCCACACAAAGAAGTGTTCGACGGCTTGGAGCCAGTCCAAAAAAACGTCAGGATCTCGTCCTCCGTCAAATTCCGGGACATCGAGACGGATACCTCGATCCCATCCATCATCGGACTTGGGTCCATTTCGTGGTTGGAATTGATATTCACCATTAGTTTGTGGAGTATAGCCAAAGGTGTATGGATCTGGAGTCTTGGGGATGAAAGGGGTGTATTCTCTGGGTCCTTCTTCTTCACTTTCCTGAGAATGATACTCGCTAACATGCCCGTCAGAAGTAGAAGAGCTAGAGTCACGGGAAGTGCTATTCCGGGAGTGTGATTTCCGACTAGTGCGTCGACCTTTGTTGGGAGTTTCATCAGTAAGGTCTTTGCCTATCATACGACTATTCAAGGTAGCAATTTGCCCACTCATCTGTTCAAACATCCTTTGCATGTGTTGCATTTGAGCAGCTAGGGATTCTAGCGAGAGCTCAGGGTGTGTTGTGTAGGGGGGTTTAGAGCCACTAGATTTGTCGGCCATGGAAATCCTAGGGTTCTGCTTTCTTTGTTTGGGGTTTTTTTTGTGGTTTTGTTTTGTGGTTTTTTTTGTTTTTTTTATATGCAATGAATAAATGCGATGCAAGTGAGGTGCAAGATCGTGATGCTCTGATATCGAATTGATGCAACCTAATGGGACATTAACATAAAAGGCGAACTGACAATGAGAATTTCGGAATTGAAAATGACGAGCAAGTAAATTGATGAACGATAAGCAAATTTCAGCAACAATAAATGTCAGGTTACTCGCGTTTTAGCACCGATTTCTATCCACAAATTTAGGGCAAACGGATGAGTTAAAAGTTCTTAGAAAAATTATCACAATATTGCAATGACTAGGGGTCTCAACGATTCACCAAACCAAATCAACAATACCACAATCCGCAAACTAATATTTATGCGGTAGAATATGATAAACGGGCGCTCATACCACAACCAGCAAGGGTTCGTTGGCGCGCTTCAGATCTGGTCGGCAGCGGACGTTGGTGTTCGGATGCTTGCAACGGCTCGAGAGGATCTTGACCAGGGTCCAGGGCGGCGGGAAAGCCTTGGGCTTCGACTGGCGGAGCCTGCAATACTGTGACGTGGAGGGTAGGGTACAGCCACAGGGTACAGGAAATGATAGCGGCGCGGGAATGGGACAGAAGGGGAGGGTGCTTGATGGTGCAGGCGACGCTGTGGTGGTGGAGGGGGAAGGGGAAGATGGGCGAGGGGGAGGCGGCGTCACGGGGTGGTGGGATCGCAGAGCCTGGGCGCAAGAGGTGCGGGTGGCTGGGCGGCGGGATCGGGGATTGATAGTGGTTGGGGAAAGCGCAGGGCGAGGCGGTGCTGGGGATAGAGAACTGGGCGCGGGGGTGATCGGTGGGGAAGGGTGGCGGCGACAGGAGAGGTCGCAGAGAAGCTCGGGGGAGAAAGGAGGAGAAGGCGGCGGGGTTTAGGACACGGGTGAAGAAGAAACTCGGGGAAGAGGGGAGGGTTTTGAGAGAGGGAGAGGGTGAGAAGGCGGCGGGGTTGGGAAGAGAGAGAGAGAGAGAGAGAGAGAGATCCGAGAGAGGGAGGATTAGGGTTGGAAAAAAATACTCAATTCAACTTAATCAGCCCTAATACAAAGGGGGCCCTTTATAGAGGCTACTCCCCCTCAAAATAAGCAACAAATCCCTAGAATTAAAGAAAGAAGAAATCAAAAGGAAAGATTAAAAAAGAGGTCTTTTTATAATGAGCCTTTTACATGGGAATTAAATAAGTAAAATAAACAAAACAAATGATAAATAAAATAAACTAAGTAAATGTTCAAAAAAAGTGGTTATCATGCTGCATCATATTGACAGCCTAGCAAGCTTTTAGAATATAAAAAATACATAAGTACTTTACATACCAATAAATGAAGATCAAGATTTCTATTTATTCACAAATTATTATTAAAACTTTTATTTCCTTTATAGAGGACAGATATTTGACAATATTATGTCCATTAGAAGTGAGTTGACTTTATGCCAATAAAAGTCCAAAATGAATTTTAAAATATCCAATGGACGCAAAACTAGCCTCCCCTTTCCAACAAAAAGATCAAAACTATGAGTTGAATTTCACTGAAAGTTTACTTGTTACTTCTTCACAAAACATTAAGGCATGGAGATCAAAACTTTGTACCTTGTCAAATGATCCATGGTACAGGAGCGCAACGGGCGGGCGATACAAAGAAGCAAGATTGTCACCCAAGGTGGTCGCAGTGGATGCGTTGCTTCGATCAGTTTCCCATACATCAGGGCATCTAGACTCCTTGAATTCCTGAAATGTATCATCTGAGCTACTATGGAACCTGCAATTTACTTTACATTAGTTTTTCCTGTTGCTACTACTACAATATTGAGTTAAAGAAAACCCAAGCATACATTAGAAAAACATAGAGAAGGGGGGAAACAGTGTACAAGGGGAGCTCCTTCGCAGACTACTTAAAACCTTAAATTCTTTTCTCACAGTCAAGATTAAAAAGAAGTCTCTGGTAGTTACTGCAGTTTTACAGCCTAGGCAAGTGTGTAATATGTGAGAGAACATCTTTCAAGAAAAGAATATGTGATGGAGCAAACAAGACTTGACCAGCGGTTAAACATATATATTAGCCAATGTAGTGCATGTTAATAACTACAGATTTGAACTATGAACATTGTTGTAAGAGTAGGCGTAGCAGAATCTGAATATGCTACATAACATGGAATTATGAATTTACACAACATGAACATATTAACAACCTTTCTTTAGAGCCATTACATGATAGAAAGGTGACCCAAAACAAGCCTCCCAAGCAAGAAAGGCATTCACCTGATCAAACGTATCTAACCAACTCGCATTAGCTTGTCCCGGTGGAACAATACTCATGCTTAGCACTCAGACATGCCAAATTTGGGATCAGTATACCTGAAGGTTCCAACTTCCAATCACTCAAGAAATCTGATTTTTTTACACAACTCATTTTGGATGCCAAATATAGAAATTTAAACAAAATGGCACCACTTTGGCTTGCACTATTTTTAAAGAAGTTTTTCACTGGAACATGGCAGAAGTTATGACATGCCTCACTAATAAGTAACAGACAACATAAAGACATAAGAGTCAAGAAAATAGTTGCATCATAACACATGTTTACTGATGCGATCAAGTTCCCAGTTCACTTTATTTTTGTAGGGTAGAATTGTATTAGCTGTCTCCACATATTGGATTGAATATCACTGACGATTGCTACGCGGTCACGGCAATCCAATACAGAATCTATTGATTCTTGAAATATGTGGTGTTTATTATTTAAGGGTAAAAGAAAAAGGTGGAAGACTGCCAATCTTTCACAAAAAAGCTTATATTTTGACATTTATCAAGGGGCACATTTGATTGATTGTCAATTTGGGAAAACCGTGTTTTTTGAACAGATGATTATTATAGTATTTATATGTGACCAATCCTAGTCTAGCCAAAAAAAAACCTCCTCAGATCAATATGAAATACTAAAATGTCATTCAAAGTCAAAAGTGCTAGTTTTGTGGTCTAAACCAAGAGACAAAGAACTCTTACAAAGTTAAAGCCAGATGGGAAGGGACGGATTTGGCATATATGCACACGTTTGCCCTAGATGCTTTGAACGGCCTATTTTGCATGTAACAGTCATAGCAAGACTTTTGGAACTGAGGCAGGATAGATCATACTTCAAATTCAAATACCTTCTAAAGTCCTTATATCGAAGCGAAGAAACGATCATTGATGAGAGAGATGAACTTCTATGTCCAATCCAGAGGGAGCAAAAGTTCAATATGTGATTTTGTATGGATTGTATTCGAGACGACCAGGACAATTGTCTAAAATAGTGGGCTTTTCAATCATGTATTGCAAGGACTTAACTCTGAGAATGAGGTTCTGAGTCAATATGCCAAAAAATCGTTGACACCTTCTTCCCAAACTTCCATAGCCTTCCCTAATTCCAAAAAGGGCCATTCTTTTGGGTTTTTTTTGTATATTATACATGACTAAACTTATCCTCTATCACCACCTGTTTCCATGAAGCCCAAGCCTTTTTTACCCTTTTACCGCACCCTTGTAGTCACGCAACGGATAAGAGGGTTTTTAATGTACGTTCATCGTTTCTCTCTTAAACCACGACTTCTTTTGTTAAAATACGATATCGATCATGTGATCTATAAATAATCAAACTGGCATCAGATATCATGCAGCCAAATCTACTGTGATATAACCGTTTTATCAAATCCAACAAAAATCACAGCCACATCAGTACCTATAATATACAGAATCGTTATAAAGAGCCTCTCTTACGATCGGCAGCGGCGCACGAACTCCATCCTCCACGGCATCCCTAACACCACTCCCCAAGGCATCCTCCCTCGCGCTGCGACACAAGAAAAACACAACATTAAAACAACCGAACCGAATCAAATCCCCCGAAAAATCCACAACCAAAACAAGCCACCGCATTCCAACCTCGAACCCGGCTGTGGCGAGGGCACCACCCCGCCTCCCTCGTTCCCGACGTAAAACAAGTGGATCGCCTCATCCAGTCTCCAACTCGTCGCCTGCATTCAGCCGGACAAAATCGTTGCACACTTCTGCGCGCAAACAATCGGAGGGACAGGCGGGAGGAAAACCTGAAGGAATCGCGCCGCGGTGTCGGCGGATTGACCGACAGCGATGTCGAGGAAGGAGGTGATAAGATTTTGCTTCTCGTTCTCCATTCCTTGAGAGATTTGGAACCCTAAAAACTAGAAATCCAGATTTCTGCAGGTGGTGGAGCAGAAGGTGGGCTTTCCTTCTCAAAGGGGTTTACTATGGAGCTCTGTTGATAATTGCTATGCTATTTAAAAGGGAGGTGCTATGCTCTACCATCTCGATTTGAAAAGGAATACAAATATACTGGTATTCGTTGTATCCGTACTCGTCAAATAACCTATATGGATATTGTTTTTTTTATATTTAACGAATATGAATGTGAATACAAATACAAATATTCAACATTCGTCGAATACAATACTTGACGTGGACTTATGTATGATTCACGAGGGGCACGTGCCTTTTGAAATTGAGATTTTCTTTGTATCATCTCATTTCTATACATCCAACTTGTTCTCTAAGTTGTGCCCTTCTTTCCCCCATCTCTCTCATCAAATTTCATTCAAATTTATAAGGGATTTTATCACTTGTGCCCCTCCGAGATATTGCAATATCAGTTATACCCCTATCTTTTTGGTAATATCAGTTGTGCCCCTCACTTCTTTCTCCGTCATCACTTGTGCCCTTCCGTCAGATTGACCGTCAAAAAATTAAAATAACGATGGTTTATTCAAACCATGGTATGGTTAAAAAGGGTATTATGGTCAGAACAAAATCAAAGGTGAAGGAGGGGCTCGAGGGAAGACCTCGGGGCGAACCGCGATGGAGGGCGGGAGAGGGGAGGGGGCGGGAGCGGCGGGGACCAGGGATGGGGCGGGGCAGGGAGCGGCGCGGGGAGCACGGGGCGGGGCAGGGAGCGGCACGGGAAGCACGGGACGGCGCGGGGAGAACAGGACAGGGCAGGGGGCGGCGTGGGGAGCACGTGGCTGGGCAGGGGGCAGCGCGGGGAGCACGGGGAGGGGAGGGGGCGGCCCAGGGACGCGGGGTGGCGCGGGGAGTGGAGGGCGAGCAGGGCAGCGCGGGGGAAAGGAGGGGGCAGTGCGGGGGACGCGGGGAAGCGCGGGGAGGGGAGGGCGAGCAGGGCGGCACGGGGGAGAGGAGGGGGAAGCCCAGGCGACGCGGGGAAGCGCGGGGAGGGGAGGAGGCAGCCCAGGCGACGCGGGGAAGTACGGGGAGGGAAGGGCGAGCAGGGCGGGGGGGAGAGGAGGGGGCAGCCCAGGCGACGCGGGGAAGCGCGGGGAGGGGAGGGGGCAGCCCAGGCGACGCGGGGAAGCGCGGGGAGGGGAGGGCGAGCAGGGTGGCGCGGAGGAGCTCGGGGCGGTCCAGGGGACGCGGGGCGACGCGGGGAGGGGAGGGCGAGCATGGCGGCGTGGAGGAGCTCGGGGCGGCCCAGGGGACGCGGGGCGGAGAGGGAGGAGGAGGAGGTTGGAGGAGGAGGAAGAGGATGGGGGAAGAGGAGGAAGAAGAGGAGGATGAGGAAGATGATGTCAAAATGACCAGTGAATCCTTTTTAAAAAAATAATTCCGCTTATGTCCTCAAACTTAACATCCGTTTGCACTGTGGATGGACGGCAACTAACCTAAGGGGCACAACTGATAAAACGATAAGAAGTGAGGGGCACAACTGATATTACCAAAAAGATAGGGGCATAACTGATATTGCGATATCTCGGAGGGGCACAAGTGATAAAATCCCAATTTATAAATATTCATATTTCCCTCACATAATATTAATTAACGTTTTCCTTTTTTCCCCCTTTAATCAATCTTAAGTATTCTTTCTTTTGTTTACGCATAAAAGTGGAATTTGTGTATGATGATATTTAATTATACAACAACTAAAACAATAAAATGGAATGAATTGATTTCATTCATTGTCAAAATTATCTTTTAATTCTTGAAATCACAATGGAAGTCATATTCATTGCGAAATATATATAACAATTGTTAATCATTGATTTTCCATTAGAATTGCTATCGTCATAGCTAATTCGTTAAACAATTTGAAGAAAAGTTCTTGAAAAAGTTAACGGATAACGTAGATTGCTTGATTCATTGCCTGTGATATAGCAATGAATATGACATTCACTGTCAAATTTAGAAATCATGATAATTTTACGATAGATTGTATTAATTGTTATAATATCGATATCGAAAGATATAACAATGATTATTCAAATTATATGTGATTATGTAGGTTCACTTTATTTTAGTGAACTTTACAAATTCTACCTTTAACTAGGAAATAAATTAATTTATTAGAATAACAAGATTTAATGTGCATACTAAAATTTATAAACTCTATGTTTATACATATTCGTTTCAAAATGTTCACATTTCAAATACCATTAAACCTTTATTGGTAAGTTCTCACACATTTTAAAATTACATTTTATTTTTAAAAAATGATTTCCTTGAAGCCTTTTGATAAATATTTTTATCTAAAATATATAAATAAGTTATTATTTGATTTATGTACCTTATTAATCTACAACGTGAATATTATATATTAACTTTTATCGCTTTAATCAATCTAAAGACTATAAGAAGATTTGATCAGTTCTTAATTTTTGTTCTGGTCAAAACATAGATTTTTGGTGCCCTACCTTATCTAAAATTTTTGATCTGTCATTGACAAATAAGAATACAAATGTGAATATGAATGTTCAAAATTTTAAGGATACGAATATTGTTGAAAATATATGTAATTTGTAATTTTATACATGTAGAATTATTATCACTGATGGGCCCTTACACTTATGGGCCTAAAGTTCTCCACTAAAATAATTAAGAGAAAGCCTACTTGAAAGAATATTCTAGAAAAGAAAGACATGGATAAAATATCTAGATATTTCTCCACCTCCCACCAAAATATCTAGATATTTTCTCCTAAAGGATAAGCATGGAAGAGAATTCTAGATCCTTCTTCAAAATATCTCCCTCCTCTTGAGGTCTATAAATACCACCTAAGAGATCCTCATTTGACAACAACAAGAACAAGTCAACTACTACCACAAAGAGTCTCTTACGTGTCTTCCTCCTTCCAAGTGTTGTAAGTCATTCTTCTTTGTTGTAAACATTGTAAGTACTCTTCTTTTAAAAGGTCAAGTCTTGTATGCAATTTCAAGTTTTTTTTTAAAATAAAAAATAAATTCTTGAGTTCTAATCTACCTTGTGCATTGATCAATATTCTCTCCCTTTAACTTGTTTCATATCCACCACCAATCTTCCGATGCCCCAAACAAATACCAATATGGATACAAATATGAATACGAATGTTCAGATTCTGGATGATATCAATACTTACATGGTACACATAGAAGTAAGTTTGGTAAGCTTTCTTTTATTATTTACTTATTTTTATGCATATATTCAATATTGAAATTATTAATATTTTTTTCTACATTAGAAATTATTATGAACCTAAATTGTTTATAGCTTTTAAGTAAATTTAGACAAACATAATATTCGTATATTAATTCATATTTGTTTGTTAAATATCAGTATCCGATTTATGAATATCTGTTTTTCATTTGTATTTGTATTTTCAGGATATGATTTTATATTTTACACATTTTTTGATATTTATATTCGTAACCAGATTTTAAAAAGAGTAATATATGGTAATACCTATATTCGTAGTTGTCTCCGACCGATTTCATCCCCAGTCTCGAGAGATTCTGATCGCGATAATCAGGAGTAATAATCTTTTGGGACTATATTCGTGATTTACATGTTGTGGGTAATTAGGTGCGATCGTTTCTTATCATTAATAATTATTTATTACTAATATACAAATAAAATATTAGAAAATATTAGTTCGAAATGAATAGGTGTTTTCTTTTTCTTTTCCAAATAACAAGTTTATGAATTACGTTATTTCCTTCAAATAAGTCTTCGGCTGATTACATTTTAAATATTATTATTTATAATAATTAACTTATGTTTATATCCGATGAGTTCTTAATAAGAAAACATGATTGCTAGTAATTATAAACTATTTTAAGTTAAGTGGGCTTCTATGACGTGATTTATTGGTATTTTTAATGTTATTTTTTTTATCGAAAATGATTTCTAACTAAGCATTGTGAAGTAAAATATTATATCATTTTAGTGTGTGTGCACAATTAATTTTTCTTTCAAACCATGATTTTGTGGGTTACTACATTGATCTAAATAAAATGTATCCTGACGAAAATGACTTTTTCTTCAAAATATGAGGTTTGGAAAAAGAATAGAATCACGAATTTGTTTTCAAGTTGTTGAATGACTAGATTTTGGATGTCTTCTTTTGCAATAGTTTATTTTTGTGTATATCGTCAAGGACTTGTCAATACAATATAGAAACACTGCTAAAAATATTTGTGAAAATATTTAAGTAATTGAGTTACTGTAATATGATTTATTAAAATTTTAAGGTCGTCTTTTTGTTATTAGTAATAATTTATGACTAAGCACCTGTAAAATAAAATATTAGATATTTTAATATAAATGTATAATTTTTTTGTAAACAGTGTTTTTGTGGGCTATGGTTTCTTTAAAGGTTGTATGATTTTGAAAAGACTTATACCAATGAAAGTAATATTTTCTTCAAAATATGAGTTTTGGCAAAAAAAAGTTATCTTGGAGTTGTTTGTAGTCTTCAAGTGATTATTTTCCGATATCATTATTGCAATGATTTATTTCTATTTATATCGTTGAGAAACTTGTAAATACGATGAAGAAACACAATTGACAATTAGTAAGATATTTTATATAAATGAGTTTGTCTCATGTAATTTATTAGAATTTTTAGAACTATTTTGGAATTCGAATGATTTATCTCATATAATAAAATGAGTTAATGTGATGTACTTTATCTGATGAAGAAATATGGTCTTTAGGTTTTGACGGATAAAGATGGAATTTGAATGGTTTCAATGTTTTTATGGAAGGTGGACTTTGTACAAGATATGGAAGCAAGAGTTCTAAACGATGATGCGAGGAGGTGTCACCATGGTTGAGGAGGGCTGGGGGAGAGATGGTAATTGAGGTTTATCACAAGAGGGAACTGAGATTATATATCCAGGAGTTACAAGTCAACATTCAATGGGGAAGAAGACGTGTGTTGGTAGATTGTGGCCAATTGGGAGAAGACAGATGAAGTGTTGACCGAGGATGGAGACTGAGGAGCTTGTATGGCTCGATAGGAATTTAAGGGTAAAGGAAAAAACAAAGATGAATATGTAAACACACACACGCACACCCACACCCACACCCATACACACATGCATACGTGTGCATACACATACATGGGTTAAATCGGGCTACCCTGATGGGGGTATCAACTTGGCTACCGCCCACTCTATTTTAGAGAGAGAGAGGGAGAGAGAGAGAGAGGGATGATCTTGTGGGATCCTCAGATTGTGGGAGCATGAGGGCAATGAGTTTAAACCATTAGATTCTACTCGTCTCTCTCCTGCTCCAATCAACCAGTGTGTAATGAGCAAAATCTAATAGTTCAGACTCGATGCTCTCACGTTCTCACAGTCTTAGGTTCACAAGAATCAACCCTATATATAGGGGGCCCTTCCAATAGGATGCATCCTTCCTTAGTTTAGGAAGGACATCCTCTTTTTGTAAGAAATATGAGCACTTTAATAGAATACATATACAGTTTGTATTATATTTTCACATTATTATTGCAAAATCACAAAAAAAAATTGTACATTATAATACAAAATGTATACATATTCTACTACAGTTATTGTGTTTTTTTACAAAAAGTGGACGGCCTTCCTGAACCTAAGAAGGATCACATCCTATTGGAAGGAAATCATATATCATATATGTATATATAGGATTTATTTCCAAGAAGGTGCACCTTTCTCGTGTGTATGAAAAGCCCACCATCTGAGCCGTATGTAATTAATCCAATGGGTTCGATTAATACATTTTTTATCTTAATTTTTTAAATGTTGAAAAATCATTTTAGTAATTTTGTCACATTCTTAAAATAGAATGTGACAACCCACATCCTATTCTTGGTCCCTTCATTGGGAATCCCTTGTTAGAATTTTCCCTCCCAAAACAAACAACGACGACATAAGTTCTACGTGGTGGCGTACAATGGCGGCGGAGTTGGTAGTGGCGCATGTGGTGGAGCACGACGATGGTGGAGGAAGTGGTGGTGTACGTGGTGGAGCACGACGACGATGGAGGAGGTGTGGCGTGCTAATACGTTGTGGCCTACTTTTTATTTGTGTTTTCCTACAGGTGGTGTCTCGTACATAGAACCCGAAGAGAGAGGGACAATCTCCATCTCCATCCCCACTCCTCACCCTCTCGTCAGTCATCGACGCTCACGATCATTTTTTGTTTGAAAATTTTATTATCCACATGCAGAAAACCCATAAAGCTATAAGCAATGCGTATCGATGGACCACATAAATTCATCCACTGATTTCTTTTATAAATTACAATACCAGATTTTTTACAATCACGAGGTCATTTTTTACAATCGGGGGGTCATTTTTTACAATCCGGGGGTCATTTTTTACAATCCAGATCGCTTTTTCAACTAGAGACATTTTTTACAAATTTCATATCGTTTCTTACACTCTCGTATTGTTTTTTACTTTTATCATCTTTAATCTATTTTTGACAAACTAATTTTTTTAAGAACACAATCTAAATTTTGCAAACCAACCGGTATTTTTTAAAAAAATAGCATGAGTATTACAAACATTAACTTTTCTACACTTATCTTTTTACTCTTAACAATTGATGAATTACTAACTATAGGTTTTTTGCAGGTCTTCATACGGATATTATAAAACGAGCATGATTTTTTTACAAAAAGTATTATTAAAATTGCAATTACTTCAATAAAATTATTACTAATTGTGATTTTATATATTTTACAATGCATGGTATAGTTTTATAATATCAATGCAAACTTTACATAAAGTTTTGACATTCTGTGTAACACAGAAATGCTAACACATTGACGAAAGCTCATTGAATAAATAACAACAAAAAGATACCGAATTCGACGATCTAAAAATTAAAAAAATAAACAGATTAAATGAAACTCATATTCGAAATGAAATTCAAATTCAAAATGAAAACATGTGGACTAAAATACCCTTTTGGATGAAGAACCGTTAGATTGAGATCTAACGGTTCTCATGATGGGCTTTCAGTTAATGCAGGTAAGGTGCACCCATTGAAAGGCCCCCCTTCTCTCTCTCTCTCTCTCTCTCTCTCTCTATATATATATATATATATATATATATGCACACACACACACATGCATGCATGCATATATACATATATACATACGTACAAACACATGCGCGCGCGTGCACAAGTGTGTGTGTGTGTGCGAGAGAGAGAGAGAGGGTTGATCCTGTAACAGCCTCAGATTGTAAGAGAATGAGAACATTGCCTCTGAACCATTAGATTTGAGTGACAACAACATCCCATCAACATCACATCTCAACTACTCAAAATCTAATGGTTCAGAGGCATTGCTTTCACGCTCTCACAATCTGAGGCTCTCACAGGATATGCCATATGTGTGTGTGTGTGTCAGAAAAAATGGGGCTGCCCCCACCCTATTTTTCGCAATTTTTTTATTTTTTTGAAAAATATCATCATGTATATTCATCCCTATATCCCTCCTATATGCCATTCAAATTTCGTCATAAATAGAGACTCCTACGACCTCCATCCATACAGTCATTTTTTTAACGATCGTAGGATTTTTGAATCGACCTTGTCTAGATGGAGGCCGTAGGAGTCTTTATTTCTGATGAAATTCGAATGGCATATAGGAGGAATATAGGTATGAATATACATGACGATATTTTTTAAAAAATAAAAAAATTTGAGAAAAAATGGGGCAGGATAGCCCCATTGCCCCCATATATGTATGTATGTATGTATGGGTAAAATGAGGTTGTCTCCTAGAGGGAGCTAACATAGCTCCCCGTCCCATTTATCCTATTTTTATTTTTTTGAAAAATACTTCAGTGGATTTTCAACATTATATCCATATATTATGTCATTCAAATTTCTTGCGAAACAGATACTCTTACGGCCTCCATCCAGACAATCATTTTTAATAGTCACATTATTGTTGAAATCGACCCGGTGTGGAAGGAGGTAGCAGGAGTCTCTGTTTCACACGAAATTCGAGTGACATAATACAGGGATATAATGATGATTGTCCATGGAAGTATTTTACAAAAAATAAAAATGGATAAAATGGGGCGGGGAGCCAAGTAAGCTCCTTCTGGGGGGCATGCCCATTTTACCCTTATATATAAGAGATTAGGAAACCTACATCATGATGTAAGTAATATTTCCATTCAGTGAGATCGATTCAACAATTATGAGACCGTTAAATTTTGCCAGTCTTGATGGAGGGGATAAAAATCTCGAACTAAGTTGAAATTTGAATGACAATATAGTGATATATAGTGATCTAAACCCCCTAGGCTTCATTTCAAAAAATCAAAAAAGTAGAGGGGAAAAGGGACAGTCATTACAAACAGGAAGGTCTTTGAGGGCGCCTAAACCCGGACCGTCTCCTTTATATCCGTAGGGGATGGTCGGTTTTTTCCCGTCCCGCATGATGAACATATGTGACGGTCAAAGTCGACCATCTCCTCTGCTAAAGCCATTGGAGACGATCTCTTAAATGACTGACCCATCTGTCACTCGAGGAGATGGTTGTCGACCATCCCCTTGAGTCTGTCACTACTTATGTTGATGTAATAAGTAATAAATAGTGTGACCCTTAGGGGACGTTATAGACCGTCCGCGTTGTTGAGGAGGGGATGGTGCTAACACCGCCCATTCAATGCCTCGTTACTATTTCATATTTCTTGGGTTCGAACCCATACAGGACGGTTATGACAGTCCCCTCTGGTTTTTTGTTGATGTCGCGGTTAGCAGATATGCCTTAAGATATAAGTATTGGAAGAGACGGTTATAACCGTCCCCTCTTGTTTACAAGGTGGGACGGTTGTTTACAACCATCATACTCATTGAGGTTGGCTATAAATATCGAGTTCGGAGGGGACGATTCACTAAAGTTCATCCCGATCACTATCGACGCCCCTTGCTTCCCTCTCAATCTAACGTCACCCTCTCTCTCTCTATCCCGGTCCCCGACATCGCCATCAACGATGCTACCAACCTTTCCAGATCTCGTTCAGCGATGCCCTCCCTCCTCTTCTCCGATCGTGCATTCCATCGAACCCCTCTGCCCCTCTCCTTTGTGTCACACGAATCTGATACATCGTGTACTCTGGATCATTTTTTATAATAGTTGATATTGTATTTAATATATGATTGCATTTTTGATTGCTTAGATTAGATGTTTGGTGAAAGAAAAACATATTGTTGATGATCTTTTTGAGTATACAACACTTGGAGTTATTCTAGTTATATTTGATAAACAATAGTATATAATGTTTAGAGTATATAATGCTTAGAGTGTTTGAATGTAGTTGATGATCACTAGGTTGATGATTTTGATTTAGATGTTCTAGTTATTTAGTTGTTAGTTCTGGTAGAATGTTTAGAGGATATAATGCTTAGAGTGCTTGAATATAGTTGATGAGAGTTTGATGATTTTGATTTAAATGTTCTAGTTATTTAGTTGTTAGTTCTAGATAGAAAATGCTTAGACATTATAATGCTTAGAGTGTACATAGTGTATAATGCTTAGAAATTATAGTTATAATGCTTAGAAATTAGGGGTATTTACATCTATAACCCTGAGTAATTTCATAATTAAAACCATAACCCTGTGTAATCATGAATTAAATCCAAAACTCTCAATAGTGCTTAACTTTTACACCCATAATCCTGTGTTAACTTCCACCCAATTTCCGATTAACTACGACGGTATCCGTTAAATATTTTACATTTTATACCATTTAATTTCTCATTATTTATAAATGAGATCACCCCCTTCCTCCTACAACCCCCATCCTCCCCCTCTCACCACGGGACCTCCTCTTCCTCCAACACCCACATGTTCATCACCCTTGTCGACCACCTCCTCCTTCCCGTCATACCCGTCGGAAGATCCCCACTCCCCCTGCCGCCTGCAACCCCCTCCTTCCTGCAAGCAAGCTGTCGTCACCTCTCTTCACCATCGTGATGCCTCCCTACAAGCTCTCTTCCCTCCCAAGCAACCATACCCTTACCGTCGCCCTTCACCATCGTGAAGCCCCCTGCAAGTTCCCTCCTCCTCACCAGTCACCCCCACCCCGCAAGCTGCCATCGACCCTTGCCACCACCGTGAAGCCTCCCTGCAAGCGGTCGCTTGCAAGTCCCCCCACCCCCTGTATCGCCACCTACAACGAGCCCACTTCACCACCCTCCCACCCACCTGCAAACCCCCGTCATCCCCCCATCGCCTACAACAAGCCCCCATCGCCACACCCCCCCTTCCCCTGCTTGCAATCCCACGTCATTCCACCCCCCCTTCCCCCCTGCTTGCAAGTCCTTGTCGACCCTCGCCACCTCCCTCCACCATCAAAGTCCCCCGCCTGCAAGCCCCCGTGACCCCCCACCCCTGTTGTCTGCAAGCTCTCTGCCTGCAAGATGTTGCCCTCCACCATCGTTCAAGCACCCCCCCAAACGAAGAGCCATGACCCAACAGGTGCTAGATTTTTTCCTTTTTCTTTTTTTACTTTTGATAAATACCAACCATTGGATCACAGATTGGTTAGATTAACTCAATCATCTGGTTGAGTTAATGAACTAAACTAACAGAAGGTTATAGGTGTAAAAATGGATCATTTATTTAGGATCTTGAGTGTAATTCATGATTATCAAGGGTTATAATTGTAATTATGAAATTACTCAGGGTTATGGGTGTAAATATCCCTAAAATTATAAGGGATACTTTACTTGAAAATATAAAAGATGCCAAAACTCCTCTATCCTCTAGAATTGAAATGTCTCATTTACGATTTCTATTAGAGATGTTTAAGATGAAAGTGAAGAATCATTGTACAACGGTTATGATGACTGATGTGTTGCATTTAATTAGGAGGATATTATTCTAAAGGATTGGAAGGATGCTAAATCAAGATTTCACTCTCTTGAATTATAAGAAAATTGGTGCATGTCCAATGGAGTCAATTCTTACAAGTTGTGTCTCATTATGGGTATATCGTCAATAGATTTAGATTTAGGAAAAAATCGATCGATGAGAATAAAACAACACAGTTTTTCGGTGTGATAGTGAAGGTCAAACTCTCAGTTGGAATTGATGGATACTATGATGAAATAGTTGGTATATTAGAGATCGATTTTACACACGATGCAAGTTGTGTTTTATTTCAATGCATTTGGTTTGATGTTGGCCATATAGGAATAGGATACAAGAAAGACAAAAATGGCATTTCTCTTATTAAAGCAAACAAGTCAATTGTGAACCAATGAGTCGTTTGCTATTGTATGTCAGGTAGAACATGTCTTTTATATACCTGACAACTCTGCAGTGGATATATAATACCTATTAGGACAAATACCTAAGGTTTCTTTGATGTTAATGAAGATCAAGATGTATTGGATGATGATTTTGCATACCACAATGCTTTGCATGATATTCTCCTTTCTGTAATAGATAATGACAACACTAGTAATAGTGGAAAATTTTGTAAAAATATTGTAATACAATAATAGGAGGTAATTACAAATTATTTTTTCTTTCATTCAAATTTTATAACATGATTTTTTAGGATCGAGATACTTGCATATAAATTTGGATTTATATTGTCTTTATTTGCAGGTATGGCTCCTAGACCTAAATGCATCCAGGAAAAGGAAAATACAGAACCCACTCTGCAGCCACAAGGAGGCTCATCTGATCCCAATAGTGACGGTTCTCTGAGATGACAGGGACCCTCTTAGTGTAGGTTCCTAGATCGCCTCCCTCCTGAATAGACATTATGTATTTGTATTGTTGGAAGCGATGTTCTAGGTGAGAACTCCACGGAGTTGCAGAGCTACCTTAGACAGGTTGCTCGCGCACATGTCCCCATCACCACCGTAGGCTTTCGGCAGCTTCTTCATGCTATCAAGGTTGTCATCATATCTGATTTGGAGGTATTTTATTATACAAATATGCTATACGTAAAGTTGTTATATTATGATTTAATTTTACTTCTTATAGTCAGCATTTACTTGAGATCGAGATGCGATGGTCGATGCACAGAATTTGTCTCATGTGGTAGAGATGTTACGTCGATATAAGGGACATGTACATGCCAAGGTAATAACAGATTGCATTTTTATAAGATTTAATAGCCACTTACACAGTTTTTGTTCCTTTGTGTAGTATTATAACCGCAAATCCCTTGTGAGCAACAGGTGTAGGATGTCCCAATGGGTTCTACCCCAGATTGGCAGAGGATGGAAATCAACTTCTAGTCAAGTGAGAAATTTACAGTAGGTAAATCAATATTTCTTGTGTCTTTTCATTGATTGTATTAAATTGTAATAATAATAGGCGGTATCAACAAAAAATACATCCAACTATGCGAAAGGATTTAGGTCTACCCATAAGATGGGAAGCAAGAATACAAACCAACTGAATAATGAATTTATAAGTTTCTACATTATAATTTATATTAAAAAAACATGATATATAAACATAATATGTGATATATATGTACATATTTTTTTAGTTCAAGAAAAAACGACCAAGAGAGGGCCCGAATAGAGATTTTTACGGGGTCAAAGAGCGGATATATGGGAGGAGAAGTGCAGCGGATCGATGATGCCTACCCGTCAATCCATGTATGTAATTTATGACATAAATTTTGAGAATAAAATCTCTTCTCTTGATAATTGTTTAACTAAATATGCAGGAAGAAATGAGCATTCTTTCTGTCACCACCTCCCTAAATAGCACGAAAATGAGCACGTTACCTCTATCTGCCGACGAGGCCTTCGTTCGAGCCACATGTTCGAAACACAATGGATGTATACGTTGGGGGGGACATGGAGCGACATTCCAAACGTGATACGGAACGTGTGCTAGTGGGTCTCAATCATTGTCGCAAGTGAGCCATAGGGAGAGAGAGAGACGAGGAGAGAACTACGTGACATCAAAACAAAGATGTCCACGCAAGATGAGGAGATGGCCAAGATTCCGGAGCGAGGCTAATAAACCAATAGAACCTGCACAACTCGACGACGATGAGAATAACGAGGAGGAGAGTGATGGGAGCGAAGGTACTGAGTAGATTAAGATTTAGAATGTATGTTTGAATTTATACTTAACTTGAACACCTAAAGTATGTAGTAAAAAATATGTAGAACATCTTTAAATTTATGCATGAAGTGCTTTGATGTTTACTTGACATGAGATATTTGGTTGATATTTGGTTTATGCATGAAGTCTGATGCACTAACATGGTATTGAAACCATTGTAGCATTTTTTGGTTATGAAGTTCAAAGGGGACGGTCATGACAATCCCCTCTGATCTCCATGTGCGTACTGGTGCTCTTTTTGGGCTTCGGGGATCGGAGGGAATGATCTAACCCATCCCTTTCGCATTTCTGTGCCCATCTCAAGAAGCATGCACCTTGGGGAAAACTGGAGAGGACGGTCTTAACCATCATCTTTAATCACCATGGGTTTATTGGTGCCTTTTTTGGGCTTCAAGGACTGGAGGGGACGGTTTTAATTGTCCCCTTCACGCTTATGTGCCCTTCTTGAGATGCCAGGTGACTGGAGAGACCGTACCCTCCAATCACCATGGGCTTACTAGTGCCTTTTTTGGGCTTCGGGACTGGAGGGGATGGTCTTGACCGTCCCCTTCGTGTTTCTATGTCCATCTCAAGAAACCTGCACCCTAGGGAGTTCTAGAGGGGACGGTCGTGACCGTCCCCTATAAGCTCTAGAGAGGATGGTCATGACCATCCCCTCCTATCACCATGGGTTTATTGGTGCCTTTTTTGGGATTCACAGACAAGAGGGGACGGTTTTGACCATCCCCTTCGCACTTTTGTGTTTGTCTCAAGAAGCCCGATGCTTGGGGAGAACTGGAGGGGTGACCGTCCCCTATAATAGCTGAAGGGAACAATAGTGATCGTCCCTATAAAAACTAGAAAAGACGGTCTACGATCATCTGGCATAAGGACACGAAGAGACGGTCCATGACCGTCCCCTATAAGAAGATCTTCGAGGATGTATGTTAGCCATCTCCTTTATTATGAGCGGAATGGACGCTTACATCCGTCCCCTATGGTCAAATGACACAGTATTATCAGGATGCTTTATCTTTGTGTCTCCTATGGTCAAATGAGATGGTATTATTGGATACGCTTATGCGACCGTCCCATATGATCGAAGGAGATGGTTTCAGTAGAGTACGAGATGGTTATTGACCATCCCCTAAGGTTTACTCTTCATGTAATGGGGAATAGATAAGTATATATTTTGTATACATATATATATATATATATCTACACACACATATACATATGTGTGTAAACACACACATATATGTATATATGTATGTATGTATGCGTGTGTGTGTACATACATATATACATATACATATATGCGTGTAGACACACACACATGTCTATGTGTATATATATGTATATATTTGTGTAGACATATATGGGGACAGGGAGCATGCACCCTAGATTGTAGGTAACTCCATGCACCCGACCTATTTTTCCATTGTTTTTTTATTTTTTTAAATGAAAGCATGAGGAGATTTACTTAATATGTTGAGTAGAATAAGTGTTTCATGTTTCATGCAAACACAAATGTTCTTAACATGTTCATCTAGAAGAGGTCATTTTCAGCGTTTCTAAAATCATTAAAATTTTGTAGTCTTGATGGATATGATAGATGTCTCAAATTAAGTTGAATTTAGGATTACACCATGGTGATACATGGTGATTTAAATCCCCCAATATTTCATTACAAAAAAAATTAATGGAAAATAGGTTGGGTGTAGAGAGTTATCTACACCCGTCAGTGTAGGCTCATTTTTCCCTACACATATATACACACATACATATATGTGTGTATAGACACACACATATATAAATACATGCATACATATGGTAGAGATGATACTTATGATGTTTACATAGTCGATGAGGTAATTGACAAAGATTCTAGATTCCATGATCTAAAATTCCCTTTTAAGATTTAAATATTTTTAGTGAACAAATGTGGGGGGAGCTCTCATCACTCACCCACTCTCAATCTTGTCCATGTCTAACTGCCTAAATCCCGACTATTTATCCTAGATAGAAGAAGTATAGTGTAGTATAATATTGTATTTTTCCCCTCTGGTCTAGAAAAGCTTGAACCTGGGTGCTTGATTTATAAAAACTATATAAAAGGGGCGAAAGATGAGGTGCAGATCTCGTGGGGTACGTCCAGATAAGCACGAGTCATGGAAAGCAACAATGCAAGCCTCAAGGTAAATGCACAAGCTAACGCAAGGAGACACAGGTCCACCCATAATTTCTCTAGTCAGCGAAGGATCGAGGACAATTAGTTGGGGCATTGAGCTCAAGCGGTAGTTGAAGGTCAAAGATCCCAGCAATTAGAGAGAGGTAGACAAGACCAAGATAACTAACCTAGTCTTTGAGACCCTTTACCTCCCAATCTCAATCCACAAGGGAGGAAGGACTTTCAAGAGAGAAAGGGAGGAATTAGATATCTCGGTCTCAATGGACTACTATACCTCTGAAATTAGGGGAAAATCTTTCAAGCATCTGAGTCCTAGGGAAGCACATGAATGGGGCGGATGTGAGAAGAGAGGGGAGTGGGTTAGATCAGATATTCGACTGCCAGCCCCGTGCGGGCTGCTAGTAGGAATGGATGAATGACTTGTCCAAAAGCCTGACCAACTACTTTATCTGTTCACCCATGTCGGATGCATTGAGACATGCATTGTGCTAGAACTCAGGCAGGACCGTCCTTTGTCTGTAGGTCAACAAGGATTAGGCTGACGATAGACTCGGGCATGCTTTCTGCCTTCCCAGTGCACGGGAGTGTCATACCACTATAGGGCACGCGACTATTAGCTCTATGCGGGAGAAAGCGACCTGAGAAAAAGCAAGGCAAAGCAGCGAACATAGGAAAAGCTAGAATGATCCAGCTAAAACTAAGGGAAACCTAGAGCCAAGGACATGAGTTTGATGTGAGAGGTGACTGAAGTAGATAGTGAGTCGGGATCTCTTTTCTCTATCTTTCTCCGCAGTTCGAACTAAAGCTGATTAGATAGTCTTCAGGCTTGAAAATACATGTAGGCGAAAGAATTCCATCTGCCCTTAGGACACTCTCGACACCCATTGTTCGGGCCAAATCTTCGTTCATGAGAGATCGGGAATCAAGAAGTATGGTTGAATCAGGATTCATATGCACGAGATAAAAAGTTGTGAATGCATGCATATTAGGAATCAAGATTTGGGTTTACGTGCCAATGAGTTTGGGTTTGTGCCAACTTTGTAGAGTAGTACCATTTGTTGATATTTTTATATTTTTATATAATTTTTTATAGAATTGATGCAAAACAAAGTAATTTAATTTGATTTGTATAAAAATTAGATATTCTTTAATATTTATGTATGTTTTGTACACGTGTGTACAACTCTTTTATGCAATTTTTTATAATTTATTGCGATGTTCCTTATTTTTCCTACATGTTCATTCAGGCGACCGAGGACTAGGGTTTCGGTCTCTAGGTAAGGGTTGTGAACAAGTCTAGAGCTCTTTACTTTGGACTTCTTGGATAATTTGCATACACATGCATGCCTACATACTCTCCTCTTTCTTATTTATTTTAGGTTCTCTTTTTACATACTTTTAGTAGTTGTTGCATGTTACTAAATGCTCCTTATACTAAATACATGTATCGATAAGAATGGCATGTTAAAGCATGAATGCGAGTATTTATCAAGGGATTAAGCACAATTTTCATGTTTAAGGTGAGTGAAGCATGGCTTTATCAACATCACCCTTTTAGTCTTTGAGAACAACTAAACCATGCTACACGGGCAAGCCAAATAATCTTTGTCAGTCCTAGATAGGGAGTAAATTAATAATATTTCTTTCATTTTCTATTTGAACATCACAACAATATTTGTAGTCATCCTCAGACACTCAACAATGCATGCATTTATCATTTGCCTCTTCATTTTTCTTGCAACCCTTGATGTATTTGAACCATCAAAGGAGATCCAAATGTGAGATATCAATACTAGTAGTTTTGTAGATAGTGTGCACCTTCGAGATAGTCCAAACTCCAAGAAAGGAAAAGGAAATAAGGCAATAGAGATAGAATAAGTTATAGATCCCTCCTAGCCTATTTTAAAAAAGAAGGCTTCTATCTCGGAGCACGAGCCATCCGATCTAACCCTCGAGTTGTTCCTAGGGGTTAGTTGCAAGCTCATTAAGGTGGGAGTGGATCTAAAGAAGTCTTAAATAAAGGATCTACTCGCAATCATCTACAGAAAATCCAATGCCTTTGCCTAATCCGTTGACCATACAGGGATAGATCAATTTTCTTTGAACACATGTTGAATATCAATGTCTCCCATAAGCTTGTTAAGCTATAAAAAATATAAGTTTGTAAAAAAATGAAAAACGCATCGATGTCAAGGTACATATGATTTTAGATGTTAGATTCATCTTACACTCCACTTGTACTTAGTGTCCATGAAAACACGATAATGATGAAGAAATCCAATAATAATGTGAAATCCTGTATTTTCACTCTAAATTTTGGAGTATTTTTTACACCAAAAAATCAAAATGAGCACATCATTTTGCATCGCTTGTCAAAACCTTTCCAAGAAGCCCAAGAACATCAAATTTCGAGCTTCCTAGTTCAAGATATTGATGTTTTAAGTTGAATAATTGAGACACATATATAGACTCGAATCGGATCCGATTTTGGATCTGAATTAATCTCTTCTTCTATAAAAATGGAGATAGTAGGCCGACCTCTCTGAAACCTAGTCACCACCATCTTTTTCCCTCATTATAACACCATCATCTTGACTGGATTAGTCATCTGAGGGTCGCCATCGTCATCGGAGGTGTTCCAATCAAAGCTCTGCGTCCACCATCGTGTAAGGAAGCTCAAGGTCACCGTTGTGTGTACCTCCTCGCACATGATGGAAATAGCATTTCTACACGAGAGGAGATCCCAAGAGAACATCCTCGGAGGTAACGATTTCCATTCCTCCTTGTTGTTGGGCTCTACACACTTTTCAATCCTAAAACTTGAACAACCATGAGCATGTGATGTCCTTGGGAAGAAATTTTAGATGATTGTCAATACTTGTTGTTCGAATCATATTTTAATTGTATGAGCATTACTCATAATTTAGAATTTATGAATTGAGCAGAGATCCAAGATTGAACTTCCAAAGCTAAACGACAATGTCTTGGAGATTTAATTTCCATCGAACATATGAAATATGTTCATCTTCTTATCTAGATTCCTTTTTTTAGATGACCATGTTTCTTATTCTTTCTAAAACATAAATCTAATATCATGATTGAGTTCGGATGGCACTACATTTTATAGTATTTATATCATGCAAATCTTCACTATGCTTACCTATCATGCATGCAAATAAAGTTGTATATTCTTCCTATTCTAATCTATATATACTAGAATTTCATCTCATAGCATTAGCATTATATTTTATAGTATAGTTTAACAACCACCAATGCCCTTACACACACACTACCAACAATTTGTGCATGATCGAATATATACCAAACACTCTCTCTTGCTATCTATTTCTCTCTCAGTAGAGAACATTGTTGTCAGTTTCTCATGAAGTATAAAGAAAATGATCTTCACACACACACACATATCGTCATGTTTTTTAGAAAACACAAGCACTTTAGTAGAATACATATACAGTTTGTATTATAATTGCACATTATAAATACAAAACTGCACATTATAATACAAGCATTAAAATTGCACATTATAATACAAATTGTATGTATATTCTACTTAAGTCATCATATTTTCTACAAAAATGGGGTGTCCTTCCTGAACTCAGGAAGGACCGTATCCTATTGGAAGGAAATCCCATATGTGTGTGTGTGTATAAAGAGAGAGAGAGAGGACCGATCCTATAAGATGGGATTTTGGTGAGATGGGAGATTCTGGACCACTAGTTTCTGTCTTCTCTCTCCTAGTTGAAACTAATGGTCCAAAATCTCCCATCTCACCATCTCACCAAAATCCCATCTCATAGGATCGGCCCTCTATATATGAGGACCGATCCTATGAGATGGGATTTTGGTGAGATGGTGAGATGGGAGATTCTGGACCACTAATTTATGTCTTCTCTCTCTTGGATGTCTCTCTCCTGGTTGAAACTAGTGGTCCAGAATCTCCCATCTCACCATCTCACCAAAATCTCATCTCATAGGATCGGCCCTATGAGGACCGATCCTATGAGATGGGATTTTGGTGAGATGGTGAGATGGGAGATTCTGGACCACTAGTTTCTGTCTCTTTCTCCTAGCTATCTCTCTCATGGTTGAAACTACTAGTACAGAATCTCCCTCACCATCTCACCAAAATCCCATATCATAGGATCGGCCCTCTATATGAGGTCTGATCCTATGAGATGGGATTTTGGTGAGATGGTGAGATGGGAGATTTTGGAACACTAGTTTCCATCTTCTCTCTCCTAGATGTCTCTCTCCTGGTTGAAACTAGTGGTTCAAAATCTCTCATCTCACCATCTCATCAAAAAACTCATCTCATAGGATCGGCTCTTTATGAGCACCGATCCTATGAGATGGGATTTTGGTGAGATGATGAGATGAGAGATTCTGGACCACTAGTTTCTGTCTTCTCTCTCTTGGCTGTCTCTCTCCTGGTTGAAACAAGTGGTACAGAATCTCCCATCTCACCATCTCATCAAAATCCCATCTCATAGGATGGGTCCTCATATGAGGACCGATCCTATGAGATGGGATTTTGGTGAGATGGTGAGATGGGAGATTCTGGAACACTAGTTTCTGTCTTCTCTCTCCTGGTTGTCTCTCTCTCTCCTGGTTGAAACTAGTGGTCCAGAATCTCTCATCTCACCAAAATCTCATCTCATAGGATCGACCCTCTATATTAGGGCCAATCCAATGAGATGGGATTTTGGTAAGATAGTGAGATGGGAGATTCTGGACCACTAGTTTCTGTCTTCTCTCTCCTAGCTGTCTCTCTTCTGGTTGAAACTAGTGGTTCATAATCTCCCATCTCACCAAAATCTCATCTCATAGGATCGGCCCTCTATATGAGGATCGATCCTATGAGATGGGATTTTTGTGAGATGGTGAGATGGGAGATTCTGGACCACTAGTTTCTGTCTTCTCTCTCATGGTTGTCTCTCTCCTGATTGAAACTAGTGGTACAGAATCTCTCATCTCACCATCTCACCAAAATTCTATATCATAGGATCGGCCCTCTATATGAGGTCCGATCCTATGAGATGGGATTTTGGTGAGATGGTGAGACGGGAGATTCTGGAACACTAGTTTTTGTCTTCTCTCTCCTGGTTGTCTCTCTCCTGGTTGAAACTAGTGTTCCAGAATCTCCCATCTCACCAAAATCCCATCTCATAGGATCGACCCTCTATATGAGAGAGAGGGGGGCCCTTCCAATGAGGTGCACCTTTCCTGGGTCCATGGAAAGCCCATCATGAGATCCGTTAGATCTCAATCTGATGGTTATTTATTCAAAAGGGTATTTTACTCATTGGATTTTCAATTTGAATTTGAATTTAATTTATTCCTTTTATTTTATCAATTTCAGATTGCCTAATTTGCTATTTATTAAATGGAGTTCTATCAACGAGGGAGCATTTTCACGCCCTGCAGAATGGCAAGCATCTTTGTAAAATTCGAATCCACATTGTAAATTTGTATCCTGCATTGTAGATTAAGATCACAGTTAGTAATACAATTATTATTGTAATTGTAAATTTGGTAATGTCTTTATAAAAAGCAGCCTCATATATGTAGGAAATGTCTTGGTATTTGTAAATTCTGATATGAGATTGTAAAAATGGAACTGAGATTTCTAAAAAATGATTATAAGAATTTTAATCTGAGGTAAATGCGAAAAAATAATCTGAGATGGTAAAAAAGCATTATGATTTGTAACAAAAAGAATCAATATTGTGAAAAATGAACTGAGATTGTAAAAATCAGATGTAAAATCATTGAATGAATTAGAAAAAAGAATGAGTCGATTTGTAAAAATTAGTCCATCAATTGTAAAATTAGAGCATCTATTTGTAAAATCGATATTCGCAAACTATACCATTAAAAGAATTTTAGGTTTGTTTAAAAATAAATATGATAGTGTGCGCATATCAATTGTATCTTGAAATCACTTGGTATTTTAATATCTATTAATCTATGCCTTGTTTAATGAAACCATACCTAAAACTTTTGGAAATAAAAAAATAATATGACAAATAAATTATCACATCTGTACAACTATTAATATACTAGATCTATACAATCTATACAACCGTGAGTACGAGCAATATTCCAATATTGATATATTATCGTATGCTAATTTGACTCACCGCAGGGAGTAGTATTGCAAACATAGAACCTCTCATAACCGGGCCGATCTCTAACATAGTAAATCGGGGAACATGGCAAGGACGTACGCTGCGAGGAGTACGTGATATGCCCCTGGAATATTCGTGTGTCTCCCGTCCGCATGCCGTTAGCACCCGGACTCTCCCATGGCTGTGAATCTCCAGGACGGGCGTGCCGTGGTGGTCGGAACAGGGAGATGGGTCGCGAGGATCGATATCGGAGGCTCAGGCACCACCGTCCCGTTGTGCCGCCTCTTGTCGATCCCACTCAACCATCAACGACACTCGCCTGGGATTCCGCAGTCGTTGGTTGTTTTGGTAGGAGAGCAATGATTCTCCAACGAATAATCCAAAGATAGAATTTGAAATGTCACATTCTATTTTTGGAATGAGATAAGATGACTATAATGGGTTTTTAGCGTTAAAAAAATTAAGATTAAAAAGGAATTAATAGGATCCGTTGGATTAATTACGGATGGCTGAGATGGTGGGCTTTCTTTGTACCCAGGAAAGGTGCACCTCATTGAAAATATTTCCTATATGTGTGTGTAGAAAACTCCAAGTAAGACGGTCCTTTCCTGGATGCATGGAAAGCCAACCATATTATCCATTCGTAATCAATCCGATGACTACCATTAATGATCAGTTATTTATATTTTTTAATATTGAAAAACTCATTATAATCATTTTAGCATATTCCATATTTATAATACCACAAATATCTCCTAAATAATCTCCCCAACAATCTCCTCTCTCTCTCTCTCCCTTTCTCGACCGATCGATGATGGCAGCGCACGTGGAGGAGGTAGATGCACGTCAGTAATGACGTTCTACGACAATGGAGGGAGAACGTTAGATGGTTGTCGACGATGGCATGCCATGATCTGTGGATGTGCAATGATTGCTTCCCGCGATGGTGAGTTCTTCCTTTGACGTTCAAATCAGGAGGAAAGAAGATAGGTTCTCGAAGGTTTTTCTCACGCAGACAATGGAGGCAGCGTCGCGTGGAGGCATTGGCTGTACATGAAGGATGTGGATTGTGGAGGAGAAGAGTGAAAGAGGGTGAGGGTGGAGAAATGGTTTTGGTGGAAGAGGTCGCTGGTGGAGGATGCAGATGATGGAGGAGGCGGGTGTGGGTGGAGGAACAATGAAGGCTAAGGAGGGCGCGATCCGTTTTTTTGCAATCTGTGATTGTTTTTTACAATTTTGTATCTTTTTTTACAATACCATATTTTTTTAACAAATCGCAAATTGTTTTTACAATTTCAGATTTCTTTAGATTTACTATTTCTTTTATGAATTCCTAACAATTCTAGATCTTTTTTACTATATCAGGTATTTTTTTACAATATCAAATCATTTCTTACAAATGTCAATTCATTTTTACAATATCAAATTTTTTACATTTATCTGTTCTTTTATCAATTTCTAACAATTTCAGAACATTTTTTTACAATCTCATATAGTTTTTTACAATCCCAGATCATTTTTAACATATCTCAGGTAGTTTCTTACAATTTCAAATTGTCTTTTTACATTTACCCTTTCTTTGTATTTCTTGTAATATATTTTGGTTACATAACACAATATATTTTTTACAAACCTCAAATTTCTTTATATTTTTCTCTTTCTTCTTAATAATTGTTGAACTACTAACTATCTATTTTTTTGCAGATCTTCAAACTAATATTATAAACAAGTACGAAGTTTTACATATGTATTACCTAAATTACAATTACAATAATAAATGTATCAGTAACTTTGATTTTATTTTAAAAAGTAGGTTACAATTTTACAATGGCAATAAGTATTATACAAAGAGTTTTGACATTCTGCATGTTGCAAAAATGCTACCACATTGGCAAAATCTCATCGCATAAATAACAACAAAATGGTATAATAAAAGGATTAAATGGAATTCAAATTCAAAATGGAATTCAAATTCAAAATGAAAACATGTAGACTAAAATACTCTTTTGGATAAAGAACTGTTAGATTGAGATCTAACGGATGAGATGATTGACTTTTCATACATTTAGGAAATGCCCATCTCATTGGAAGAGCTCCTTATATGTATGTATGTAGCTATCGAATTTGAACATCCCCACACAGTCGTAAATCACAATTTGAAAACTGTTTATACTGCAATTTGTGAAGACCAACGGATTTTCGATATAATATAACATTTCCTTTTAGGATAATAAGAGTTTATTAAGGCTCACGTTTTAGTATTGATGTGCCAACATTAAGATGTAATGCTGATTATTATATGGTCAGCACTAACTTTACGAAACATTAAAGTAATAGATAAATGAGGAAATGCCAATGCTTTGTGATGAAGGTATGAACGTTCATGAATGTTTGGAATTAGTGTACTAGTCCTCTTATGTCTTTATGTATATAAGACACACGACTATGATTATTCTCACGCAAGCGATGGAATTACAATTTAGTTCTCTTATGTCTTTATGTATATAAGACACGACTATAATCATTCTCACACAAGTGATGGAATTACAATTTAGTCCTCTTATGTCTTTATGTATATAAGACACACGACTATGATCATTCTCACACAATCGATGGAATTACAATTTAGTCCTCTTATGTATTTATGTATATAAGACACACGACTATGATCATTCTCACGCAAGTGATGTAATTACAATTTAGTCCTCTTATGTCTTTATGTACATAAGATACACAACTATGATCATTCTCATGCAAGCGATGGAATTACAATTTAGTCATCTTATGTCTTTATGTATATAAGACACACGACTATCATCATTCTCACGCAAGCGATGGAATTACAATTATTCTATTCTTTACTAATATAGATGATAGATGCTATATACAAAAAGACATTGCGGATGCGAATCAAATGCACAAACCTTCCATGACTTGTTCAACTAGTGAAGGTGGTTTAGATACCTAAGGAATATAATGTCATGCAAAAGTTGTGCTAAATAATTATTTTAACAAACAATTGTGGCTTTGAACTCCAATTTTTTTACAACGATCCTCAGCCCAAGCAATTGAGATCTCAACATGTCATAAATAATTATTTATATTTGTGGTAATTACAATCCCATGGTTGAGATTTCATGATGATCGGATAGATGGAGATATGCGTCACAAGAGATTGAACATGCACCCTTGGGGCTCCGTAAGGTGCCTTGCAGGGCACAACCCTAATGGACGAGTTGGGTGACTTTGCACCTATCGGTGTGGCAGTATTCGGAGTCATTTGACGGAGTCGGCAGGTGACGCGATTGGAGTTCTTGGTTTCACACTTATACATGATATTAAGACTCGATTTAGAATTAGGTGTGACCGCAAGTAATAGTATTGTGAGAGGTGTTCTGATATGTGGTTTGAAGTTGGAGATTTGTGTTATGATCTTTTCATGTTCTAGTTGAACGGAGGTCTTTGAGAGTTTATTCAAGATGAATACTAAGTTTCCACATAGCGAAGATCCACGAGTCGCGTACTTATGTGTGCTAAAATAATATCAGTATCTGTCTTTTTATATTGTTGCGGACCCTAACCAATGGGTGGAAATATTAAGATCAATGTGATAGTCCTCTTGCGATTATTAAATTCATAAAACAAATCAATGAACATGTGATCTAGTGTAAATTAGAATACCTTCGTGCAATTTAGTTTTTACAATATATGCATATTTCATCGTATAGAGTTGAGTATACATGCCTTGCTTACCCCTTGCATTATAGATTAGTGTTTCTCTCGTTACCGAGAAATTGCTCATAACGTTACCCTCGTGTGAACTCAATCGTTGTAACTGAGCGACAACCGCATTAGTAGAGGCTTGAGGAAATCGAGTTTCTCATTGACACTTGCACCTTAAGACAGGGGTGCGTTCTACGTTAATTTGATTCTGCAGTATTCTTTTGTTCTATTTGAGAGACAATATAATGAGACATTTGGAGAATTTCTGCAGCACTTTTTATATTTATTTGGTGTATCTCATTTTGTGGACATGGACGGGATGAATATTATTAATGAAATGAATGAATGTCGTAGTTTGCATATAAATTCATATTTTCCCATGCTATTATATATTTCAAATGTTAATCTAATGTGCATTAGTTAATTTGCTGAGTATCATAGATCATGGGCGTATTTGAACCGTAGGTCCGACAATTCCTATCCTTCAATGTTAGTAACCAAGGGACGGGATGCCACAAGTAAGTAGCACATGTGCATAAATTTCATAGATAACAATGATACATGTCCCAAAAATAAGTATGTCTCCCTAAAATCGACCTTTGGTGGGCTCTAGCTTAGGCTAGACCAACATGTCCTTGTATAATTTCTTAGGTTATAACCACATCTCCTTTTTCTCATCTTTTTTTATCACCGATTAAGGTCGCTTCATGTATAATGTAATGCCATTAAAGTTAAAAAATATTGAATATACTTAAAGTATCCTACATTATTCATATTTATCAATGATATGCTTGTAAAAGTTCCAACTTTATTTTGCATCTTGACAACCTTGTCGAGGAGTTTAACATGATAAACTTGTATTTAACAACATCCAAATGCCCCTTTAGGAGGTGCTTTATTTAGAACCTACCAAGATCTAGTCATAAAAAAAGTACCCGATTCAATAAACCAAATCAAACCACATTTCCATTAATATAAAAATATTGTCCATTGTACAAAAACATCAAATTAGCTAATATAAATATTATGCACACATGTATTATGAAAATATGATTAAAGTAAAAAGGAATCATCAACCAAGCAAGCATTTTTAAGCATGCCACATCTAGGTCATATTCGTTTTTAATTAACAATATAAGCAATGGAATGTAAAGCAGATTACTAAAGTTATTTACGTAACTAGAAGAATTATATGGTTTAGGTCAAATAACAAACATCGAACAAGATTGCCATCAAATAATAATGAACAAATGAAGAAATTAAATTGGTTTATTTATCGTATTTAAACATGCACAAAAGGCACCTGTCTAATCTCAATTGTGCAACAAGTTGAGAAATGTGTATCACCACGTCAACGATTATATATAACTGCACACTTCAAACAACTTATGACTCGAACATGAGACGCTATCATGGGAACGCTCGCATAAGGAAATCATGGATCTACATTTAGCTATCATAATGTAATTGTATCATTACTACAAACAGAGCGGTCTTTAGGGACGGTGGAAGGGGACCGTCAATACACGACCGTCCCCTAAACTGCCAACGTGGATGGTTGAACAACGCACGTCTCCCTTGATGACCATGAGGGACATTCAAATGCAGTCGTTCCTATTCATTGACCGTCAGCAGCTGTCTCCATTGCTCTTCTCGCTTAGGCTAAGGTAGATGCCTGCAGGGACGGTTTGAACCGCCCCCCCACCATTGCTTAACAGGGACGTTTGTTGACCGTCTCATCCAGTATGCACAGAAGAGACTGTCACAAACTGTCCCATCGTTATATGAAATAGGTACGCTCTATTTTTGCATTCCCTTTAGTTAAATGAGACGCATGTATCAGGGACGCTTACACAACTGTCTCCTTTGATCAAAGGAGATGGTTGTAATGGCATATGGAACGGTGGATGGTCGTCGCAAAATGTGTACCTGCTTATAATGCATGTTTGCAACTACCCATTCGTTTATGCATCCACAGCCCATCCTAATGTGGCTTTCTCAATGGTCCATACATGGACAACCACTCATTATACATGACCCTTGGGTTCATGACACATTTTAATAAATTATATCTTTTAATATAATATGCAATCATTGTCATTACCCACGCCCTCGCATAGTCACTTTCAAGAATGCATACGCGTATTCCATACTTTTATATATTTCTTCGTCGTTTACTCCATGCATATATATATAGAGAGACTGCCCCAAGGGGGCAGAGCCCCATTTCTTCGTGTTTACTCCATTGTTGGCTGCTCCAAGGGGGCAGCCCCATTTTTCTCATATATATATATATATATATATATGGGTAAAATGGGGCTGCCCCTAGGGAGTAGCCAACTTGGCTACTCCCACCCCTATTTTTCCCTCTTTTTTTTATTTTTTTGAAAAATAAAAATTTGTATATTCATCATTATATCCCTCTCACATTCTACTAAAATTTCGTCAGAAACAGAGACTCCTAAGCCCTCCATCCAGACGTCATTTTTTTAACGGTCGCGGGATTTTTTAAATCGACCATGTTTGGATGGAGGCCGTAGGAGTCTCTGTTTCTGACGAAATTTTAATAGAATGTGAGAGGGATATAATGATGAATATACATATTTTTATTTTCCAAAAAAATAAAAAAATAAGGGAAAAAAATAGGGGTGGGAGTAGCCAAGTTGGCTACTCCCTGGGGGCAGCCCCATTTACCTCTCTCTCTCTCTCTCTCTCTCTCTCTCTATATATATATATATATATATATATATATATATATATATGGATAAATGGGGCTGCCCCCAGTGGGAGCTAACTTGGCTCCCCCCGCCCCATTTTCACCATTTTTTATTTTTTTTTGAAAATTTCTTCCATGAATATTCATCATTATATCCCTATATTATGCAATTAAAATTTCGTGCGAAACAAAGACTCCTACGGCCTCCATCCAGACAATCATTTTTTAACGGTAACAGGATTTTTTAAATCGACCCCATTTGGATGGAGGTCGTAGGAGTCTCTGTTTCGCATGAAATTTGAATGACATAATATAGTGATGTAATAATGAATTTACACGATTTAAGATTTCAAAAAAATTTAAAAAAAATATGTCAAAAAGGGGCGGGGGGAGCTAAGTTAGCTCCCCCTAGGGGGCATACACATTTTCCTCATTTAACCCTATATATATATAGGGTTAAATGAGGCTGCCCCCTGAGGGGGAGCTAACTTGGCTCCCCCCGCCTCATTTCATCTGTTTTTTTTTATTTTTTTTTGAAATTTTCTTCCGTGGAATTTCATCACTATATCCCTATATT
>JAZKJV010003989.1:42500-108992 GCA_037367405.1 Ottelia alismoides
GAGGGCACTTCCCTCGTCTCCTCCATGTATGTGCTATCTCTCCGCTCCACGGTTTTCTGTCCCCACGTGCCGCTTCAATAGCTTTCATAGAATCAGAAGACAGCCCAGTGTACTCACATTGACTGTAAGCAACCATGTCTGGCTCAAATCTGAGGTGAAGTGCAAGGAAAGGCCTTGGTATGCCGTTAAGAAGTTCAAAGCCTTTCCTTTCCAGATTCTTATTAAGGCGCAGAGCACTGAAACACGCTTGGCAGACAGCAGCCTTTGCATATAAAGGATACCTGAAATTTTATATGCAGTGGTTATGATCTTGGTAAACATCAAATGCACGACACGTAAAGATTGCTACAACCAGCTTCAGCTATATCCCAAGTTTCGTTTTTTTGCTGAACAAAATGGAATGAGCTGAATGCAACTGAAACTCGGAATCTGTAAGATTTTTTAGTTGAAAGCAAGACTGGAATTCCTGGCTTGCTCTGCAAATGCTTGATTCAGCAGCTTTCCACAACTTCACATCTTTTTAATTGCAGGTGGCTGCTAACTAGATTGAAATTCTATACATTAGATTAGGTGGTTGCTAACTAGATTGAAATTCTATACATTAGATTAAGTGCAATATAGGATTCAACCTGGTGGAAATGCCAGCTCTGGGTCATTTAACCTTTGCACACTCCAAACAAGACCTCGATTTATTCAAGAGAGCCCAAGACAACAAAAATTGGTAACTAGGTTGTGATCTGTCTACTATTGAAAGGAACGTAACAAAAAAGATCCTAAGCCACAACGTCGACATTGGTGCTGTTTTGCGATGCATTTTCAGTTGTTCAATATGTATAATGTGAAGGAAGAATTTAACTGTCAAATAACCAATCGGCAACATTACACTCGTTGAACTACAACAAAATCTTTTTCCACATTAAGTAGGGTAAGCTACATGGATTCTTTGCCTCCATTCAGATCTATCTTGGATCATTCTCGGGCGTAGATCCAAAAAACTAAGATCCCTTCGTATAGTTTCATTCCAACACTTCTTGGGCCTTCCTCGCCCTCTTTTAGCTGATTCAACATCCCAAAACTCGCATCTCCTAACCAGTGCATCAGCTGACCTCCTTTACAAATGGTCAAACCATCTTAAGCGATTTTCTCGCATCTTATCCTCGATTGGAGTTACACCAACCTTCATTCTGATTGCATCATTCCGAATCCGATCTTTATGTGTGTGTCCACGCATCCACCTTAATATTTTCATTTCTGCTACTCTGTTCTCTGCACATGTCAATGATTCACAGGCCAACATTCAAATTCATAGAGCATAGCATGTCTCACGACTGCTTTGTAGAACTTTCCTTTGATTTTCAAAGGATTTTTCTTATCACAAAGAACAGCAGAGTCTCCTCACCATTTTAGCCAACCTACATTTATTTTAATAGTAACATCTCCATCAATTTCCTCATCATGTTGCAAAATACATCCCATGTATCTAAAAGAATCCCTCTTCTGAATGTTATCATCACCAATCCTCACATCGATTCCTCCATCATTACTTTCATTAAAAGTGCACTCCATATATTCAATCTTAACCCTACTTATATGAAATCCTTTACTCTCCAATGCATGTCTCTAGACCTCAAGCTTCTCATTTACTCCATTTCTAGTCTCATCAATCAACAAAATATCATCACTAAATAACATAAACCAAGGTATCTCATCTTGAATGTGACTTGTCAACTCGTTCATAATCAAAGTAAAAAGAAATGGACTCAAAGTTGAACCTTGATGTAAACCAATGTTGATGTCGAAATAGTCAGTCTTCACGGACTGGATCCTTACACAAGATAAAGCACTATCATACATATCCTTTATGAGGTTAATGTATAGGACATGTACTTGTCTCTTCTCCAAACTCTCCACAATATTTCACGTGGGACAAAATCATAAGCCTTCTCCAAATCAATAAGAATCATATGGAGGTTTTTCCTTTTAGAGATATAAATCTCGACTATTCTCCTCAGCAAATGGATGGCTTCAATGGTTGGGCGATTTGGCATGAATCCGAATTGGTTTTCTTTTACTTTGAAAACTTGCCTCAACCTTCTGTTGATCACACGTTCCCAGATTTTCATAGTGTGACTCATTAACTTGGTACCTATTTAATTTGAACAATTTTGAATGCCCCATTTGTTCTTATGAAGAGGCACCACGACACTTCTCCAATCTTCAGGCATCTTCTTGCTTCGTCAAGTAGCATTGAATAAATTTGTAAGCTAAGTCAAACCACGCTCACCTAAAACTCTCCATACTTATATAGGAATGGCATCAGATCATACACCTTTCTCAGGTCTCATAGCCTTCAAAGCCTCCTCTACTTCTTTTCTTTGTATTCGTCTATAACTTGCACGATTCAAGTAACTTTCACTACTAGCTAGATCATCCAAAGTAACCTCTCTATTTCCCTCCCCAATGAAAAGCTTATAGAAATACCTCTTTCATCTAGTCTATATATTCTTCTGAGTAACAAGCACGTGCACTTTCTCATCCTTAATGCATCTCACTTGAGAAAGGTCTTGAACTTTCTTTCTCTTGCTTTGGCCAACCCTAATATATCCTTCTGGCCCTCCTCAGAGTCGAGATTTTTGTATAAAACTTCATAAACTTTTGACTTAGCTCCATTACAATCTTCTTTACTTCCTTCTTCGCTATTTTGTAGTTTGTAGTAGTTTCCTCTGTCCTATCCTTAGACATAGCTTTAAAGCATACTCTTTTAATTTTGAATTTCTCTTGCACCCCTCCACTCCACCATCAAACTTTATTTTGGCCTGGAGCTCCTTCCTTTGACTCGTCTAACATCTCTTTGGCTATCCTTCGGATACAAGATGTTACCGCCTCCCACATCTCGTTTGCACTTCCGCTACAATCCCAAGATAAGTCTTCTAAAACCTTCTACCTGAAGCTTGATTGCTTCAGTTGAAGATTCCATCATCTAGTTCTAATGATCTTGGAAACCATCCTTTTTTTTGCCAGCCCTTTTATTTGCACATCCATGACTAACGAACGATGTTGTGTTTCCAAACTCTCTCCTGAAATTTCTTTGTAGTCTTTGCAACACAACCGATCTCTTCTCCTCAACGCGAAGTGATGCAAACGAGAATTCAGCGTCGATAAAAATGATATTTTTTATGGTGGATTTTTGGTAGAAGAAAGAGAGGGGTTGAGAAGAAGAAAAACTCGTTAGTAACGAGGGGTTGAAGAAGAAAAATGCGAAGACCGCGGAGGGAGAAGGGAGAGGGAGAGGGAAAATGAGATAAACTCAATTTTGATTCATACTTGACTCGATAAAAATAATGGACTACCATCTCTTTATATAGGAGAGATGGGGTTACAAAAATAGTAAACTAATTAAAATTGACAACCGACTTGCCTAAACTGACTCTAACTAATTAATTGACCCAAATTCAAATTAAAATCTACGAAATAAACGTTGAGATCACAGGCGATCTCAATTACTTAATTAGACCATTACGACAACTTAAAAACGTAAATAAAATTGACCACTAATTAATTAAATAAATTTGGCCTTATAATTTGAGATCACGCTGCATCAACTCTCCTCCGCTTTTAAAAATTCGTCTCCCGACGAATTGCTTGATGTAGGTGCGTCGTTGGAGAAGTTTAAAATTTCCTCCAATTCGATCCCTTTCAACGTTACGTTTGTAGTTCTTTCCAATGGGAGGGCATCTCTGCAATTTTCGTACCCCTTCAATCTTCCTTAAATTTCTATCTGTTGACGCATATTGTTGACGCATAGAGTTTTTGTATCTCGTTGTTATTTTATTTTCTTGTTAGTCGTCTTATGTAATTTACCCATAGGCTACTCTCCTATATAAGAGAGCCTAGGGCTGTGGAATATAGTATCTCATTCACGTTTCCCAACATGGTATCAGAGCGACGGTCCTAGACCGGAGTTCTCGAAACCCTAACCCTAACCCGCCCCACCCGCCAGCCTCTCCTCTCTTCTCTCTCTCTCTTCTCTCGCCGATCGCCTCTCCAGCCCCGATCGCTCATAGGCCCCAGCCCCCAGCCCCGATCGGCTCTCCAGCGCCTAGGGCTTCTCGCCGTGGGGTCGGTTTCTCGCTGAGCGCCGTGGCTTCTCGCTGATCGCGATCGCCTGGCGCCTCTCGATCACCCAGAGCCGATCGCCTAGCGCTCCTTGCGCTACTTGGCGATTGCTGCGCTGCATAGCGCGCATCCTGTGCGCATAGTGAGGTGCGCCTTCTGTCCTGTGCACCTCCTGTGCGGTGCGTCTACTGTACTGCCTGCTATCCTGTGCACCATCCTGTGCGGCAAGCGTGCATCTTCCAGTGCAACTGTGCTGTGCTGTGCGCATAGCGTTAGCCTCCTGTGCGCATAGTGTTTCGTGGTTCTCTATAAGCGTGCTCTAGGGTTTCTAGAATAGAAACCGAAACGTGTGCGGATCGTAGCGCGCGTAGGTCCATGGGGTTAGTTGCTTGAAGTCTACACACGCAACTAATCCCGTCTATGTCATTGTAGACGAAGATTATCTTCTCTCAGTCGCTCCAGTCTTCCGTTTCCAGTATGTCAGAAAGCAAGGCTGACATCCCATCTATGGGCGCATTTCGTGGTCCAGCGCCCATCGTCAAGATGGATGGTACGAACTATGAACTGTGGGCAATGCAGTTCATGAGTATGATGAAGTCCACGGGCAAGAAGCATATTCTCACAGAGCCCGAGCCTGCAGAGAAGACTGGAGTCCATGCCTCATGGGAGGCAGATGACGCATATGCCAAGGTGTGGCTATCTGGCACATTGGCTATTGAAATTGCCAATGATATTCTACATCAACCCACAGCAAAAGACATGTGGGATATTCTGGCATCAACATATTCTCAGGCGAAGAATGAGACAAAAATTCTGCAACTACAACATGATATATTCACAATAAAGCAGAATGGTCGCCCGTTACATTCTCTCTACACATCTTTGAGAGGAATGTTTGAGAAGCTTCATAGCTTCATGCCGCTTACCGCCACGCCAGAGCAGCAAAAGACATATAGAAACGCAACGATGGTGGGTGTGTTTCTCGCAGCACTCGACCCAGAGTATGAGGCTGCTCGTTCACAGATTCTGGCGGACTCAACTATTCCTCCCATGGAGGAGGCTTTTCATAGGTTGAGTAGGATCACTGTACCTTCTGCAGCCACTAGCCAGAATCCCTCAGCCATGGCAGCCAACAGGGGCCGTGGCTCTCATTACCAGGGCCGTGGACGTACTCCCCGTGGAAGGGGTGGCCGCACTAGGCCAACATGCTCATATTGTCACAGAGTCGGCCATACTGAAGACACATGCTATTCAAAGCATGGATTTCCTGCATCTGCACGAGCCGCTGAGCAGATAGAGCCTCCTTCTCCTGCTTCACTGGATCAGCGTTTTGATGATCTGGTTGCCCGCCTCAGGGGCATTATCCCACCATCTGGCCCAGCACCGACGACAGAGAGTCATACGGATGTTGCTGCTTCTGCTTCTGCGTCTACTTCTACGAGTACTTCAGGTAGTACACTTGCACTACATAGTAGTAGATCGGATACATTGCCATGGATCATGGACTCAGGCGCTACACATCATCTATGTGGCGACCAGAGTCTACTTTCAGGATATACTCAGATTCCTCCAGGACGAACAGTAGTGATTGCCAATGGCACTCATTCCCCCATCATGGGTCAGGGGGAGATTAGATTGACATCATCTATGCAGCTCAAGAATGTTTTACATGCACCACATTTTTCTATGAATCTATTGTCAATCAGTCAGATTACGAAGGATCTCCAATGTCAAGCTATTTTTGATTCATCTTCTTTGATTTTTCAGGACATCCGTACGGGCAACGTGATTGGTCATGGCTATGAGCAAGGAGGCCTCTATCGTCTGAACCACACCCCATTTGCTGGAATCACCTCTTCTCCCGCTGGACAAGTATCTCCTCTTTTGTGGCATCTGCGTCTTGGTCACCTCCCGCTTCAGAAGTTGTGTCGTGTCTTACCTTATAGTCTTTCTCACACACCTATCCAGTGTGAGGCGTGTCAGTTGGGAAAACATCACAGGTCATCGTTTCCCAGTGGTCAAGGTCGGAGTAGTAACTCCAAATTTGAGTTGTTTCATGTTGATGTCTGGGGTCCAAGTCGTGTTCCCGATCTTCAGGGACACAGGTATTATATTGTTTTTGTGGATGATTTCTCTAGAGCATCATGGGTATTTTTAATGAAAAATAAGTCTGAAGCTGGAAATATTATTATTCAATTTCTAAATGAGATTCAGAATGTCTTTTCCACAACTGTCAAATTTTTGAGAAGTGACAATGCCTTAGAATTGTGCACCAATAATCTAGCCAATTACTACTCTTCTAAGGGAATTGTTCACCAAACATCATGTGCCCATACGTCCCAACAGAATGGGGTTGCTGAAAGAAAACACCGTCACCTTCTTGATGTCACAAGGTCTCTTCTCATCCAGAGTCATGTTCCGTATTCCTACTGGGGTGATGCAGTCCTTACTGCATGTTATCTTATAAACCGTATGCCCTCGTCCGTCTTGAATGAACAGATCCCCTTCTCACTTATTTATCCTAACAAGGATCTGTTCACTCTTACCCCTCGTGTGTTTGGGTCAGTCGCATTTGTCCATCAGTTGTTGCCCGGTTCTGACAAGCTCTCTCCTAGGGCTGTCAAGTGTGTCTTTGTGGGGTACTCCAGAACTCAAAAGGGGTACAAGTGCTTTGACCCTCTGCGTCGGCGGTATGTGATCAGCGCAGATGTCACATTCTTTGAATCCATCATGTACTTCTCAGAATCTGGGAACATGCAGCCACAATCTATATCCCCTGATACTGTGTTCATGGCACCACCAACGTCTCAACCACCACCACCACCACCACCACCAATGCCATCAATCGTACCTCCATTACCATTCCATTACACCCGAAGGCCGAATCAAGCTCATGGTCCTGACCAGTCAACTAGCTCGCCTATGGTATGTAATGAAAATATTAATGTTGATGAATCTGACGACATTCCTCAGCAGGATGTATCACAGGAGCATGCTGATACCACAGAGGACCTAAATGTTCCAATCGCTCTACGCAAGTCAAAGAGAAGCTGTGTCCAGTATCCAGTTTCAGCAGTGGTGTCGTTTGAGAGGCTATCTGGACCTTTCAAGACGTTTGCGTTGGCTCTTTCAGCTACAGATATTCCAAGGAATCACCATGAGGCCTTGCAGGATTCCCGATGGAGGCTAGCAATGGAGGAAGAGATGGCGGCACTTCAGTCCAGAGGAACATGGAGCTTGGTTACTATACCCCCAGATGTCAACCCGGTGAGTTGCAAGTGGGTGTTTACAGTGAAACATAATGCAGATGGTTCCATTGACAGGTACAAGGCACGCCTTGTTGCTCGGGGCTTCACGCAGACATATGGGGTAGACTATCTAGACACCTTCTCCCCTGTGGCACGTCATTCTACTTTACGAATTCTGCTGTCTGTTGCGGTTGCAAAAGACTGGCCACTCTATCAACTGGACGTCAAGAATGCATTTTTGTATGGAGATTTGCAGGAGGAAGTCTATATGCAACAGCCACCTGGGTTTGCTGTTGAGGGGGAGTGTTCCAAGGTTTGCAAATTGCATAAGGCCATCTATGGTCTTAAGCAGAGTCCCAGAGCATGGTTTCAGAAGCTTTCAGATCTCTTTGAGAAACAAGGATATAAACGTTCCAATGCTGATCATTCCTTGTTCGTGCAGAAGACTGCGAGAGGTATCATTGTAATCATGGTCTATGTTGATGATATCTTGATTACAGGTGATGATGACCGAGGCATTAAGCAAGCAAAGGAAAGGCTGGGGACTGAATTTGTCACCAAGGACTTGGGAGTCCTTAGATACTTCCTGGGGCTGGAATTTGCGAGAAATTCAGACGGATTAGTTATGACACAAAGGAAGTATGTCACGGATCTGCTGAGTGAGACAGGTATGCTAGGGTGTCGACCTGCTACGACACCAATGGACCCTAGCATGAAGCTGTATGATGATGACACAGAAGAGGTGGATCAAAGAAGGTACAGAGAACTGGTAGGAAAATTACTGTATGTTACTATCACTAGACCTGACATACAGTTTGCAGTGAGTCGTGTGAGCCAGTTCATGGAGCAACCACGCCAGGTCCATATGGATGCTATACACATGATTCTGAGATATCTAAAATCATCCCCAGGTGCAGGCTTGCTATTTAAGAAAGGAAAGGAGATTTCTGTTACAGGATGTGCGGATGCAGACTATGCAGGATGCCCCAAGGACAGGAAGTCAACATCAGGGTTTGCAGTCTACGTTGGAGGTGCTCTAGTCTCATGGAAGAGCAAGAAGCAGACAGTAGTAGCCAGATCTAGTGCTGAATCAGAATATAGGGCTATGGCCCAGGCGAGTACAGAAATGATGTGGGTAAAATCCTTACTTGCGGACCTATTCATTGATATACCTCTTCCTATGATGTTGGAATGTGACAATCAGGCTGCCTTGTTCATAGCAAATAACCCAGCTTTTCATGAGAGGACCAAGCATATTGAGGTCGACTGTCACTACATACGTGACATGATTCAGAAGGGGTTCATTGCTACATCTCACGTCTCATCAGAAAATCAGACTGCTGATATTTTCACCAAGGCATTATCTAAAGGTCCATTCCAGAAGTGTGCGTCCAAGCTGAGCATGATTGATATCTATGCTCCATCTTGAGGGGGAGTGTTGACGCATATTGTTGACGCATAGAGTTTTTGTATCTCGTTGTTATTTTATTTTCTTGTTAGTCGTCTTATGTAATTTACCCATAGGCTACTCTCCTATATAAGAGAGCCTAGGGCTGTGGAATATAGTATCTCATTCACGTTTCCCAACACTATCAATTTCGGCTTTTCTGCAAATAGGGTTTTCAGGGGGTTCTTCTTTGCAATTTTTCCAAATTAATCTCAAATCCCTAAAGTTGAGGGATTTGGTTCCAGAGACACCCCACGATAAGATTTCCTCCCCTTTTACACAGCGGCGGCGGTAACCGCTAGATGGAAGCTCAGCCTGACGACGTTTGCGAAACGGTCGCCGCGATCGAGGGCGGGGCAAGGGGCATGCGCCGCGCCGACGCTGGGCGAGAGGGGGTACAAGTGGCGGCAGGGCCTGCAGAGGAGGGGTCGCAGGGAAATACGGAGGGTGTGGAGGATGGCAGTGGGGCGATGGCGGCGCGGGGGTTTGCTGGCGGTTGGGTGGCGATGAGGGAAGGCGAGGTCGTGACGGCCGTCGCGCGGGGAAAAGGGGCGGTGTTGTGCGAGGGCGAGAGGCTCCGGCTGGGGCAGGAAAGGCGGCGGCGGAGGAAGGAGGCAGGCGCGGGAGGGTGTGATGAGGGAGAGAGGAGGTTGCGGGGACGAGAAGGAGGGTTGGGGTCAGAGAAACGGCGGCCTGGGGAGGGTTTTCAGGTTTCGGCGTGAGGAGGAGTACGGGAGGGGAGAGTGGAGGGTGGAAGTGGAGATTTGCGCGGGGAAGAGGGTGTGGGCCTGTGAGGGGGCAATGGTGAGGGCTGGAGTAGGCGGCGAGGGCCTGGTCGGCCTGAGGAATCGCCGGGGGGGCTGGGGTTGCCATCGGGGGTGCTATCGGCGAAGGTGGCTGAACTGAAATCTTCTGGACAGCGACCGTTTCGGCATTTTTCTCCTTCGAAATGACCTGGACAGCGACAGAATCATTGTTGACGATGAGATTTTCTTCATAAAAAATCAGGACAGCAGCCGGTTCGTCTTCCACAGCGGTGTTTTCTTCGTCAAACTTTGCGGCAGCGGCTTCGACGGGTGGAGGTTTTGATTGGGCGTTGCAGAAGGCTTCAATGTTGGCCATTAGATCTCGAAACATGGACTGGACGTTGTTCTGCAAATCACGTACCATGTGCTCCGTCTCTTTGAAGGAGGCGTCGATGGTGGAGATGGTTCGGTGTGTTTGTTCGGATGAACGATGATGCTGATGCAAGCGCCTGGACGGATCGTTAGATCGTGGGGACGACCTAAAGGCCATGCTCTGATACCAATTGATGCAAACGAGAATTCGGCGTCGATAAAAATGATATTTTTTATGGTGGATTTTTGGTAGAAGAAAGAGAGGGGTTGAGAAGAAGAAAAACTCGTTAGTAACGAGGGGTTGAAGAAGAAGAACGCGAAGACCGCGGAGGGAGAAGGGAGAGGGAGAGGGAAAATGAGATAAACTCAATCTTGATTCATACTTGACTCGATAAAAATAATGGACTACTATCTCTTTATATAGGAGAGATGGGGTTACAAAAATAGTAAACTAATTAAAATTGACAACCGACTTGCCTAAACTGACTCTAAGTAATTAATTGACCCAAATTCAAATTAAAATCTACGAAATAAACGTTGAGATCACAGGCGATCTCAATTACTTAATTAGACCATTACGACAACTTAAAAACGTAAATAAAATTGACCACTAATTAATTAAATAAATTTGGCCCTATAATTTGAGATCACGCTGCATCAATGATGCAAACGGCTTTCGCGGCGTCGATAAATGATAAATTTTTATGGTGGATTTTTGGTAGAAGAACGAGAGGGGTTGAGATGAGAAATTGGAAGGGTTGAGAAGAGAACTCGCCGGGAATACGAGAGGTTGAAGGAGGAGAACCGCGGAGATCGCGTGGGGGAAGAAGAGAAAATAGAGAGGAGAGAGATACAAATCTCCACTTTAATTCATACTTGACTGAATAAAACAATGGGCTACCCTCTCTTTATATAGGAGAGATGGGTTTACAAAAATAGTAAACAAATCAAAATTGACAACCAACTTTATCCTAATTGGACTCTGACAACTTCTAATTGACCTCTAATTACTCTAATTAGACTCTAACTAATTAATTGACCATAATTGTAATTAAAATCTACGAAATAAATGTTGAGATCACATGCGACCTCAATTATTCAATTAGACCATTACGACCACTAAAAACGTAAATAAAATTGATTACTAATTAATTAAATAAATGTGGCCCTATAATTTGGGGTCACGCTGCATCAACTCTCCACCGCTTTAAAAAAATTCGTCTCCCGACGAATTGCTTGATGTAGGTGCGTCGTTGGAGAAGTCATCCTTGAATTGAGGCTTCAATTTCCCCCAATACGGTCATTTTCCATGTTACGTCTGTAGTCTTTTCCAATTGGGGGGCGTCCCTGCAATTTTCGTACCCCTTCAATTTTCCTCACATTTCTATGACCTTGGACCTTTCTGCAAATATGGATTTTAGGGAATTTTTCTTTGCAATTTTTCCAACTAAATTTCCAATCCCTCAATTTGAGGGATTCGGTTCCCTTTCCTCTCGCCTTTAGGGTTCGAAATCTCGTTTTAGGCGCATGGGCGGCGGCGGGAACCCTCTAGTAGCTAGCGGCGGGGGTGAGCCGTCGTTGGCACCGCGTGGGCGGCGACTTGGAGCTGGATGGCGGCAGCTCGCGGCTAGACGGGGTGCGTAGAGGCACGCGATGCGCGACGTGGAGCAACTCTGGGAGATGGTGTCGCTCGAGAGCAGCGAGGCGAGCCCAACGCCAGCCGGGGGAAGAGGGAAGGGCGCGTGCAGGGTGGTGGAGTCGCGGGAGAGGGGGAATCTTGGAGAAGGCGGGGTGGCGAGAAGGGGCGTATGCGGGGCAGGGTCGGCGACGAGGGGTAGCGGGGAGGCGCTGGTTGACGCGCGGGAGGGGGCGGCTCTGTGATGGGTTGCGGGAAAGGTTTTGCAGAGGGGCGATGGTGAGGGGAAGAAGTTGCGTGAGATGAGGAAGGCTGACAGTGGGGAGGGGGCAGGTTGCGGGAGTTGGGGTCGATGTAACGAGAGATGGGTGTTTGGGAATGGGAGGGATTTTTGGCGGGGTGTTGAGGGTCGCGGGAGGGACCGCTGGTTGCACGGAGGTGGCACCGGGAGGTGGTGGCGGGGAGGGGGAAGTCGTTGGCGGCGTGTGGGTTGTGACGGGAGAGGCCGGGGGTGTGGGGATGTCGTCGGGAACCTGCGGAAGGGTCGTAGATGGTGCCGGAGTCGTTTCCGGTGACGTTTGCAGGTCTGAAATCGCCTGGACAGCCACTGTTTCGTCGCCTTTTCCTTCTAAAACGGTCTGGACAGCAGCGGATTCTTCATGGACAGCGAGCTTTTCGTCGTGGACGGCGAGATCTTCGTCGGTTAGAGCGTCCAACCATGCGTGCACCTTGATGCATGATATAAGTCGCTGATGGAACTTCTTTGAACGTGAGCGCGAACCATGAGACGGACGGCTGAGACCAAACTTCAAACGCCAATATTCAATAGGATCGTCGAATCGTGGGAACGATTCGGTTTCCATGCTCTGATACCAATTGATGCAAACGAGAATTCGGCGTCGATAAAAATGATATTTTTTATGTTGGATTTTTGGTAGAAGAAAGAGAGGGGTTGAGAAGAAGAAAAACTCGTTAGTAACGAGGGGTTGAAGAAGAAGAACGCGAAGACCGCGGAGGGAGAAGGGAGAGGGAGAGGGAAAATGAGATAAACTCAATTTTGATTCATACTTGACTCGATAAAAATAATGGACTACCATCTCTTTATATAGGAGAGATGGGGTTACAAAAATAGTAAACTAATTAAAATTGACAACCGACTTGCCTAAACTGACTCTAAGTAATTAATTGACCCAAATTCAAATTAAAATCTACGAAATAAACGTTGAGATCACATGCGATCTCAATTACTTAATTAGACCATTACGCCAACTTAAAAACGTAAATAAAATTGACCACTAATTAATTAAATAAATTTGGCCCTATAATTTGAGATCACGCTGCATCACGAAGTAATTTATCTATGTTCTAGTCAGGACACTCTTACCTCCCTCTTCTTGAAGAAAGTATTTGCTATGAAAAGATCATAAGCTGTTACAAGGTTCTCATTCACTTACTCCATCTCTAGTCTCATCAATCAACACAATATCATCAGCTAATAACATACACCAAGGTATCTCATCCTGAATGTGACTTGCCGACTCGTCCATAATCAAAGTAAAAAAGGAATGGACTCAAAGTTGAACCTTGATGCAGATAAATGTTGATGTCAAAATATTCAACCTTCCAGACTATATCCTTACACAAGATGAAGCCCTATCATACACATCTTTTATGAGGTTAATGTATAGGACAGATACTTGTCACTTCTCCAAAACCTTCCACAATACTTGTCACGTGGGACAGAATCATAAGCCTTGTCCAAATCAATAAAAATCATATGGAGGTTCTTCCTTTTAACTCTACTCAATAACATCTAAAAAATACCCATCAGGTTTTAATCAATAGCACAATCAAAATTTGAAAAAACGAAAGGCGGAACGAGGTGTTTTCCCTGGAGGCGAGGCGAGGCGTAGCCTCGAGGCGGTTGAGGTGTAAGCATCAATTTATATAGGAAAATACTTACAAAAAATATAATAAATATACTTACTGATGAAATTATCTAAACTGACATACATATAATATATAACATTGTAATATATGATGAAATTATGAAGATAAGAACGTGAAAGAAAGGATATGTAAATATCATAAACCTATCTACTAAATTTCCACCCATTCAAAAATAAAATCATTGGCTATAATTGTCATTAAAGTATCAAAGATAACATATTTTTTGCTTAAAATATTGTGGTGCATAAAAAATTATGATTAGATGTACTTGTTATATGACTAATATATAAAATATGACAACATTGACATGCCTTGAATCTAATATTATTTTTTCTATTTGGTATATTACATTGTTTATTATGTCACCTCTCTTAACACTACCTTTTCTTTAAGCTTTATGGATTGTGTATTTAAAAGTGCAATATTAAGAATTTTGGAAAAATTAGACAAGTCTAATGCTCAATATGAATATGAACCAACTTAAAATTCCAAGCATTCATCATGTAAATATATATCATAGACAACTATACATTTATAAGCACCTAAAACTACCAATAATACAATTTAAATCTTTAAAATATGCTTTAAAATCTATAAACGCCTCACAGACCGCCCCGTTCTGTCTCGACCGCCTTACCGCCTCCAACCGCCTCGACCTTCTGAGGCGTACGCCTCATCGATACCATATGAGGCGTACACCTCGAGGCTAAAAAGGCCCGCCTCGTTTCGCCTCGAGGCTAGCCTTTTCATACCATGAACACAATACAACCAAATGCTACTAAAAATAAAAATAATAATGTGGAAATTAAACTGTGTGAAAAAACGTAATCTTCTTCATGGGGAAAAAAAGAAAGATATTGAATATTGATACGATTTGATAGGCAAGATGTGCATTGCGCATATGGAACAACCATAATCCCTTTTTATGAAAAAACATAGTCATAATTTAAAGGATCAGACAGATCGAATAATCGATCCCACAAAAATAACGAACTAAATTAATTGCTCACTCAATTAGTAAATTCCTACTAATCTATTGAGGAAACGAATAATCGGCCACAAAGAACGAACGAATTTATGTTTGCTTTTGGACACTTCACTGGTCAACAGAGCAAACCCCCAGATAATTACGCAAATTTCCAGTGACCAAGCTATGCAGATACATGTTAACATCAAGTATACAATTGGAACATTATAAATGAGAAAATGTCTTGGACAACTATATTATAATATATTGAAATGGATGATCTTAATCAGAAAATGATTATGCATAACTGGATAATGACTAGGGAACAACATCCCTCTTTTTCGACAAGAATGCGAATCATTGTCAAATCCCAAAATATAATGGCAATAACCCGCAACTCAAGGCAATGGAATATGGGGTCATGACCGGATGGAGAAATAGAATTGTTCCTACATCACCCACAAGATTCAATTTGCAATGTTTACCACGAAATATACAAACATGGTCACGTTTACTTCACATAGGCTAAGGGGATATATACCATCCTCCATTGCAGTAAAGATCAAAGATTTTACCAGGAATGGAAAAACCCACAACCAAAAACTCCAAAAAAAAGGAAACAGTAGTCGGAGGATGGTAGAGGGTTCTATGGTGCCATGAGAGTTTTAGTAGGAAGGAATATAGGGTTTAATGGGAGAATGGTATGTAGTGGCATGAAGATAAAAGACAATTAACCAGATGATATAAGAAAAATCGATAATGGCACTATTATCGTGAAGGTGGCAACCAGTAGTGGTGGAGACCACGCTCAGTTGCGGCGGAGGATAATCGATAAGAGGTGGAAGAGACAATGGTCTGCTGCAGCGGAGGATGGTTGATAAGTGGTGGCCGAGACTGTATTCGGTTGGGACAGAGACGACTATCAGTGGTGGAGGAGGCACAACAACACATGAGATGGTTTAGGGATTTCACTTTATTTTTTTACTTTGTAGCCCTCTTACTTATTATTATTTTAAACTTTTATCTTTTGAACATTTATAAAATCATCAAAGTCGAGTCAATTAGGTTCAACCTGAGCGGTTCAACTGGATCGAACCACTGGCTGGACCCGGTTTTTTATTTTCGTTCTTTTTTAAAATAGTTACATGAAACCGGTCGAACTGATTGGGTCAGGGTCAGTTCCCGATCAAATCGGCCCAATCAACCGATCTAGTTCGATTTTTAAGCCCAGCTCTATATGTCAAAATATAGAAAAAAAACGCAAAAATGTAAAATTGTTTGGCAAAAATGTAATCTAAAAACAAGGAGCTCATCGCTTCATATGCAAGGTCACATATATTATAACCCACCTCACCGCCACCTTCTTAAACACCAAGGTTTTAAATTTCGGTATCGAATATCGTATCGACACCATGTCAAAACGAAGTTTCACCGAAAGTCCGTCGAAATTTCGGTCACATTTCGCCCAAATCGAGCAACATTTGTGAAGGAAGGCTGACATATTGACATTTCGCTCGAAATTTCAGGCTCATTTTGAAACCGAAATTTCGACAAAACTTCGTCGATATTTCACGAAATCTGGAACAATGTTAAACACATGGTAATTCATATTTTTTTATATATCTTAACAACTAAACAAGAACATTGATCATTGAGAGAACCTGCCATACCAAGATATTATATGTAGATATTATATGTATCAACTTAGAATTGAAAGAACAAGATCGGCCTAAATCGTTGTATATTATTCATTAAAACATATTTGTATTGTGAATAGTAAGCATAAGGAGGCAATCTATCATATGATAAATATACTGAATTTACAAGGGGCATCCAGAGAAAAGGGCGTTGGTACTTTTTACATCTTGGCATGTGGCATTGTGTTCTTGCAGGAAACCAAGGTTGGGGTCTGGGATGACATGAAGTAGAGATCTTTCTCGGGTCCGCGCTTTTAGGAATTCTGACCAGTTGGGGCGATTGGTAGCTTTATTGTGGTCAGTCGGAATGGTGAGAAACTTGGTTGGGTGGAAGAGCTCTTATACATGTGCTCAGCCACAATGAATCTAACACAGTTGAGTTATGATGTCAGGTGGCCGTGACATCCATGTATGTTTCATAATCCTCTACAAATGTGGAGCTTTAGGACGAGTAGAGCGATGGGGAGCGGGAGGTTCGTTGGAGGGCCATCACCGTAGAGGAGAATAACAAAGAGTTGCATCTGGCCGAGAAAGACGCTGACGATAATGGCATCTTGGAGGGGTTGGCCGGGGAGGGACGGTGGTGAGGCATTAGCCAACAGAGAAGTACATAGAGGATGAATCAGGAAGGAGTGGCCAGTTGGTGTTACCGTTGCGGAGCAGGAGATCATATGGCAAGGTCGTGTCCGACGAAGGAGTCTCTTTGTTTTTGGTGCAGCAGGTTGGGACACCTCATGAGGGATTGTGCGGTCAAGGGTTCCTATTCGATGAAGAAGCCACCTCTGGCAAAATCGAAGCGGGAGGAGGAGCAAGTTCAACCGGACCTCATAAGCATGTTCCTCACCCTTTCAAAGGGTGCAGAAAGGGAGCAACCTCTGGAAGGAGTTTTGATTGGGGAAGATGAAGAAGAAACCTTGCAGGTAATTCATGAATGCATTTCAAAAGCAAGGACGGTCGGATTTGGCAACGATATGCTCGAACTCCTGAGAGGCCTGCCCTGCTTGAGGGGACTCTCATCCGCAGAAGCCAAGCAAGCCTTGAAGGGAGCCATAGATAGCCATCTTCCACAGGAGCTGAAGTGATAGAGCTGGTGGCGGAGACCGCAGTACCTTAATTATGCCTCGGGTGGTGCCGACACGATGTAGAAGTTGAAAATAATTGGAGTGCCAATGAGATGTGGGGGGGGGGGGGTGGAGACTCTCCGAGAAGCGTTGCAGCATGTCGGTGAAGTTGTGAAGATTTGCCTCTATGGCTTGTGGCCCGGAGATGGTTACGTTGATGTGGGTATCCAAATCCCCTATCCTGATGAGAGCTCTGGTTTGGCTCGTGCGCAGGACACTTCCGATATAGTTGGTTCCCTTGGAAGAGAACCTCACGACAACGGTGCGATGAAGGAGCGGCCACCAAGCAAATCGTCCTAAGAGGGAGGATGGAGCGTTGGCGGAGAGCGAGGGGGAGTGAGAGGGAGAGTGCGCGAGGGAGTGCAAAAGGGGCTACTGTTGAGGGCGCTACTATGCATGGGGTGGCCGGGTGTGGAGGAGCTGTCGTTGCGGGGTTCTCCGGGGGCGTTCGTGGCAGCCGCTTCGAAGGTGGGGGAGCTTGTAAGGGGAAGAAGGTGGCGCGCAGGGGAGGCGGGAGTCCGCGAAGCGAGGTGGTTGGCGTGGTGTGTGGGGAAGGTGCCGAGGGGGGTGAAGAAGGGGATGGAGGAGGCTGGGTGCAGGTGTCCCACAAGAAACCAAAGAAGAGGTGCTTCCGGTGTGGGCGTCAGGGGCATGCGGTGTCGTTTTGTGTTGTTCCCCCGAGACGCTTTGCATGCGGGAGGTTGGGCCACCGTATGGCCTTCGGTTGGTTTCGCTCCGAACGTGGTAAGATTTCTGCTCCGGCTCATGGTGATGCGAACAAAGGAGGGTCGTCAGCATGCGGGCTTTTGTCGACCGGGGAGGGCGGTCGTTCGCGCAGGTGGTAGCAGGTTCCCCGAGTTTTGCGTTGGTTACCGGCGTTGGCCAAGCTTGCAAAAGTCGGCCGACTAGGCCGACTAGTCGAGTCGGGGGAGTAGCCGACTTGACTAGGCCTAGTCGGCCCTTAGTCGGTCCACCCGACTAGTCTGGCTGACTAGTCGGCCAATTAATCGGACGACTTTTACAACAACCTTTTTTATTTTTTTTTGTTTTTCACTTTTTTTAAAGCAAACATATTCTAATATGCTTAATATTATATTTAAAGTCAATTACTTCTTTTGTTTCATCATGATGTCATATAAAATGTACACATATATGTATATGAGTTTAATGGGGCTGCCGTAGGAGTCTCTGTTTCTGACGAAATTCGAATGGTATATAGGAGGGATATAGGGATGAATATACATGGCGATATTTTTCAAAAAAAATAAAAAAAATGCCGAAATCGGCGCGGGGGCAGCCATGGTTGGCTGCCCAAGGGGGTAGCCATGGTTGGGGCAGCCCCATTATTCTCTATGTATATACATACGAATATATGTATACAAAACTGATTTATATATTTAAAATAATAAAAAATTCAAAACTGACTATTGACCGACTAATTCCGACTAGTCTCCCGGCTGCCGACTAATCCTTAGTAGGTGACCCCGCCGACTGAATACCGACTACCGCTTTCTGCAACCTTGGTGTTGGCGATGCCCCATGGGTGGCGACTACCTCCGGCTCACCGGTGGTCGTGTACGAAAGGCCGACTCTTACCTCGGGTCTGCGTGGAAAGGTTGACGAGGGGGATGTCAACCAGTCGGTGATTGGGGTCGCCTTGCGGAAGTGCATGTCGGTGGACGCGGTGAGGAACCATCTGCATGGGTTCCTGGGGTCACAGTTTGTAGAGGACGTCGTGGCTATTGATGTTAATCGTTGTTGCGCCCGAGGTCTATCAGCTGTGCAGTGGGATCGGTTGCTTCGAAATGGTGCGATGGACGATCTGATCTGGAGAGACCTGCGCTTTGCGGACGGGGCATGTTCTAACGTCGAGGTGTGCGTGGCAGAGGTTCGTGGAGTGCCCTTTCTTTCCAGGTCGGTCCACTGCCTTAATCGGACTCTCCGACGGTGGGGAGAGGTGCTCGCGGCCGTCGATGATGGATTGGCGTCGGGTTCGGAGCATGATGTCACTCGGATCCTGATGGAATGCAATAAGAGTTTGCTCGATGATGCGGTTGGCCGCATATTTTCCGAAGCTTTGGAGGTCAGGCGCTTCCGGTGTAGGGTGGAGTTGACGATCATAGACCCGCCGCCTCCGCCGGAGGCTCAGGGGAGGGATGGGATCGCCTCATCGGGGGCTCAGAGGATGGTCGGTGTCGCCTCGTCTTACGGGCGACAGGTGGCCTTGCATGGAGACGCTTCGCTTGACTCGTCCCACAGGAATGATTTCGCATGTCCTTTCGAATCTTCCTCTCGGGTTCTGTGCATGGTTTCTTCAAATGCCGGTTTGTCTGCTGACGTGGCAAGGATGACACTTGGGGTCACTGCGCCTCTTCACTTTTGGGCTCGGTCATCGGGTCCCGGCTTGCGGACTCGTCAATCGGATCCTCTTGCGGGTCGGGCGGTAGCAGGATTTAACTACTGTCTATCTTTCGGGTCAGGTGCGGAGGACCGCTCGGACCCTGTTCCGTTTCTTTTCGCCTCCTCTTCTGTGGTCTTCTCCGACCAGTTGGCTGACATGGCTCTCTCTTCTGGGCCCAAGGGTGGCGCTTCGTTGGGGCATGGTTTCTCCTGGTCAAGGAAGGAAATATCGATATCGATATCGTTTCGATACAATGTCGATACCGATATATCGCCGATATATCGGCGATATATCGACGCATATCGCTGAAACCCGATATCCATTAGGCATTTTCTCCTGTCGATACCCGATATCGTCCATATCGGCGATATATCGGTGACCTGTCGATACCGATATATCGCCGATATATCGCTGATATATCGCGATATGGCGATCCCTGCTCCTGGTCCTCTTCGGATGCGGAGGGGTGGATTTGCAGCAGCTTGGCTTTGCCCGCGTTGGAGGGCCCTTCGTCCACCACCTCCGTTCACGGTTCTACCTTTCAGCCTTTTGTGACTCTGAGTGAGGTGGAAGGTGCTGGAGCAACTGAGGGGATGAATAAGAAGAGGTCTGGTAAAAGGTACAGGAGGAGGAACAGGGCACGGTCGATGATCCCCGAGCCGTAGTTGTGCTCGTCTCTGAAGGATTCTATTGCGGCGGCCGCATGTGTGGTCCGCATTGGGGGACAACTGGAAGGGTCCTTGTGAAGGTTCTTACATGGAATGTGTGGGGTTGGGGGAGGCGGACAAGAGGAGAACTATGGGGTCGAGGTTCACAGAATGGGGTTGTGATGTATTCATGTTGCAAGAAACGAAGCTTCAAGGGGTGGATGATGTTCTTTGGAGGTCGTTTGGTGCGGGAGGAGTGGATGAGGTCAGGACTCTCGATACGGTGGGTGTGGCAGGTGGATTGCTTATCGCATGGAGATCTGTGGCTTTCGCGTTGGGCTCGGTCCTCAGAGGGAGGCATGTAATCTCCGTTCTTTTGGTACGTGTGGACTCTTCTTTGCCGGTTGCTTTTTCTTGTATCTACGGGCTTTGCCGCTGTGTTAAAAGAAAGGAGCTTTGGGAGGCAAGTCGGTTGTTCGTGGGGGTCCCATGGTTAGTTGGGGGCGACTTCGATGTTACCCTTCGTTCGTCGGATAGACCACGATCCAGGGGTGGTCAAGACCTGGGCTCGTTAAATTTCGCGGAGGTCGTGGACTCTTTGGCTCTTGAGGAGTTGGGAGCGGGGGATATCGCATACACTTGGATTAATTTGAACTCCCGCTCCCGTATTGACAGATTCCTGGCGTCTTTGGAGCTTCTGGAATGTTTCCATCTTTGTAATGTGTCTACCAGGCTAAGGAGCAAGTCTGATCACAATCCTATTTTGTGGGATTCTGGTAATGCATCCGTGTTGAGGGGCTTTTTCAGGTATGAGAAATGCTGGTTACTGGAAGACAACTTCAAGGAGTAGGTGGCTGCTCATTGGTCCCAAACACAGGTGGAGGGCTCGGCGGTGTCAAGGTTTGCTCGCAAGCTCGATTCTTTGCGCAAGAGGTTGTCTTCTTTCAAGAGGGAGTCTAGGACAGCGAGGATTGCCGCCAGGACGGAGGCGGAGGGGGTGGTCAGCAGCCTTGATGCGTTGGAGAACGATAGGGAGCTTCAACAGGAGGAGTTGATTGCACGCTCGCGCAGAAGAAGATCGCAACGGAGGATTTAAAGCACGTAACAGAGTGGCGTCAGAGATCGAGGGTGTCTTGGCTGAAGGAGGGGGATGCCAATACGACGTTTTTCCAACGAATTGCTAGCGGAAGGTGGCGCTCTAACACTTTGCACTCGATCACGATAAATGATGTTCGTGTGGAGGGAGATGAGGCGATGGGGAGAGCGATCGCTGCTCATTTCAGGGAGTTCTCGGCGAGATGCATCCCGAGGGTTTGGAGGTGGACGGAGATTGGAGGTTCACCACTCTCGCCCTCGTTGTGTGAGGATCTGACGCAGGCGGTGACGTTGGAGGATGTGAAGGTGGCCGTGTGGGATCTAAACGCGGATGGGTCTCCGGGCCCTGACGGCTTTCCGGTGGCTTTCTACAGGGACTTTTGGGATATGGTTGGTGAGGAGGTGTTGGAGGTTATCGCCGAGTTCTGTGATGGCAATGCGGGCTTTGATCGGATTAATAGGGTTGTCATTGTGCTGCTTCCGAAGTCCCCCTCGGCCGAGCAAATTGATGAATACCTCCCCATTGCTATTTCCAATGCTCTTTACCTGATTGTGGCAAAGGTGTTTGCTTTAAGGCTTGCTCGGATCCTTGATTCCATCATTTCCCCGTTGCAATCGGCTTTTATTCAGGGAAGACAGATTGCGGATTGCCTTACTCTTGCCTCGGAGATGGTTGTGGATTGGGTGAAGGAAGGAAGATGTGGAGTGCTATGGAAAGTTGACTTCACGAAGGCGTATGATTGCCTTGACTGGAAATTCATTTGGTCGGTTCTGCAGAGGAGAGGGTTCCCGGAGGTCTGGATCTCTTGGACGCGTTGGTGTGTAACCACGGCCTCGTTCTCGATCATAATTAATGGCCGCCCGGAAGGGAGCTTTTTCCAGCCGAGAAGGGGGATACGGCAGGGCTGCACCCTTGCCCCCCTTCTTTCTGTCGTTGCCGCGGATGTCCTTGCTCGGATGGCTTGTCGTGTTGTGGAGTGCGGGCTTTCGGCGGGGTTCTCAAGTGGTGGGATGGTCGTACCTTTGCTTCAATATGCCGATGACACCATCTTTTTCATTGAGGGGGGCCTTGCGGAGGTTTCGGCCATGTCCGCGACGCTTGACTTATTCAGTGAGTTGTCGGCTCTATACAAAAATGTCTTCAAGTCGAAGGTGGTCCCTTTTGGTCTTTCATCGGAGGAGGCGGGCGCATGCGGTTTGGTCTTGGGGTCACAGCCTGGCTCCCTGCCTATTGAGTACCTGGGGATGCCGTTGGTTTCGGGCAGAGCTAGACTGAGGGACTGGCTCAAGGTCGTTGAGAAGGTAGAAAAGAGGCTGGCCGGGTGGAGGTCCGCCATTCTTTCGAGAGGGGGACGCCTCGTCCTCCTCAAGGCGGTGCTATCCTCTATCACGGTGTATTTCTTGTCTAACCGCCGGTTGTCGGTGGGGATTCGTAATCGCCTCGAGAAACTTATGCGGAAGTTTTTTATGGGCAAGAATGGGGAGCATCGGGGGGGATTCACTTGGTGGAATGGGATGAATTAACGAGACGGAAGAGCGATGGGGGGTTGGGCATGCGGAGATTGGAGCATGTTAATGAGGTCTTCCTTCTTAAGTGGGCCAGCAGAATTTAGGGCCCAGATGAAGATTTGTGTAGCGAGGTCTTGCGAAAGATTCACGATGTTAGCGGGGCGCTTCCGTTGATGATTGATCAGGTGGGGGCTCAAACGCCTTTCTGGAGAGGGGTACAGAAGGTTTTTCAAGATTTTTTTTTCTCTTGGTTCCGGTGCTTGGTGATGGTCTAACTTTCAAGTTTTGGACGAATGATTGGACGGGGGAGGCTCTCAATTTACGGTTCCCTCGCCTGTTCGCTTTAGTAGCCGATAGAAATGCTTGCGTCGCCTCCTGCTGGTCGGATGGTGGTTGGTTCCCGCCTTTCCATGCTAATTTCTCCGATCAAAGGCTCGAAGATTTTCTCAATCTTTTGGACGCCATCAGGGAGGCTGGTCGTCCTTCGGACGGAGAGATCATTGGGCCTGGCGAGGGGGCCCGTTCTCGGCTAGGAAGGCGTATGGGACGATTTGTAGACCCCCACCTTCGCGCTCGGAGGTGGTTGTGCGTGATTGCGGTTTTTTTGGGGTTTGAGGCTCCCTGAAAGGGTCGGTTTCTTCCAGCGGTTGTTTCGTAGGCAGAGGTTGATGACGAGGGATCGTTGCGCGAGGCTGCTTGGCAATATCTCTGATAGGTGCATTTTGTGCAATAGTACAGTGGAATCCATGGAACGATGGTCGTGGGGGTATGGGAGGAAGCGGTTGTCGATTGGGTGTGCACCTCTAATTTGGTGTCCTTCTGTGGCTCGTTGGTGGCGAACAAAGATAGGGAGCGGAGAGCGCTCCTATGACCCGTGGCAAGATTGTGGGCGATTTGGCTGGGCAGAAATGAAGCTATTTTCTCGGGACGACGCTTTTACAAAGAGAACGTCATTTTACATTGTACGCGTTTAGTCGATGATTGGGTGTTGGTTTAGCTTCCTGTGTGATATCTCTTACGATACCTTGTAAACCTCATGTTTACTTTGTTATTTTTTAATTATTTGGGGCGAACACCACTGAGTGTATCCCTCTCTTTTGGACCTCAAAAAAAAGCGGCCACCAAGCATCAGAGAATCGCAAAGGATGCGATTATCGACAGACTTTTCCAGAAAGGCATCTTTTTGGACAGAAACCTCTTGGAACTACTAAAAAGTCGCATTTCTAGCATCAACAATGTTATTGCCTCGGATCTCGAAGTGGACGCTTCAGTTTCAGGTCATTTGCTTGACATGATAACCACAACTGAACCGTCACGCCTGAAAATCGTGCCGAGTGAGATAGATCCTGTGATTTGAACCCGAATAATAATGCTAGTCTTGGATCAGAGCGCGTCCATCTTTCCAACATCCATTTAGGATTCGATGATTCGAAGCTTGAAGATGCTTCAAACTTGATGGAGGGTGTTCTCTCCCTCGAGCATGAAGGTAAGGGCATGGACTCTTCACGAGATAACAATGAGTCGGATCGGGATGATTCCATTATGGAGGTTGTAGAGGGTCACGATCACGATCGTGAGTTGGTCAGGTTTGAGAAAGAAGTAGGTGACGATGATAGTTGGTCCAAAGATACCGCATCGGCAAGGGCCGCGAGATGGCTCAGGGCATGTCCGACAGTTCCATATCATGAAAAGGTGAAGGGGGGAGTTGAGCGCATCAAGGATGAGAAGAGGGAACTGGATTCAAGTCATTTTCCCGGATTGCAACAGGAGGTGAGGTCGTCGCTACACTACTTCTCGCACAAGTGTCGTCGGGCGGATGACCGTGATTGGGGAACAAATGGTCTGGATTATGTGTATGAGGAAGTCTCTTTACACGCAGATGGCACTGAGGTTGAGGGACAAACAGAAGGGGGCCTACTAGTTCATGTAGATGATGGATCCAAGGATGAAGAGAGGGAGTCTAAGGGTGGGAAACAGATGGCGGGTTCTCATCCAGAAATAATTTTGGTGGTTGGGGATGACTCGGCAAGGAAATTTGAAGAAGTAGCAGATATTGTTGAGATTCATATGGCGGGGACAATCCCTTAGTTACTCGATGAAAATCTTATCGTGGATCGTGTGAGGGATGGGTCAACCTGAAAAATGATTGGCAATCAGCTCCATGTTGACTGAGTGGTGTGTGGGCGTGGCCTATTTTCAAGAGACAAAGATTGATTCTTGGGAAGTTATGCGATGGAACACCACATCGAGACCCTTCCTCATGTACTTTAGGGCTGCTAGCAAGTGGTGGCTCAAGAGGAATTCTGGTAACCTGGAATGGGAACATGTTTGAACTGATCGATGAGATGAAGATGATGCACTCTGTGTCGGTGTTGTTATGTAAGGCAGATCAGACTCACCTATGTGTCACATCAGTGTAACGTGCGTCGTCAGTCGTGTTCGTTGCCTAATGAAGCGTTGTGGGAGGAGTTGCGGAACATTAGGGAGAGGTTCATGAAAACTGCTTGGGTGGTGAGTGAAGATTTCAATGTCACTTTGTATGCGAATGATAGGCCTGGTGGGAAAGGCGCTCAAGACCCAGGCTCTAGGTCGTTCGCAAGTATGGTGGAGGACTTGAATCTCAAAGATAATGACGCTGCAAAATGCAAATATACTTGGAGGAATTCTTCCTCTAAGTCACATATTGACCGTTCCTCATGTCAGTCGAAGCTTTGGAGATGTTTATTTTGATGGTAGTTACATCGTTTACAAAGATCAAGATATGACCATACACCTTGTGTTGGGAATAATACCCTGGAAGAGGAACCTTTTACTTCAGATTTGAGAAATGTTGGATATTGGGCGAAGGTTTCCGCGACTTGGTTGTTTCTTTTTGGTCAAATCTAGAGGTGGAGAGGTCATCTACTACAAGACAGACACTGAAATTGGCGGCACTGCGTCGCATACTCTTGGATTGTAGGAAGGTCACTAGGGCGGAGCGAGGATTAAGACGGAGCCAGGCCCAAGAGGAACTGGTGAGACTGGATTTATTAGAGGATGAAAGGGAGTTGGACGACGAGGAGATTCTAAGCCGTGGTATGGTTCGAAAAATCATGGAGGACGAGGACAAAGACAAAAGAGGGAGATGAACGGAGGCAAAGATCGAGACAAAAGTAGCTAAAGGAGGGCGATACAAACACAGGTTTCTTCCATGTTGTTGCGAATGACAGAAGAAGGAGAAATCTGATTCACGCAATCGAGATGGGGGGGGCAGGAATTACGTGGTCAAAGTGAGGTTGTAAGGGACATCACGACACATTTCAAAAACATGAGAAAGAGGACAACGCACAATGACTCGAGGTGGTTGGACTTGGGAGTCAGTTGCATCTCTCATGGATGCGCAGAAGAACTAATGAGACCTATTGTGCTGCAGGAGGTTCACAAAGCATTTTTTGCACTCAACCCCGATGAGTGCCCTGGATCGGACGGCTTCCCAGCTTTCTTTTAGAGGGATTTTTGAGATCTCATGGAAGAGGAGATTATGGCAGCCATAACAGAGTTCAGGGAGGGTAATTATGGATTTGACAGAATCAACCGTTCGCTTATCTTCTTGCTTCCCAAGGGGATTGTTGTTACTAAAATTGAGGACTATCGATCCATTGCTTTATCGAATGCCATTTACTTGATCATGGCAAAGACCTTGGTAAATAGTCCGGGGGGTGTTGGACAAGCTTATTTCACCGGTCCAGAGCGCATTCTTCTGGGTAGACAATTAATGGACAATGTGGCTTGCATCTGAGATAGTAGCTGACTGGAGAAGGTGTAAAACCAAGGGGGTGATGCAGAAGGTAGATTTTTCCAAGGCTTATGATTGTCTAGATTGGTGCTTCTTATGGGCATTGCTCCATGGACACAATTTTCCTGATAAATGGATTGCTTGGACGAAGAGGTGTATCACGATAGCCTCCTGCGTTGTACTGGTAAATGGGTAGACAAGAGGGAGATTTTTCAGCCGCGAAGGGGTGTCCGTCAAGGATGCCCTCTCGCACCCCTCCTCTTTGTTCTTGTGACGGATGCATTGTAGATTATGGTTGAACGCGTTGTAGGGGGGAGGGGATATGCAGAGGATTTTCAAAGGAGGAGGTCTTGATTTCCATCTTTCAGTATGCGGATGATACTATCCTCTTTGCGGAGGGAGGTTCGTCGAGTTGCAGAGGTATGTTAGCAGTTCTCAATCTTTCCAAGAAAGTTTTAAGGTTGCAAATCAACACGGAGAAATCAGATTTCGTACCTTTCAGCTTGAGTGATGAGGAAACTGAGGTATGAGGCTGTGTTATGATGCCCACAGAGCCGATTACCGATGAGGTACCTGGACATTCCATTGGTGTTTGGAAGGATGAATATGGTAGACTGCTCCCCTTTTGATTGAGAAGATGGAGCAAAAGCTAGAAGGTTGGAAGCCGGTTTGTCTTTCTCAAGGAGGATCTGGTCTTCGGATCAGTCGGGAGAAATTGATTGTGGTGTCTTTCGGCTTAACGGAGGATGAGCTGAGGCGGGTGTCTGGAGTGTTGGGTAGCCCCACGGCAGCATTACCGATTACATATTTGGGGCTACCACTATTGGCGGATAAACCGAAATCAGTCGATTGGGAGGGGCTGTTGGTGAGACTGGAGGAGAGGATGGCGGGTTGGAAGGCGATTTTGCTATCTATGGGGGGAAGTTGGTTCTCCCACTATAATGGTCTACTGGTAATACGGTGTGTCTACCGCTAAATAGTCTAGTGGTAGTACAGTGTTTCTACCACACAAAAGACCAGTGTTCAAATCCCACTCTTGCAGGGGTTGCGTTAGGTAGTCGACGACCAACGTAAAAAATAGTCGAATTTTTCAACATGGATTTGAGCAAGAATCCATGTAGCCGACCCTACTTATAGTGGGAAAAGGCTTAGTACATTATATGAAGGGAAGTTGGTTCTGTTAAAGCATGTTCTTTCGGCTATCCCAAATTTCTTCTGTTCCGTGAAATCACTGCATGCTAGGGTACGTATAAAAATTGAGGCATTGATGAGGAGATTTTCATGGTCAAATAATAGGCAAGGTGGGAAGGGGTTTTCACTTGGTGGACTGGGACAGACTGGCGTCGCCTAAGAAGCAGGGAGGTTTGGGAATATTACACCTGAAGGAGACTAATAAAACTTTTATGGCGAAGTGCATTGTCAGAATTTGTGGGAAATCACAAGATCTGGTCGGTCGTCTGCTCAGGAAGATATATGGTGTATCCATGTCACTGGAGGTTGTACCGGGATGTCTCCCTTCGTCCCTTTGGAAGAGAAATATTGAGGTCATTCTAGACATTGCTATCAAGTTGAGACCGGTCCTGGGAGATGGCGCACGGTTTCGTTTTTTGAAGAGATGACTGGACGAGAGATAGGATACTGGGAGAGCAGTACCCACGTCTATTGAGGCTGGCGGATGACGGCGAGGTACTAGTGAAGTAGGTTTGGGAACATGGCGCATGGTGCCCAAGATTCGTATCTACTTTATCGGATTAGAGGGTAGAGGGGTTCCTCTCGTTGCAGGCGGCTCTACAGCAGAGAGCGAATCCATCGTCGGATGAGGATCATTTTGTGTGGGGTGATGGCAGATTCTTGGTATGAAAGGCATATTGTTTTCTAGTAGGGGAGAACGAGGTGGATAATGAGGTATGTGTGGATGATGGCTTGATATGGCGGTGCCATGTGCCAAACAGGGTGGAAGTTCTGATCTGGCTCTTCAGATTCGAGAAGATCCTTATCAAGGACCATCGTGGGCAACTGTTGGGTGTGGAGGAGGTCATTTGCGATAGATGCGGAGAGGAAAGAGAGGATATTGATCATCTATTCTTTGCTTGCACATCATTAGTGGAGACATGGGATATGGCCAATATCATGTGGTTGGGGCATGGCGATAGCACCACTTTTTGGCATGATATTCGGTTGGTTTGCGGCGGCGGCCATAAGGATTGCGCATTCCCGTTTGCGGCGATATGGACAATATGGTGCGCTAGGAACATGATCATATTTGAGGGAAATGTCTTTAATGTCGAGAATGTCGTGAGGCATTGTAGGGCTCTACATAGGGCATGGCAAACATCAAATGAAGTAACACTGTCTGGAATTTTTTTCATATATATATATATACTCGTATACTGTGGTGGATCCCACCTTGGGATTCCACCCCTTTTTTCTTTCAAAAAAAAGAGGAAGACTCGTGTTGCTGAGATCAGTACTGTCAATAATTCATATCTTCTTCCTTTCTTCTTGATTGCTCCCAATCGGAGTAAGGAAAAATGTTGAGGGCATCATGTGGAGGTTTTTTTGGTCCTCGTCTGGGCGGAATAATAGGTTGTGTCTGGTAGATTGTAAGACGACAACCCATACAAAGGAAGACGAGGGCTTGGGGTCCATAGTCTTGAGGAAATGAGCAAGGCCTTGCTCAGCAAATGGGTCACACGTATCAGGGGAAATTGCGACAGCTTGGTTTGCAAGGTTATATGCAAGGTATATGGAACTGGCAGTTCGCTCCCCAGCCTTCGGGAGTTTGGGTCGGCGGCCTCCTATATATGGCGGGGCATTTGTGGAGTGATTCAAGAGATCCATCCTTTTCTGAAACCTATCATGGGTTACAGTAATGATTTTAAGTTTTGGGCTAATGACTGGTACGAGGGCGGAGCCTGGGAGTTCAGTTCCCGTGGTTGATGGCACTGTCTTCTATTCTACACGGAGGCTACAATGGCTGAGATTTGGGATGGACAATAGTTATTCCCCCAGTTAGGCCTGAGCTATGGGATCCATGATTGGGGGAGATGTTGGTTTTACTTGAGGAGCTTGAGAATGTGTTCGGGCCCACAGAGGGTCGGGATTATTGGTGCTAGTGAGATTCCGGCTCTCGATAGGGAAGGCATACAAGGCTTTGAAAGGGTCCGTGTCATTTGACCTTGGAGGATGCGAAGCAGACTGCAACAGAATATGGAAATGGAAGATTCCATTTCGCGTCAAGGTTTTCATGTGGATTTGTAGATGGGGCAGGCCAATGACCGGGACCGTCTCGCACGTTTATTTCCTGAGGTTAACTCCACATGTCTGTGATGTCACGAGGAAGTAGAGGATATACATCATCTATTCCTCAAGTGCAGGAATTCTATCGAGGCTTGAACCTTGTTTGGGAATTATGCATCAAACCCCGATGACATGATGAGTTTTGGGAAACCATAGGAGCGGAGTGGAGAGGGAATGATATGGAGCATTAGCGCTAATTTGGGTAATCTGGATTACCAGAAATGGAATGGTATTTCGTTAGAATAGAGTTTATGGTGAAAATTTGGGGGCGCATGCTAGGGCGCTTGTAGATAACTGGAACTCGTAATTTCCTTACCTTTCTTATTATAGCCGATATCATGCATGTAATTAGTTTGAGGTGATAAATGGTGAAGTTTTTGTGCACACACCTATCTGGTGGAGGCCCTTTTCCTTTCAAAAAAATAAATGTGGCGCTTTGGGACGAGTTGTAGATGTGTGTGCTCGATTTCCGACCTTGGCTAGGATCGCTGGAGGTGATTCCAATGTCACATTGTTTGTTGATGATAGGTCACATGCAAGATGAAACTAGACCATGGCTCCTCTCCTTTTACGAAGGTGGTGAATGACTTATCTCTGGAGGTTTATGATGCTCCCAGTACCAAGTACACTTGGAGGAACTCGTCATGAAAATCTCGAATTGATCAATTCTTGATGCTTATGTAAGCTTTGGAGTTCGTTCAAGGTTGGAGCACAAACCTTTGTGCCTTGATACAAGGGATGGATGCTCCGCATCATCATTGTTGAGGTGAAACGAAAAGTTGTATTCCATCTAACCCTAGAGCTCTCTTATATAGGTGGAAAGCTCAAAGGGTAAATTACATAAACAGGATAAGAGAAATAAACAATATAAATAAATACAACAATAACATAAGAAACTTAACACTCCCCCTCAAGCTGGAGCATATACATCTATCATGCTCAGCTTGGAGGTTTGGAACAACAATGATGAAATGGACCTCTTGCAAGAGCTTTTGTGAACATATCTGCAATCTGATCATCTGAAGCGTCATAAGAAGTTGAAATAAGCCCTTTTTTATCAAGTCACGAGTGTAGTGACAGTCTACCGCAATATGCTCTGTTCTCTCATGAAATGCTGGATTATTAGCTATAAACAAGGCTGCTTGATTATCACATTTGAGGTGTATAGGAAGAGGCACCTCAATCGTTAGATCAGTCAAGACAGACTTGACCCACATCATTTCTGTACTCCCTGGGCCATGGCCCTATATTCCGATTCCGCGCTAAACCGAGCAACAACAATTTGTTTCTTACTTTTCAATGATCAAAGAGCTACCAACAAACACGATGAAGCCTGAAGTGAACTTCCTGTCCTTAGGACACCCAGCATAATCTGCATTTGCACATCCAGTAACTATAAGAGAAGTATCTCTTCTAAAAAGAAGACCCGCACCTGGAGATGACTTCAGATATCTCAAGATCATGCACACTGCATCCATGTGTGCCTGCCTGGGTCGCTCCATGAACTGGCTCACTCTGCTCACAACGAAAGATATACCAGGCCTAGTAATAGTAACATATAGTAATTTCCCTACCAGCTCTCTATATCATCTCTTGTCCACCTCCTTAGAGTCATCATCATAGAGCTTAGAATTAGGATCCATTGGGGTAGTAGCTGGTCTACATCCTGTCATGCATGTCTCAGATAGAAGATCAGTAACACACTTCCTTTACGTCATAACCAAACCATGTTGATTACGTGCAAACTCCAAGCCAAGGAAGTAACGAAGCGTGCCAAGGTCCTTGGTAACAAACCATTGCCCAAGAAAGTCCTTAGTGGCTCCAATGCCCTATTCATCGCTGCCAGTGATAACAATGTCATCAACATAAACCAAAACAACTACAACACCTCTTTGATTTTTCTTAACAAAGAGAGTATGATCTGCAGTGGATCTGACAAACCCCTTCTGTTCAATCAACTCTGAAAGCTTCTAGAACCAAGCCCTTGGACTCTGCTTAAGGCCATAGATAGCCTTATGAAGACGATACACCATACTGGACTCCCCTTCAGCAGCAAACCCAGGTGGTTGCTGCATGTAAACTTCCTCATGCAAATCTCCATACAAGAAAGCATTTTTTACATCTAATTGGAAAAGCGACCAATCACGAACCACATCAACAACAATAAGAATCCGCAAGGTAGAGTGACATACAACAGGAGAAAAGGTGTCTTAATAATCCACCCCATAGGTTTGGGTGAAGCCACGAGCAACCAATCTGGCCTTGTATCTGTCTAATGTACCGTCAGCCCGATGCTTCACAGTAAATACCCACTTGCTACCAACAATAGACCTGGTGGAGCATCGACAACACTCCACGTACCTCATGACTGTAAAGCTGGCATCTCCTCCATAGCCAGATGTCATTGACTGCTCTGTAGTGCCTCTTGATATGACCGCGGTATTTCCACAGTAGACAGACCAATAACAAATCTCTGAAAATCCTTGGAAAGACATCCCAAGGAAACATTAGACCCAATAGGATGCATAGTACACGCCCGTTTCCGCGTCCTTAATGCAATAGACACATTTAGATCCTCAACATATGTAGAAGAGATAGTATCCATGTCATGTACCTCAGTCTGTACATGCAAATCACTAGTACCATCAGTAATACCCAAATGTTCAGAACATACCTCGGGTGTGCTAGATGATGGAGGAGGCACATGAGCAAGGGAGCATCGCTGGTAAACCTGCAAAAAGAAAGTAGGTGGCAGTGGAGGTGACGGTAGAGGAGGTGGTGATGGCGGAGGTAGTGGTGGAGGAGTTGGTGGTGGAGATGATAATGATTGAGGGGGTGGCATGAAGACCTCTTCTCCATCCTCTGAAGGAGTAAGCCGATCACCTGTGGGAGAAAAATACATAACTGACACGGAAAAGGAAACATCAGCACTAACATAGTATCTTCGTCGAACATGGTCAAAGCAGCGATATCCTTTTTGGGTCTTGGAATACCCAACAAACACACATTTGACAGCTCTAGGAGAGAGCTTATCAAGACCTGGAGACATTTGATGAACAAAAGCTACAGAACCAAAGACACAAGGCGTTAGCGAGAAAAGATCCGTCTCGGGAAACACAATCAAGAATGGAATCTTCTCATAGCACCGAAGAGGGCATATGATTTACCAGATAGCAAACAGTTAGAACCGCATTTCCCCAATATGAATGAGGGGCACGACTATGAATCAACAGAGTTCTATATCCTGAAACACAAGAGTAGATGGATCAAATATAGCACGACAATTTAAGTCTTTAGTGATTTGACTAATTGAAAGTAGATTCATAGAAAATTTAGGCGCATAAAGAACATTTTGAAGTCTCATTATGGGATGGTATTGTATATATTCTTCGTGACAACTCGCGAGCGTGGGTCATCTCGAGTGCCCATTCCTCTTAATACGAGGCCATGGACGGGACGGATGTGGATTGAAGATATGATGTCAGTCCACGTCAAGCGATCCTATAGATGCTTCCGAATGGAGCCTACAACTTTGATGAAGTTTGTAGAGTTGTTTGAGCAACGCACAGGCTTAACTAGCACGTGCAACATGGATACCATAGAGCAAGTGTGCATATTCCCATTTGCATTTGACCATGCGCAGCCGAACCGAGTGCTCCAAGAATAGTTCCAGCACTCTGGCTCGACTATATCGTGGCATATCCATAGGATCTTAAAAAAGATTCTGCAGTTGGAGGATCTGCTAATTCGTCTTCCCACGACAGAAACACCACATCGTATATCGTCGGATCATCGTTATGCTCCTTACTTCCAGGTATACCCATTGTGTCCCGTTGATATCATTTATTTCCCTTTCTGTGCGTGGTTAATTTAAATATTTTACCGATAGGGTGTTATCGGTGCTATCGATGGGACGTGCATTAAGGCAATCGTCCCTGCAGGTATAGAGGTTGCCTACCGTAACAGGAAGCAGGTCATATCACAGAATGTCATGGCAGTGGCATTGTTTGATTATTTGTTTACTTACATCCTTACTAGTTGGGAGGGATGTGCCTCAGATATGTCTGTGCTCAGGGACACAATTGATTGGGGAGGCTTCGTCGTACTAGAGGGATGCAGATATCTGGTGGACTGTGGATATACGAACACGGACTCATTTTTGGCACCATATCGTGGTACCACGTACCATCTACCAGAGTGGAGGATACTAGACAAAGCGGAGCGATACATCTCCCACAAACACTTGTTCAATCATAGACACTCGAAGTTGCGCAGTGACGTAGCGAGGACCTTCGGAGTATGGAAGAAGAGGTTCAGGTGTCTCTCATGTATGCCTACCTACGCGTTCGAGACGCAAAGGGACGTTGTAACGGCCACTGCAATAGTTCATAATTTCATAAAATTGTATGGTTCAGACAAGTAGTTTGACCGAGTTGAAAAGTATTTGATGCCAGAACCTCCGGAACTAGAAATTGAACCTGGTATTAAGGTTAGAGTCACACGGACGGAGATGCGACGTAGTGAGCAACATCGCGACAACATGGCACATGCGATGTACAATGACAGGCTGTGACGTTTGCATCGAGATGTATAAACTGCAAGGGGAGGTACAATTGTTCATCCATATCTTAAAATATGTTTATGCAAATGTACTTTGGATAATACTACGTTTTTATTTACCTTTTTTCCTGATCTATGGTCCCCATGTTCTTCTGATTCTATGGTTCTTTCGAAGGCACACATTTCTTCTCATACCCAAGTTCTATATTTTTTCCGAGATTAAGTTGTACATGTTATCCACGGTCATATTGTCAAATTTGCTCTTCGCGGTAAATTTGTAAATTGCACAGCCCTATTTTTTAAATTGCACAGTCAAATCTGCTCTCTTTTGAAAATAATAAAGTATTTATATTGAAATTACATTTTTACAGTTTACGGAAATTTCAACATTGCATAAATGGATACCATGAAATTTACGCATGCTTCAATTCGCCTACGCATGTACCTTGTTAAGAATGTCAACAAATTTTACCTACACAAATTTCAGGAACTTGCAAATTCTATACTTCAATGATAACAAATTTCCTACTGTTATATTTAAGGAAATACAATAAATAGACGGTATGATTTCGTCCTAAAAGTAGCAAAAAAATAATAGCAAAGTCTAACTTCCCTTAACGGTATGAATAAATTTGATAAACTACGTTACCCTACGTATAAATTCCTTGCAAATTAATCGATAACTATGACAATAAATGCAATGCAATTATCGCGGACAAAAAATCTTCAACCATAATACCATAAATAAGAAGGGTAAAAATTGTAAAAGTTGAAATATTAAAAAATGCAATATTCTACCAACAAGCCCACTAACTAAAAGCAATCAAGAACCAATCATTATCCCAAACTTCAGTAAAGTCACATCACAGGCAAACCCTCTCAACAGTAAAACCCTCTATCCAAACACTGAAACTACAATTTAGGTTACCCTTCAGGTTACCTACACCTGGGGTGGGTTAACCTCCCCCAGTTTACCCGCGAACCAACGCTACCTAATTGACTCATAAATATTTCTAACTAAAATTATCTGCTACAAATATTTAGAATCTAATCGATCTCAATTTATCAAGGTAAATAAAAATTGGTGACCAACTTAAAATAGCCACTAATGACGTTGAACTCTAATTTATCAAAATTCCAAATATATGATTACATCAATTCACCTCCAATTTGAAAAAAACTCGTCTTCTAATGAGTTGCTTGATCTTCGGGCGCAGAATGTGTTGGCTTGATTCTAGCCATGCTGGAAGAGCAAATGTGGACATAATGTGGCACCCATGTTGATGTCATGATCTTCATGAATTATTGTTGTCATTTGTCAACATTAGTCGAAGCATAAATTGAAGAATAGATGGGGCATCTTCAACTGGTGCACTGTGGAAAACTGGAAATTGGAGAAGTTGTGGAAAGATAAGGCCATGAAACCACTATGATGGAGAGTTTATGGTATGCCTTAATTGGCCTTAGGCATTCTTTTATAAGATGCTCTAAGGCATCCAATTCTAATAGGATTAGGATTTGATTTTCCTACACCTATTTCATTACTTTTTTATGATTTTCTCTATTGGGCGACATAGACACCCTATTTATACACTTACACTTAAAAATTTCCTGCTGTAGATGCAATCCTGGGTAATTTTGGATGACGGACTTGATTATAATTTTCTCAAACCAACCGCTTATTCTGAAATTTATTGGATTACGAAACTCAATTAAGAGAAACCTTAATATCTGCTTGTGGGTGTATGGCAACAACCATGTTCCCCAATGAGGATATCAATGTTGTTGGATGGTATCTACACCAACACATGCGTGATGACGGTGGTCCTTAAAAGTCGGGTTCCGCAGTCGACACCCTGATTGATGATGGTGGTATTTGTAGTCATTAAAGCCCCTGGTATGGAATCTGTTGGGGTAATCGATACTCTGATGTGTTATTCCATAGAGCCCTCTGGTCCCTTATATAGAGAGAAAACCTTGGGTAAATTACATAGACATACATAAGATAAATAGGAAATACGAAACAGTACAACGCAACATATATAAACCTCTACACTCCCCTCAAGATGGAGCATAGATATCTATCATGCTCAGCTTGGAAGAACATCTCCGGAAAGGTCCTCTGAGCAATGGCTTGGTGAATATATCAGCAGTCTGGTCTCTGAACTGACATGAGAAGTGGAAATGAAGCCCTTTTGAATCATGTCTCTAGTATAATGAAATCCCCCTCAATGTGCTTTGTTCTCTCATGAAAAGCTGGATTATTGGCAATAAACAATGCTGCCTGATTGTCACATTGGAGATTCATAGGCAAGGAGACATCTACATTCAAATCTTCTAAAACTGCTCGAACCCACATCATCTCGGCGCTTGCTTGTGCCATGGCTCTGTACTCAGATTCAGCACTGGATCTCGCCACAACAGTCTGTTTCTTGCTTTTCCAAGAGACTAAAGAACTTCCTATGAAGATAGCAAATTCAGAAGTAGATTTACGATCCCTTGGACATCCTGCATAATCTGCATCTGCACAAGCTGAAATAGACAGATCTGTATCTTTCCTGAATAGCAACCCCGTGCCTGGGGAAGACTTCAGATAATCTCAGTATCATATACAAGGCATCCATATGAACTTGCCTAGGTTGCTCCACAAATTGACTCACCCGGTTTACTGCAAAGGCAATATCCGATCGAGTTATAGTAATGTATAAGAGCTTACCCACCATCTCTCTGTACCTTCTTTTGTCCACCTCTTCGGTATCATCATCGTACAGCTTCATGCTTGGGTCCATAGGTATGCTTGAAGGTCTGCATCCAATCATTCCTGTTTCAACTAGCAAGTCTGTGACATATTTTCTTTGAGTCATTACCATCCCTTGTGCATTTCTTGCAAACTCTATCCCCAGAAAATATCGTATCGTGCCAGATCCTTTGTAATGAACTGGCTTCCCAACAGGGATTTGATTACCTCAATTCCCTGAGCATCATCCCCTGTAACCAAGATGTCATCAACATATATCATGACAACAACTGTACCTCTAGGGGTCTTCTGGATGAACAGTGAATGGTCCGCATTTGATCGTCTGAACCCATGTCGTTCAATTAGCTGGGAAAGCTTCTGGAACCATGCTCTGGGGCTCTGTTTGAGGCCATAGATAGCCTTATGAAGTCTGCACACCATCTGAGTCTCCCCCTCAGCAGCAAATCCCGGTGGCTGCTGCATGTAGACTTCCTCCTGTAGGTCACCATACATGAAAGCATTCTTGACGTCAAGCTGAAAAATGGTCCAGTTACGTACCACCGCAACAGAGAGGAGAATGCGAAGAGTGGAGTGTCTAGCCACTGGTGAAAAAGTATCCAAATAATCTACCCCATATGTTTGGGTAAATCCACGTGCTACCAATCTGGCCTTGTATCTGTCAAGACGTCCATCTGCATGATATTTCACCGTAAACACCCACTTGCAGCTCACCACGGAGGCACCTGGAGGAATGGGGACAAGAGACCAAGTCCCTCTAGACTGCAAGGCACGCATCTCCTCTTCCATGGCTAGACGCCAGCAATCGATCTTCATGGCATCTTGGTAGGTCCGTGGAATCTCAACCGAGGAGACTGCAGCTACAAATTTCTGGAAATCCCCATTGAGACGATGAAATGAGACGTGAGAAGCAAGCGGGTATGAAGCACATTGTCTTCTCGGCTTCCTTTGAGCTATAGGCCGATCAAGATCATCTATCACTGTGTTGACTGGCGGATCCTCCTCCTGTAGTAAAGGCTCCTGCACCGGTGCATTGTCTAATCCATCATTAGTGATAACATCAGAACATACCTGAGGCGTGCTGGATGGTTGGCATGTAGCTTGTGCAGGCCCTGTCCGCCTTGTATAGAACTTAGGAAATGGTACAATTGGAGGTGGTGGTGGTGGTGGAGGTGGATTAGAGGATTGACTCAGACTTGGAGGTGGAGGCACATAGACATGAGAATCCGTGGATGTAGAGGAGACCAATCTGTCACCTGTAGGGGAGAAGTATATGACTGGTTCGAAAAAAGTAACATCAGCACTCACATAGTATTTGTCATGAATGGGGTCATAACAACGATATCCTTTCTGTGTCCTGGAGTAGCCCACAAAAACACACTTTATAGCCCTAGGAGCAAGCTTATCAAGTCCTGGAGATAACCGGTGGACAAACGCAACAGTGCCAAAGACCCGAGGTGTAAGTGTAAACAAATCTTTGTCAGGAAAGAGAAGAGAGAAAGGAGACTTTTCTCCAAGAACAGTTGTAGGCATGCGGTTAACCAGATAGCATGCTGTAAGGATAGCATCCCCCCAAAAGGATAATGGTGCGGAACTCTGAATAAGTAATGTGCGAGCAATATCAAGAAAGTGTCTATGCTTCCGTTCCGCAACACCATTTTGTTGAGATGTATATGCACATGTGGTTTGGTGGATAATGCCTTTAGAAGAAAGAAAGCAAGCAAGAGAACGAGTGCAGAATTCCAATGCCTTGTCAGTACGCACATACTTAACAATAGACGAAAAAACATTTTGAACTTCATTGATAAGGTTTTGAATAACACTTCCTGCTTCTGATTTATTTTTAAGAAGAAAAGTCCAGGACACTCTAGAAAAGTCATCAACAACAACTAGATAAAACCTGTGCCCCTGATGATCTGGGACACGACTGGGACCCCAAATATCTATGTGAAATAACTCAAATGGAGAGCGACTGCTCCGACCCTGACGACTGGGGAAGCTGGACCGATGGTGCTTCCCTAACTGACACGCTTCACAACGAAAAGACGAACTAGGAGATAGCTGAGGCAGGAGGTGACGCATTTTCAGTAGTGGCAGGTGACCAAACCGAAGGTGCCAGGTATATAGTGAGACGGAGCCCTGAGAATGTAGTGAGACGCCAGCATACGAGGTCCGTACAAGACGATAGAGGCCATTGTGCTCAGAACCACAGCCAATCACCCTGCACGTTAGTATGTCCAGAAAAATAACAGAAGATGGATCAAATATAGCACGACAGTGCAAATATCTAGTAATCTGACTAATTGATAATAGATTCATAGAGAATTCTGGTGCATGCAGAACATTCTGTAAGTGCATAGAGGGCAGGAAATCCGTCTCCCCCTGACCGACGATCGGGGAATGAGTGCCATCTGCAATGAGTACAGAGCGACCAGGCTGAAAAGCTCTATAGGACTGCAGGATATCTCTATCATGACAAAGATGATGGGTGGCTCCAGAATCAACAACCCAACCTGTGAGATCATGGTTATGATATGAGACTGAAGGACTACCTGAGGCAGTGGCTGAAGCAGATGTACTGGCAGACGCCGAAGCCGCAACATCAGAAACGTCAGCACCCTCTGACGATGATTGTGGCATGATATCACGAAGCCGTGCCACTAGCTCCTCGAACCTGTGATCTGGAGTAGATGCTGGTGGACCTTGTACATGATCAGCGACACGTGCAGAAGGAGGGAAGCCATGCTTGGAATAGCACGTATCCTCCGAATGACCAGTACGACGACAGAATGAGCACGTAGACCGTACGCGACCTCCACGACCACGTCCACCACTTCCTCTGCCACGAAATGAGGACGAACTACCTCGTCCTCTGGAGACTGTCATTGCCGAGGGAGGCAGAGTCGCTGTACTCGATGGAACAGGGACACAACTGAGCCTTCTGTATACTTCTTCCATCGGTGGAATGGTGGCATCGGCAAGAATCTGAGAGGGGGCTGCCTCATACTCAGGGTCCAGGGCAGCAAGTAATACGTCAACCATAGTGGCGTTGCGGAACGTCTTCTGTTGTTCCGGTGTGGCTGTGAGTGGGATGGTGCTATAGAGTTTCTCGAACATTCCACGAAGAGACGTATACAGGGAATGAAGAGGCCTCCCATTTTGCTTTGTGGTAAAGATATCATGCTGCAACTGTAGCATCTTTGTCTCGTTTCGTACCTGAGAGTACGTCGTGGCCAGAATATCCCACATCGCCTTGGCGGTGGGCTGATGGAGGACATCATTCAATATCTCCGTCGTGAGTGTTCCTGACAGCCAAACTTTGGCATACGCGTCATCAGCCTCCCATGAGGCATATATTCCCGTCTTCTCCGGCGGTTCATCTTCGGTAAGAATATGCTTCTTACCACATGACTTCATAAGACTGAGGAACTGCATAGCCCACAGTTCGTAGTTCGTCCCGTCCATTTTGACGATTGGTGCCGAACCTTTAAAGGAACCTATGGCGGGCATATCGACCTTTTGTTCTGACATACTGTCGGAGAAGAACAACTAGGAATGATAGACCAAGAAAGTGTTGTCTACCAAGACCGTTGAGGATTCAAGTGCATATGTAGACGTTATGCACTTGAATCCATCATCAATCCGAGACCGACCGAAGGAGAGACCCCTCCCGGTGACGAGTAGAGGCTGTGGAAGCCTCTACGGAAGAGAGAGGCGGCGGCTGGGGGTTCCGGCGGCGGGGCTGGGGACAGCCGGCATGGCCGGGGACGGCAGGGAGGGCTGGCGGCGGGGCAGGGGCCTGGCTGGGGTGGCGAGGGGCCCGCTGGAGAGCTGGAGCGGCTGGCTGGAGAGGCGGCGGCGGCGGGCTGGAGAGGGGGGCGGCGGGTGGAGAAAACCCTAGGGTTAGGGTTTTGGCTCCGATACCATGTTGGGGTAATCGATACTCTGATGTGTTATTCCATAGAGCCCTCGGGTCTCTTATATAGAGAGAAAACCCTTGGGTAAATTACATAGACATACATAAGATAAATAGGAAATACGAAACAGCACAAACGCAACATATATAAACCTCTACAGAATCAAATAGGGGAGGAAGGTGGCAGTAAGAAAAGGTATGCTGGTGTCAGATTTGAGAGCTCTAGGGGCAACGCATCAATCATCGACTATCGTGATTTTTGGGCCATAGCAGAAGCTATGGTGGTTGTCTTCTTCATCGCGGACGCAATGGTGATGGAAAAGCTTGAGGAGCAAACTTGGGCGGCAATGATTGATCTTGAAACTTGATCTTACCCATGGTAGAGTTGGTAAGCACACCGGGGTTTGAAGAGTTATGGAAGAAGAGACTATGCTCTATCTCCGATACCGAAATCGACAATTAAGGTTATGGATGTTGAAAACGTAATGGCAAGGCTGGAGGTTATGGCATCGACAGAAATTATGCTACGAGTGTAGAAGGCAGCAGCACCAACAACAACATCACCTCATGTATTTGCGGCGACAAAGGTCCATCCTAGCACGATAGAGGTTGTAGCTCAAAATCAAGATGACCGCCAAATCGCCGATGTGATGGCTGAAGAGATAATACATAGGATGGGATGGGATGCGTGCACACGAAAGGTCTACAGGTGCAAGGGATGCTGATCAAGGTTGCAAAAAGCGGTATGCGGTATTCAGTCGGTAGGGTCATTGATTACTGATTAAATGGTATGCGGGAGTTTAAACGGAAATTAAACGGGTTATGCGGTTTTGCATTTTTAATTAGTAAAAAATATTAAATACATATAACTAATAAAAACGTATAAATAAATAAGAAAAATATAATCACAGATTCATAATATAGATCAAATATTGTCGAATTTAAGGAAATGTTTCATCCAAATGTCAAAATAGAGAAGATAAACAATTACAATTCATAGCATGAATCCAAAAAGTCAAGGATAATGATGATCCTTTAAAAAAAATAGATCCATGTTCTTAAAAGAATATTTCAGATCGCTTAAGGCCGTTTAAACGGCCATTTAAGGCCATTTATGCGGCCCGACCGTTTATGGGCCGCTTTTGGTTAAACAATGCGGTCGGGCACCGCATACGTTTAAACGGTTGTTTAAACGGGCGTTTAGACCGTTTTTTGCATCCTTGATGTTGATAACGAGCCTAGATGGATTGAAGAATACTATTCTTTCGCTTCTTTTTCTTCTTTTTTATTGTTGTAGTCCTTTTTATATTTTGATGATGCATAATCCAGATAGATCGATCTTCTTTCCCCTCTCTCTATTCTTCTCGGCAGTCACCCGATGCACACCACTTGCCTAGCTGACCTGGCTTAGCCCCATCGCTTAGTCGCTTATCAAGTCCTTCTTTCTCAAAGCTTAGCAAAAGAAGTGGGATTTGGTCTAGCTGCCTGATGACATAGGATGACGGTCTCCCGCGGAGTGAGAAGGATGTAGAACAAACCTTGTGGAAAAAAAAGATAGAAAAGGCCTAAAAGAGGACCTGCCATGCTTGAACCCCTTCATTTTCTTTTTTGTATCATGAGAATCATGTTGTATACATGTTGTCGCGATCTGAACTTTTTTCTCGTTGAATAATTCTTTCTCAATTAACAAATCCAACCATTTAATACCTAAATGCTTGATTGGAGATGAGTCATAGATTTTTTCCTGTTGCGAATACAAACTATGACCAAGGCAACTTAACTTAAACTTTGCCTGCCAAAATATGGCACGATCATTAAACATGCGAACGACTTAGTTTCCATGCTCGGATACTAATTGATACAGTCAGGTCCTCAAAGAGAAGATGAGAGGAGAGAAAAGGCATGTGAAAAGCTTCGCATGTGGGAGGAGCGAGGATAAGAGGCAAAACCCTTAAATTTTAAAGGGGATGAACAGATAATGGTAGAGAAACTCTCCAAAACAAAACTCAAACCCTAAATTTATAACTTCATAACCTCCCTAAACATTGGACAAATATCCCGTTATGGTGGATTACATGATAAATAAGTAAAACAAAAATAATCCATCTAACAAACACTAATTAACTCCTAAAATATTTCTAGCTAAAATTATCTACCATAAATATTGATATTCTAAATTGAGCTCAATTAATTTAACAGAAATAAAAATTGACGGTCAACTTGAAATAACCATTAATGGACAGAAAATATTAATATATTAAAATCCCTGATCCATGATTGTATCAAGAAAGATGGGGACACTAGAGTCAAAAGTCTAGAGGAAATGAATAAGGCCCTCCTAATCAAGTGGATTTGCAAGTTATGGGGTAAGGATGGAGATTTGTTATGCTCTTTGGTATGGAAGATTTATGGCATTTCCCCTCAGCTACTAAAGCGTCGGGGGAGTGGCAACTACCCCTCGACCTTTTGGAAAGGTATTTACTTCGTGTTGACTGAAGCTACGTCGGTCTTCAGTCCATGATGGGTAATGGTTACAGCTTTAGATTTTGACTTAATGACTATTCGAGGATGACGCCCTATGTGAGTGCTTCCATAGGATTTTTTCTCTGGCATGAGATCCTAATGCCTTGGCAGTCGATGCCTATGAATGGGATTCATACTTTCTATTGTTTCACTTGGGTCTCTCGTATCGTAGATTGGTTAACCTATTTTCATTGATGGAGGCTCTAGCTAGCTACAAGTCTCCCTCATCTAGCCGAGATCACTGGACTTGGTGTGATGGGAGGTTCTCATTTCAAACATCCCACAATGCCCAATGTGGGATAATGATCTTCAACCCTAACTGTTGCATAGCATACTATAGTCGATTATGGAGGTGGAGGGTGCCGATACAAGTGAAGGTTTCCTTATGGTTGTGTTGAGTTATAGTAGAGTTATGACAGGGTCCAAGTTTGCGTGGCTCTTTCTGGAGCTTTAATGCCATGTGTGGTCGTCATTTGATTGGTGATGAAAATGTAGATCATTGTTGCAATATTCGGCCGAATAGACAAAATATTCGGCCGAATATTCTTATTTGGTGGGGAATCCGAATAGATATTGCCATGGCCTCAAATTTAAGTGAAATTCGGTCGAATTTCTGCCGAATATTGATATCCAGTCGAAATCAAAATTCAATCGAAATGACCCAAATATGGGGGTCCTAGTACAAAAAATGACTGAAATTCCGGTCGAAATTCCACCGAAATTCCATCGAAATTCTGTTTTGGTCGATACCGAAATGGTGACCGAAACCGATATTTAGGGCCTTGGATATTGCTATTCGATCAAATATTTGGTCTAACCTGAATATTCCCAAATATTCAGATATTCAGCCGAATATTCGGCCGACTATTGCAACATACTGTTGATTATTTTATTTTTTATTATTAAATGTTCCCATTTATCATGGTATCATCACAAATGCTAAACCTCCATATATGTAACTTGGTAATTGGTACTTTTATCTTGGACTATTATTGATTGATGACCATATATGTATAAGGGATATTTACACCCATAATCCTGAGTAATTCCATAATTACCCCAGGTACCCAAGATAATTATGAATTACATACAAGACCCTGAATAATCACTCCATTTTACACCTATGACCTTCCGTTAGTTTACTTTATTAACTCAACCACATGGCTGAGTTAATCTAACCTCATCCATGATCTAACGGTTGAGATTAATAGAAAAAGAACATGGGTTTCTGGAGCTTGCAGCCGATGGGTTCTTCAACGGAGTGCGGGGGTAGGCAGAGGCACGGGCAGGCGGGGGACGCGCGACCTGGACCTGTAGGAGGGTTCGCAGGAGGGGGAGGGAAGGTGTGACCGACCTGGGAGGGAGGGGGGAGCAGGGCCTGGACCTGCAGGCGGAGGCGCGCACGGGGGAAGGGGAATGCGTCGGGGCACGACCAAGACTGCAAACGGAAGGAGGCGCGGGTGGGGGGTTGCCCCATCCCAGGAGGCGCGCAGGAAGGGGGGGCTCCATCCCAGGAGTCGCGCGGGAAGGGGGGCCATCCCAGGAGGCGTGCGGGAAGGGGGGGGCTCCATCCCAAGAAACGCGCGGGAAGGGGGGGTTGAGGGGGCGGCGGCATCACGCAGGAAGGGGGGTGAGGGGGTGGCGGAGTCGTGCGGGAATGGGGGGGAGCTCCATCCCAAGAGGCGCAGGGGGGGTGAGGGGGTGGATCCGCAAGCGGAGTCGCGCCGGGGAGGGGATGGGGGCCAGATTCGCAGGAGGGGGGCTTTACCGAGCAGAACAGGCGGTGGTCGTGGGGGGGGGCTTCCAGGTGATGGTCGGAAGCCCTTGGGGAGCTTCCAGGCGAGGGGGCGGGGGGGGAGGGGGGTGGGTTGGGGGTGGGGGACCTGGGGGCTTCCAGGTGGTGGCCGGAGGGGCTTGGGAAGCTTGCAGGTCGGGTGGTTGCCGAGCGGAACAGGACTTTGCAGTAGGTCGGGTTGCCAAGCGGAACAGGGCTTTCGAGACCGAGGGGCTTGGGGAACTTCCAGGCTCTTGCTGGGGGGTCGGCCTCGAACGACCGGGGGTCTTACAGCAGCCATCGAGTTCTTGATGCGGGCATGGGGGGCTTCGACTAGTGGAGGTTGGCGGAGGGGAGGAGGAGGTGGTTGGGGGAGAGGGAGTTGGGTGGTTGGAAGAGGAAGAAGAGAGGTCATTGGTAAATAATGTAATCTAAAAGGTATAAAATGTAAAATATTTAACAGATATCGTTATAGTTAACGGAATATTTGATGGAAGTTAACACGGGGTTATAAGTGTAAGAGTTAACCACTATTCAGGGTTATAGGTGTAATTCGTGATTATTGAGGGTGTCTGGGGTAATTATGAAACTACTCAGGGTTATAGGTGTAAATATCCCTATGTATAAATATACAAAAGTATAAATATTAGACATAATTTGTATGTTTAAAACAATTAAAAATATACATAACTGAATATTTCCGAATATTTTCTCGAATACCGAATATTCTTTATTCCCACTTCTGCAACATTGATGTAGATCATCTGTTTTTTTATTTGTGAGAAGTTCAAGGATGTATGGGTCTTGATGGAGGTTTCGGGTGCAGCAACAGACTACACCACAAATTTCTGAGTGACACTTGGGGCAAACTGGCAGGGGTTTGATAGGGACAGATGATTGGTCATTATTGTGGTTTAAGCTCTCTAGCTATGGTTTCAGACATGAGAGATTTTATGCAGAGAATATATCATGCAAAATCTCTTAATAATTATTGAGCTTTGTAAATTCTGATAGCTGCACTGTTTTGCAACCCTCTACCTTACTCCTTATGGTTATAGGGAGTTTTTGCACACATCTTAGCAGTGAACGACTTTTTCCCTTTTAAAAATTAAACTACATCCTTGGATCCAGACTTCATTTTTTAATACAAGAAAAGAAATTGAGAATTATAAATGACTTCTAGAACATCCGTAAACCCATGGTTTAAGAGAGCTAACAGTAGCACCCTATAAATGTACTCCGATTTCTAATACGCCATTCTGAAAAAAATCAGACCCAAATTGTAGTGATATTTATATGCGTTTGTGTCAGTTATTTTATCTTCTTTATATCTCTTTCATGTAATTTACCCATAGGTCTCTCCTCTATATAACAGAGCCTAGGGTTACCGGAATAAACAAGTTATTCCATTTTTCCCAACATGGTATCAGAACGGTGGTCCTAAACTGGAGCTCTCGTGCCCTGACCCTAAACCTAACCCCACCTCCCAGCCCCTCACCGTTGATCCTTGCGCCGCCGCCCCCACACCCTCGGCACAGGCCTACGCGCATCGGCCTCCGGCCTCCGCCTCTTGCGTGTGTGTCTCCTGTGCGTGTGCGCCTCCTGCCTAGCGTGCGTGTGTGCACTTGCGTGCTGTGTGCAGTTCTGTGTGCACCAGCGCGCGGCTGCGTGCCCGAGGGGTGATCTAGAAGGAGCATTCCTCTGTTCTTCACCTCGTTGATGGGATTGGTTGCGTCTGAGGTTAAACGCGCAACCACATCCCCACATGTCTGTGTAGAGGATTATTTTTAGAATTTTAACATCCCTAGTCTTCCTCTATCGGCATCATGTCAGAAAGTAAGATCGATGTTCCGTCAACTGGCGCATTCAGAGGTCCAGCGCCTATAGTCAAGATGGACGGGACGAACTATGAGCTCTGGGTGATGCAGTTCATGAGTCTCATGAAGTCGAGCGATAAGAAGCATATTCTTACCGAAGAAGAATCGGTGGATAAGACAGATATAAATGTCTCTTGGGAGGCACATGATGCATATGCCAAAGTCTGGTTTTCAGGGAGATTGACGACAGAGATCGCCAATGACCTGCTACATCAGCCCACTGCTAATGCTATGTGGGACATCCTTGCAGCTACATATTCTCAAGCGAGGAATGAGACCAAGATACTCCAGCTTCAGAATGACATCTTCACGATTAAATAGAATAGTTGACCTCTCTATTCTTTGTATACATTCTTACGAGGAATGTTCGAGAAGCTTCATAGTTTTATGCTACTCGCAGCCACTCCTGAGCAGCAGAAGACATATAGGAATGCTACTATGGTTGGTGTATTCCTAGCAACCCTGGATCCTGAATATGATGTCGCTCGCTCTCAGATCCTTGAAGATGCGACTATTCCTCCCGTGGAGGAAGCTTTCCGAAGGCTAAGCAGGATTATTGTTCCATCTACTGTCACCAATAAGACTTCGTCAGCTATGGTAGCCTCTCGTGACAGAGGTAATCCCTTTTCTCGTGGACGTGGACCTCGTGGTAGAGGACGTATTCGTCAGCCATGTACTTTCTGCTGTCGTCCGGGTCATACTGAGGAGCATGGCCTCAAATTTCGCCGAAATTCGACCGAATTTCGGTCGAATTTCGTTTCGGTGGGTCACCGAAATGTGACCGAAATGGCCTATATCGGCCGAAATTTAGGGGCCTTAGTTCAAAAAACGATTGAAATGACCGAAATTTCGGTCGAAATTCGACCGAAATTCGGCCGAAATGTCGTTTCGGTCAGTCACCGAAACGAAACCGAAATCCGACATTTAAGGCCTTGCTGAGGAGACATGCTATTCTTAGCATGGTTTTCCAGTTTCAGCTCGTGTAGCAGAGCAGGTCGAAACTCCTGCTACTCCTACTTCAGATGCAAGGTTTGGCGACTTAGTGGTCAGATTGCGCGACATCATGCTCTCTTCATCATCATCTCTGGGAGGTCATTCAGATGTTACAGCTTCTGCCTCTGCTAGCACTTCTGCTACAACCAGCACCTCAGGTAGAACTTTTTCTTTTACCTCATGTCATGCATCTCAGATACCAGAGTGAAATATGGACTCTAGGGCAATACATCACTAATGTGGAGATAAAGGACAGCTTACAACCTACCGACAGATTCCTCCAGGAAGAACAGACGTGATGGCTGATGGTACTCATTCTTCGATCACAAGGGAAGGGGAGATTACTCTTACACCTTCAATGCATCTGCAGAATGTGCTCCATGCTCATGATTTCTCTATGAACTATTATCCATCAGCCAAATTACAAAAGATTTGCATTGACGAGCTATATTTGACCCATCATCTCTTATTTTTCAGGGCATTCTTACGAGCAGGGTGATTGGTTGTGATGTGAGCAGGGTGGTCTCTATAGACTGATCCAAACTCCATATGCAGGCGCGTCTTCTATCTCGACAGGATCAGTCTCTCCTTTCACTTGGTACATACGTTTTGGTCATCTTCCTCTCCAGAAGATGAGTCATATTTTGCCACAGATCTCTCCAGGCTCTACATTCCAGTGCGAAGCTTGTTAGTTGGGGAAGCATCATCGCTTGCTTTTCCCCAATCGTCAGATTCGAAGCAGTAGCTCCCCTTTTGAGTTATTTCATGTTGATATTTGGGGTCCCATTCGTGTTCCCGATCTTCATGGACACAGGTTTTATCTTGTTGTCGTTGATGATTTCTCATGTTTGTCATGGGTTTTCTTATTTTAAAATAAATCTGAAGCCGGAGATATGATTAAAATTTTTATCAATGAAGTCCTGAATTTTTTCTCTCCGTCTGTGAAATGTGTAAGAACGGATAACGCCTTGGAATTCTGCACACGTACTCTATACAATTTCTTCTCTTCTCGTGAGATTATTCATCAAACAACATGTCATTATACCTCTCAGCAAAATGGTGTTGCAGAGAGAAAACATCGTCACTTACTTGATATCACTCGAACTCTCCTTATTCAGAGCCGTGCCCCGCACTCGTTTTAGGGTGATGCAGTCCTTACGGCGTGTTATCTAGTGAATCGCACTCGTTCATTTTAGGCGAGACTCCTTTTTCCATTGCCTTTCCTGACAAGGAGTTATTCTCACTTACTCCTCATGTCTTTGGTTCCATTGCTTTTGTCCACCAGATGGCTCCAGGTCTTGATAAGTTCTCTCCTAGGGCTATCAAATGTGTGCTTGTTGGATACTCCAGGACTCAGAAGGGATATCGATGTTTATGATCCTTTACGAAGAAAATATTGTATAAGTGTTGACGTCACATTCTTTGAGTTCGTAATGTATTTCTCTCCTACAAGCGACAGATTGGCTTCCTCGAATTCTGATAATGAAGTTTACGTGCCACATCCTACAATACCGTGTTCTATACTTGTGCATGTCGTCCCTTCATCACCACCACCATCACATCCTCCACCACCTTCTCCACCACTTCCGCAATCTACCTAGCCACACGTCATTCCCCCCTTACCAAAATTCTATACTCGTCGACCTGCCTCTGCTTATGGTCATTGTCAGCCATCTGATGTGCTCCAGGTAATGATGGGTCTGAGGAAGTTTCTATGGAGGAGACTAGCCCACAGATGGACATGGTTTCCCATGACTTGGATATTCCTATTGTTGTTCGCAAGCAGAAGAGGTCATGCATGTCATACCCCTTTGCTTCTCAGGTTTCATTTCATCGTCTCACAGGGGACTTCCAAAGATTTAGTGTTGCCTTATCTACTGTGGAGATTCCACGAAATCATAAAAAATCTTTGAAGGATACTCGATGGTGTTTGGCTATGGAAGAAAAAACGGCCGCATTGCGATCCCGTGGTACTTGGAGCTTGGTAACGGCTCCTCCTGGGGCGTCTGTAGTCAGTTGCAAATGGGTATTCACTGTTAATCAAAATACATATGGCACCATAGATCGCTACAAGGCAAGGCTAATGGCACGTGGTTTCACTCAGACCTACGAAGTGGATTACTTGAACACCTTTTCTCTGGTGGCTCGCCATTCTACACTATGTATCTTACTTTCTATGGCAATGGTACGTGATTGACCTTTATTTCAGTTGGATGTTAAAAACGCTTTTCTGTATGGAGATCTGCAGGAAGAAGTCTACATGCAGGAGCCACCTGGGTTTGCTGCTGAGGGGTAGTGTCAACAGGTCTGTAGACTTCATAAGGCTATATATGACCTTAAGCAAAGTCCAAGAGCATGGTTTCAGAAACTCTCAGAGTTGATTAAGAACCAAGGGTTCAAGAGGTCTAAGGCAGACCATTCACTCTTTGTGCAGAAGACATCAAGAGGTATTGTTGTCATAATGGTCTACGTTGTAGATATTCTTGTTATAGGAGATGATATGCTGGGAATAACAATGGCAAAAGAGTGTATTGGTCGTCAGTTTGTTACTAAGGATCTGGGCACCCTAAGGTATTTCTTAGGGTTGGAACTTGCTAGAAATGTAAGGAGTCTTGTGATTACCCAAAGAAAATATGTCACAGACATGCTGGTGGAAACGAGAATGATTGGGTGTCAACCCTCTACTACTCCTATGGATCCTAATATAAAATTATACGAGGATGATACAGATGAAGTGGATAAGACGAGATATAGAGAGATAGTGGGGAAGCTCTTATATGTTACCATTAGCAGACCAGATATCGCATTTGCAGTAAGTCGAGTGAGTCAGTTCATGGAACAACCTTTACAAATACATATGGATGCTATATACATGATATTAAGATATCTAAAATCTTCTCCAGGTGCAGGATTACTCTTCAAGAAAGAAGTAATTCTCAAGGCATCTGTGTGTGTTGATGCTGACTACGCAGGATGCCCTAAGGATAGGAAATCCATGACAGGCTTTGCAGTGTTCGTTGGTAGTTCTCTTATTTCTTGGAAAAGCAAGAAACAAACAGTTGTGTCTAGATCAAGTGCCGAACATGAGTATCGAGCTATGGCACAAGCAAGCACAGAAATGATGTGGGTTCAAGCAGTATTAGTAGATTTAAATGTAGATGTTAATTTACCCATGCAGCTACAGTGCGATGTTCAGGTTGCCTTGTTCATTGCAAACAACCATGCATTCCATGAGCGAACTAAACATATTGAGGCGGATTGTTACTACACTAGAGATATGATCCAGAAGGGGTTGATCTCTATCTCTCATGTTAGTTCCGGAGAACAAACAGCAGATATCTTTACCAAGGCATTACTCTGGGGGTCGTTTCAAAAGTGTTCATCCAAGCTGAGCATGATCGACATCTATGCTCCATCTTGAGGGGGGTGTAGAGATATTTATATGCGTCTATGTACCGTGTCATCTATTTTATCTTCTTTATGTCTCTTTCATGTAATTTACCCATAGGTCTCTCCTCTATATAAGAGAGCCTAGGGTTACTGGAATAAACAAGTTATTTCATTTTTCCCAACAAAAATAATACATGAAATCCAATGATATAGGAGATGGAAGACAATCGCATCAGGCTAATTGATGGGTTAGGATTTCAAGGCATCTCAATGACATAAATTCTAATTGTTTTAGTTTTAGCATCTCTCCTGCCTATGCAAGGACGAGTGGGGAGCTCCACAGATTATCACTAAAGAGTCGTGGGGACACCATCCTCCTTTCCCCGTGTCGCCTCTCTGAACATCCCCCATAACTATAAGAAAGGCCTTATAAATCATCATAATAATGTACTTATTGCATGTGGCAATGCCCCTAAAACCTAAGACTTGTCCTTTTATCAACAAAAACCTCGCAAAAATCATGGTGTTGACGACTTTGTTTACTTCAAATCTCCACTACAACAAAATAAATTAAATACCATGATTATTATAGATGATCTTCCATGGAAGGTCATCCCCTGAGTACATCTTGCAGTAAAAAGAGCCCATATTCCAAAACAAAGCATCTAGAATGCTTCCAACATGACAACAAGGATCGACTGCTGAAAACAGTTGCTCCAATTCACCAGAACTGGTATTTATCAAGTTGTTAACAACCTTGGAGATCCAGATTCGTTGTCCTAAATGCACCACTCCTTCCAAGCAAGTTGCTATTGCCACTCCCCCTCTTCTCCTAAACCAGGTCAAACAGTTTAGGAAATTTATCTGCCAAGCTATCTGAATATGTCCAATCTACTACACAAAATCTCAAAGCGATCCATCCCCTTATGTCAGATCAAAGCATCACATCCTTAATTTTACTTATCCCTGCCTAATTGTTGACGCCCTGCAAGTTTCACAACCCTTCCTTTCACAATTTAGCACGATGTCATAGTTCTCATCATTACAATAACCAGTGACAACATTTTACGGATCGACCAAGTTACAATTTCAACTGATGTCTGACCTAACAAAACAGCCCTTTTTAGAATATTATTAGCGGAGAAGATATTATAAGTAATAATGCTTTGGGTTAAATGAAGCAGTGCACATACAATACCTGTCTCTCCTCTGACTCATAGCTGGAGTGATGGATATATACTTGTGCTTCAGTAAGGAAGGCAGAATGCTCTCAACATAATCAAACTGGGCTTTCCTTTTGCTACAATCCACTCTAACTGGCTCCTTTGAGGCAATCTCCTCGGGCAGTTTTGACACCACCCGTACAAAGCCCTCCGTTTTCTTGATGAAGTGATCCACATCAAACACATCTTCAAACCCGCTGATCAAAACATAGCCGTTAACGTCACAACATTTAGCGGGAACTAAGAAGATAGTTACCATTTATTCTTTGTCCAAAATTTCCTCCGGGATTGTACCTGGATTCATTCCAATAAGCCGCAACCTCAAATTTCGGTAGCACCAAAGTTGCATTTAATAGGCGAGCGATTCCAACACCATCACAGAACTGAATTTTCATGAAATACCACCAAGAAGATACATTCAGTGATCATAATAGAAAAGCACTGATGCAAAGAAATCCGTATTTGCTGGATTGTCTGGGTGTGATATGGTTCCATTGAATTCTTTCACTCTAATTCAATCAGAGTGGTGATTGTTGTTGAAGTTTTTTTGTCAGAAAAGCAGGGAACACGCTATGGTGGCTGCTCCAAATTTATTAATGAACCCCATATGGTGGATGTCACAAATTTATTAACGAACTAAACGAATTACAAAAGCCAGGACAAGAAGATAGTCTTGGCAAGATGATATACATTCTGTACATGGAAACGCTCTGGACAAAAGATGACCCCATTATGACAAGCCAAATGCCCAAACTACAACAATCGGCAACAATAGAACTATGCACAGATGATGAGGACCCAGAAACTGGTTTGATTCAAAGAGTCAAACCTGCCGAGATCAAGCCCAATCCAAACATCTTTTGCCTTGTCACTAGAAAGAAAAGCTTCACCTTCGCCACATCCACCCGACAAAGGGTACAACTACTGTCATCGCCAAAGCACAATCTCAACCAACTGTTCTTGGTAAGAATTCTTTGACTCACACTGAGACTGTCAAAGGTATACCTTGAATCACAAAGAGATGTGCAACTCCCATATGAATCTACAGTTGCAAAACAACTTCTCAAAATGGGGTCATGTGGTTTAGCCAGTGTCAGGTATGCCCACTTGACAGTGAATGTGTCATCCCTCCATATCCAATGGTCACGACCTCCAGGAGACCCTCCAACAGAGCTAATGTCCTCAAAAAGCTCAAGGTATCCCTGAAACCGTTGCCCCGAAAATTCTGAGCAAAAAGTCAGGGTTTGTGCACCATCTATCCATGCTTCTGACACAAACATACCGCAATCAGATGCTAAGGCCAATAAGCTCAGGAAATGTTTCACCAGCGCCCTTCCACCAGACTAATCTGATGACCAGAGCTCAAATAGAACCCCATCTCCCAAAATTGGATGGAACAGAGCTGGGAGTTGTGGCAGCACATAACATAATTCTTTCCAGGATGCATAGGCACAATCCAGCAGACGAGGAACAATAGATCATTGGAAGCAAATACGGTCTATAACACAACTCTTCACCATATCCGCACAAGCACGCCACCCACTTCAGCAATAAGGCCATGTTCATGGTCTCCAACAGTGTGACTACAAGACTCCCCTCCTCCTTAGGGAGGATTAGCGAATCCCAATCTACCAGGTGTATACCTCAAGCATTCTATGAGACGCATCTCATAGAATCTCCTCATAATCGACTCCTGACGTTACGAATCTCAACTAATAGCAACCTCAATGGCATGATGAAAAGTAGGATGGTTGTAAGGAACGCCTTCACCAACACCATTAACCCGCTCTATGACAGGAACGATGTCTTCCATCCATAGAGTTTCTGTTCCAATTTCTTAATGCGGAAAGAATTAAATGAGATGTTTATTGTGCAGCCATAGGGCTCCTTTATATAGAAGAGAAACCGTAGAGAGCAAATAACTAAAGGAAAAACTACATAAAAGGGAAATAGAAATACATAAATACCATTTCCTATTACAGTCCCCCTCAAGCAGAAGCATAGATATATCATGCTCAGCTTGGAAAAACACTACCGGAATGGTACTATGGCTAGGGCCTTGGTGAAAATGGATGTTGTTTGTTTCCCTGAGCTAACATTGGAAGTAGAGATTAAGCCCTTATGTATCATATCTCTAGTATAGTGGCAATCCATCTCGATATGTTTAGTCCTCTCATGGAAAGTTTGATTGTTGGCAATGAATATTGCAGTCTGGTTGTCACATAGTAGTTGCATAAGAAGATGTGCATCAATAGTTAGGTCAGTCAAAATAGTGGTGACACACATCATCTCATTGCTTCCTTGTGCCAAGACTCTATAATCGGATTCAGCACTTGTCCCAACAACCACAATTTGCTTCTTGCTTTTCCATGAGACTAATGAGCTCCCCATAAACATTGCAACTCCAGAGGTAGACTTCATGTCTTTTGGACATCCTGCATAGTCAGCATAAGCAATTGTGATGAACGAGTGTCCCTTTGCTTAAAACCAACCATGTACCTGGAGAAGACTTCAGATACCTTAGGATCATGAAGATTGTATCCATGTGAGCCCGACGTAGTTGCTCTGTAAACTGGCTAACTTTACTCATTGCAAAGGAGATATATGCCCAGCTAATAATCACATAGAGAAGTTCCCCAAACGAGCTCCTTCTATCTCTTCTTGTCCACCTCGTCTATATCATTATCGTAGAGCTTCATGTCGGGATCTATAAGAGTAGTGGCAAACCTGCAATTTGTCAACCTAGTCTGTAGAAGGAGATCTTTAACGTTCTTCCTATAAGTCATCACAAGACCTCTCTGATTCTTGCCAAATTCACCTATTCAAGCCCAAGGAAGTATCGTACTTTGCCAAGGTTCTTGGTGAGAAATTGTTGTCCATGGAACTCCTTAGCCTCACTTATCACATGTAAATCATCTGATGTAATAGTAATGTCGTCAAGGTAGACCAGAATGATAACAATATATCGTGATGTCGAGGGTACAAATAATTATTGATCTATTGAAGCCACCATGTTGTTCTATCAGATCCGATAGCTTCTGGACTCTGCTTAAGGCCATATATAGCCTTATGAAGTCTACATATCCTCTGACATTCCCTTTCAACAACGTACTTAGGTGGTTGATGCGTATTACTTTCTCTTACATATCACCATACAAGAAAGCATTCTTGACATCAAGTTGGAAGAGCAACTGATCTCGTACCACAGTAATAGAAAGGAGGATCCGAAGAGTAGAAAGATGTGTCACAAGAGAGGAATTATCTTCACACTCCACCATATATGTTTGAATGAAGCCACGTGTCATAATTCTATAGCTTCGTAGGAATCAACATTGTCGTCTGCTCTCTGCTTCACTGTAAAGATCCAGTTGCAGCCAACCTTAAAAGCTCATGTTGAGGCGGTAACGAAGCTTCATGTGCCTCATAAACAGAGTGCATACGTCTCTTCCTCCATAGCAAGGCACTATTGATTGTCATGCATAACCTCCATATATATGCGTGGGATCATAACGACTAGCAGTCCTACCACAAACTTCTTGAAGCCCTCTAATAGATGCTCTAGTGAAATATGGCCTGAGAAAGGACATGTAACACATGTATACCTCATCTTCTGAAGTGTAATAGGTCGGTCAAGATCCTCTGAATGATATGTCTCATGTACCACAATCTCCTGAGGAGCTGCCCTATCATCATGTAAAGTCTCTTATTGTACAGAAAAATCAATAGTGTCATAAATGGAAATCAATTGTTCGAAATTTACCAAGAAATGTTGGATGAAGGTAAAGTAATAGGAGTAGTGGATCTAGTAATTGGCATGTAATGTACACACAAAATAAAGTTTGAACCACCAAAGGTGTAGTAGGAGGCGAAGGATGAGGTGGAATGTAAATCTCCTCACTGATCCCCTCAATGGAGACTCAGACTAAGTCATCCTATCACATGTAGGAGAAAAATACATAACACACTCAAAGAATGTGATGTTAGTACTGATATCCATCAGACATGGTCAAAGCATTGGTACTAAGGTACGAAATATCGATATCATATCGGTCGGCCCTAAAAGGGATATATATTAAGGATATATCAGAATATATCGACGATATATGTGAAAATCTCATAAATAGCGCAAAAATGACTTTTTCGTAAAGTAAGATAATTTAAGTTATTAATACAATAAATAACATACAAATATTTGTACACATTTATATGCAAGAATGAGATGTATTTAGCACACCAATACACATTATATCGCACATATTGTTGCTTTCAATGCTGACTTTTGAGTACTAATTGTTGACTACTTAGAGGTAATAGAAAGAAAATGATGAAATTCGAGCCCAAATTTAAAAACATGAAGGACATGCATTTAGTATATTAGCTTTATATCATATTACATATTATGTCTAAACAAAATGCCAAGCTATATTGTGCTATTTCTGAGATTCCCACTAAAATCGTCTGAATTTCCCGAAATTTAGCGAAATTTCCCTTTCTAGGGTGATCGAAATGAAATTAAATTGAGATTTCGAACCTTGACTGAGCTCTGGGCATGTATTCTGTGGATCCCACGGATAACTCTACAACAGATATCCTCGCTATATCCACAAATCCTTGCAACCTATTTCAATAATAAGGCATGATTCATCACTTTCAAATGAGGTACCATGCCCACCATTATCCTTGCCAAGCGTAATCGTATCTGAATACACAAGATGCACCTTGTGACCCCTACGGATGTCCATGTCGGGCCTCCCCCTTCTCCAATCTCATACCTTGGGGCACACAAGTTTACAACCCGAAATGATTGCAGAGATTATGATGGCCCTAGCAATCTCTAAGTTTTCAATGGTCTCCACTTTCAACGTGCTTGCAACAGCCTCCACCTCCGATGACTTCATCACAGCCATTGGGACCTCCATCCAACCACCCATCATTGATAATGCACTCGCCTCCTCCTTCAGTGAATGCTTCTCTCACAGTCCACAATCAACCACTTCGACCCCTGCCTCCATCAAGGATACTGAAACTAGCCTGGACAAAAACCCTTGCTCCAACGCTGGTGGTGGGAGCAACTCTTCAACCCACAATGGAAGATAGCATGGACCACTTGCAAGAATCATACAAACATGGTAGGGGTGCGCCAGCACCCAAATAAGGTGGTGTGTGTCGAGTTGACATTACATCCCATCCTTCTGCCATATGATAAGATCTTCGTAACTTCTCATAACTCCCTAAGAGTGACTAATGCAATCAGATCCAATTTGAGGGGTCAAGTAGAATTTTGCCACGATTTAAAGAAGCGTGGTGGTCTCCATGCAACCACGGACTAGGGGATTTTGATAAACTAAAATTTTTATCCCTATTTGGTTAAGTTTAATTTGATCATATATTTTTGTGTAAGTTAAATAAATTGAGATTGGTAATGCAGTGTGCCTACCATCCAAAATACCATAGTTCAAATCCCCCTTATGGGAGTTGCGTTAGATAGTCGACAGCTAGCGTAAAAAATAGTTGAATCTTTCAACATGGATTTAAGCAAGAATCCATGTAGCCTACCATACTTACAGTGGGAGAAGGCTTTGCCATCTTTTAAAAATAAATTGAGATTGATTGTAATCTCAATCTTTATGGTAGATAATGTTAATTAGAGTCATTTCAGGATGTCAATTAAAGTTGTTAAAAGTCCATTACGATTTTATTTAGTTTGAATTTTATTCGGTTACTAATTTTGTAATTAGACCTCCTCCATATATAAAGAGGGAATAATCCATTATAAGAGAAGGTTATGTTATGTTATGTTATGAATTAAAATTTAACTTTAGATTTGGAGAGTGCATCTACTATTATTCCATTATTCCCTCATTTCCTAGGGTTTCTCCTCTCAACCCCATTCTTCTCTCATCTCGCGAAGCATGTCGTGATATTATTCTCTCCTCTCTCTCTCTTTCCAATTTCATGACTATAATTTGAGGGATCAGTAGAATTTCTCACGATTTAAATAAGCATGAAATTCTCCATGCAATCATGGATTTAGGGATTTTGATAAATTGGGATTTTCCATCCTTAATTGATCATTTGAATTTTATCGTATATTTCTATTTACGGTAAATAAATTGAAATTGATTATATTTTTTTGAAGTCTAAAAGGTAGGGGGAAATGCTCGATGGTGTCCGCTCCATGATTATTTATTCAAAAATATAAGAAAAAACCAGGCGGAAAACAGAGCACGCACCAACCCCACAAAACCACTACAACAAAACCATTACAACACCCAATCCTCGACCATGTGTCTAGCGAACACCCCCACGTTCTCCTTGTAAAATCTTTGATCCGAGAACAACAAGTCGTTTCTTCCCTGCCAAATCGCCCATAGAATGGCCATGGGATAAAGCCGCTCCCTCCTTGGTATGTTCAGATTTGCGTGGATCGAATTCCAGAAGGCTTGAAAGGCGTCGCTACGGCACCACGCTAAGCCCACCTCCTGCTATATTCGAGAGACCATGGGGCATGAGAAAAAAAGATGCTCCACAGATTCGATCGTTGCATTACAAATCAGGCACCTGTCCGAAATGATGCCAAGAAGCCTGGCGCACTGATCTCGCGTCATCAGCCTCTTCCTCCTGAGTAACCACAGGAAGACACCAATTCTCTCAGGAAGCCTGAGAGCCCAGATAGTTGCACAGTCCCTGATCAGCAGCTCCGAGTTTGTCGGCAGCGGCCTGGAGATGGCCCCATAGCCCCCCCTGACCGAGAACGGCCCCTCCCACCAACACCAATGATCCTGCCCCCCACAAGGAGGCCCCACCTCCCGCACGGCCTCGAGCAGGGCTAAGAACTCCTCAAATCTCTGGTCGGAGATATTAGCGGAGAAAGTTAGGCACCAGATTCCGTCCGGCCATCACTCCGCAACCGAGCAGAACTTCTCCTCCGCCAGCACATACAAACGGGGGAAACGAGAGCAGAGCCCCTCCCCCCCCCCCCCTCCCCCCGATCAATCGTCCGCCCAAAAGGAGGACTCCCCCCTCCCAAGCACCGACCTAAAAAGGGCGATGTTTTTCATGAAAGTTTTCACCACACCCCACCAGAAGGGGGTCGAGGCGGCGAGGTTGCCGGGCTGCGAAGGCGGCGCCCCCTCACATCATAGATCCTACGGACCACCGTGCAAACGAGTTCATCCCCCGGCCCCCACACCCTGCTAGCCCACTTAAGCAACAGCACTTCATTCATCTGCTCGAGCGACTTCACCCCCAGGCCCCCATACTTCATTCATCTGCTCAGATTGATTATATTATCAACCTTTATCGTAGATAATGTTAGTTAGAATCATTTTAGGAAGTAAATAAAAGTTGTTAGGAGACGGTTAGGATTTTATATTTTTAAGCACGAAATGGTTACGATTTTACTTAGTTGGAATTTTGTTATGTTACTATTTTTGTAATTAGACCCCTCCCTATATAAAGGGGGAAATAGTCCATTGTAAGAGCAAGTTATGCTATGTTATGAATTAAAATTTGAGTTTCAGTTTGGAGAGTGCATCCATCATTATCCTTTTCTTCCCTCAATTTATAGGATTTCTCCTTTCAATCACATCTTTCTCCCATCCTGTGAAGCACGTTGCGATCTTCTCTCCTCTCTCCTCCTTCTGATTTCCCAACTGTAATTTTAGGGATAAGTAGAATTTTGCCATGATTTAAGGAAGAACAAGGGTCTCCATGCAATCATGGATTTGAAGATTTTGATAAATTAAGGTTTTTCATCCATGATTGGTTTTTAATTTAGTCATCTATTTTTATTTGCATCAAAAAAATTGAGATTGATTGTGATCTCAACCTTTATGGCAGATAATGTTAGTTGGAGTAATTTTAGGAGGTCAATAAAGTTTGTTATAAAATAGAAAGCGGAAGCAAAACATGGAATAAAGATAAAGAACAAGGAAAGAACGTGGGATTTAACGTGGAACCCTACTCCGTGAGGAGCGGGATAAAACCACGGGAGAAGCCCTCAAAGGGGCGTGTTTCTCTATTGATTTTCTCAATGAGTACAGGAGGTCTGGGGCTCCTTATATAGCCTTCCCAGAGCCTCCAAGTCCCACCACTGGTCCATGTGGGACTAAACACTGGATGGGGTAAATGGATCTTCTCCAGGATCCATTTACCCTGCTACAACACAATAGGCGCATACAACTTATACTCCAACACTCCCCCTCAAGCTGGAGCATGCAATGCTCAGCTTGGACAAACATCAAGAAACTCAACTCAACGCTACAGGACACTACGGACAATATCAATCCAACGCGCACATTGCTGCAGTCGAGGACATTGCTTCTCATGCCGTGCAGGTGAGGAGGACGAACGGGCTGGAGTGTGAGTCAACTGAAGACTCGGAATCTGACCATCGAGTCTGAACTTGCGCCTGAAGTCTCCTCGTCGGAGAACTGGGTCTCTCCCATCTGGCTCAGAGAATGGTGCACTGCTCTGGTGTACCTATGATACCACATGAAAACCCTTGCCCTTAAGGGAATGGTCCTCTGCTCTAGAGTCCCTATGGCTCACATGAAAACTCTAGCCTGACAACAAGAAGAATGATGGGGACCTCTGACAATGATGGCAACATATGCTCATCTGAAATACGACCGCATCCTTATGCGTGTCTGAAACTCTGAGGACTCGGAAGACAATTGTCGAGTCTGAAACCGAACTGTAGAGTATGATCATCTGGCTGGTCTGGAGACTGATATCTGAATCTGGATTCTGGATCTAGACTTGTGACTCTACATATATACTCCCCCTTTCTCCCATACTGGTCAAAAAACATGACACCGGCCAAGTTGGGAGAAGACAAGATAATGGAGAAAAACATGAACATTCCAAAACCTTTTTTTTCGTCATTTTTTTAATGCCATCTCATTCATTTTTTTTAAGCCGTTCATCTCCTTTTTTTTACGGCTTTGCATTTTTTTTATGCGTACGGCTTTTCAAATATACGCGCCTTTTCTCTCTTTTTTTGTTTTAACAAAGACCTTATGGTTCAATTGGACCGAATTATAATTAGCCCATTTGGGCATACATAAATGAACTCCCTCGCTCTCCCTCATTTTTTTTAATGCTGCAACGTGCTCTAATTCCCAGCCCACTGTTGGGCTTAAAAAAAACTTCTCCTTTTTTTTATTCAACGGCATGCACCTTTCCCCTTCCCCTTTTTTTCCATATTGAGCCCAACCTTTTCTTTAACAACTCACGGCCCACCTCAACCGTTTACAATTTTTTTTAAATAACGTCACAACCCCCTTAGGGTTCCCATATTGGCAACCTTTCGTATCAATGTGCCGCCGCCTCCCATGTTTGGGTTTGGACCCGCGCCGCCAGCGCTGGAGAGGCCTAGAGGAGGGCGCTCAGAGGGGGCTGGAGGAGATGGGAGATGCCGCCTACGCTTGGGACCCACGCCAAGCACGAAGGGGGGGCGCCGCCAGTAGCTTCTTGCCGCCGTGTTTGCGGCCGGGAGTCGCCGCCGCCTTTGCGGCCTGCGCCGCCTGCAGGATATGTTTGCGGCCTTGCGCCGCCTGCTGGGAAGGAGAGCATGCACCGTGAGGGGACCTCTGGAAATGCGGTGCACCGCCGCCGGGACTGGATGCAGCACTGGGAGTCGCGGGCAGGGTGAAGATGTGCGACTGGATACAGCGCAAGGAGAAGATGCGGCTCCGCATGGGAGGTGCGCCTCGCGCCGGGGATGGCGGCTTGTGGCTGCAGGGAAGGAGCACAATAGGTCGGCGATGGAGTTGCACGCTGCTTGCTTGAGATGGAGGTAGAGACCTGGACATGGCGGCTGGAGAAGCCGCTGGAGGGCATGGCGAAGATCGTGCGTGGCCCATGATGATCTAGGGTTTCTCAAATATAATACTGATTATAAAACTTGACAACCATTGCAATCAATTTTCGAAATAAAGATCATGAAAAGATCTTCAAAAAATAAAACCACCAAAATCGAATCTCGAATAAATGGAAAAATAACTCCGCGAGAATCGGACCCGCTCTGATACCATGTTATAAAATAGAAAGCGGAAGCAAAACATGGAATAAAGATAAAGAACAAGGAAAGAACGCGGGATTTAACGTGGAACCCTACTCCGTGAGGAGCGGGATAAAACCACGGGAGAAGCCCTCAAAGGGGCGTGTTTCTCTATTGATTTTCTCAATGAGAACAGGAGGTCTGGGGCTCCTTATATAGCCTTCCCAGAGCCTCCAAGTCCCACCACTGGTCCATGTGGGACTAAACACTGGATGGGGTAAATGGATCTTCTCCAGGATCCATTTACCCTGCTACAACACAATAGGCGCATACAACTTATACTCCAACAAAGTTGTTAGGAGTCCGTTAGGATCTTATCTACTTTGAATTTTGTTATATTACTATTATTGTAATTAGACCACTCCCTCTATAAAGGAGGCAATAGTCCATCGTAAGGACGTGTTATGTTATTAGTTAAAAATTAGTTTTGGTTTGGAGAGTTCCACCACCATTACCCCTCCCCCCACCCCATCAATTTCTATGGTTTCTCCTCTCAACCACATCCTTCTCTGAGTTCTCTCACCCTGCAAAGCGCATTGGGGTCTTCTCTCCTCTTTTCCATCTCCTGACTGCATCAGTGACATTCATCGAAGCGAGATTATTTGAAACGATGGGAACACCTTTAACACAAAGAACCCTTCATTGCAACCAGGACTCCTCACCATCAAGGAATATGAACTCCCTCAAGCTAACAAGACCCACTGCTGAACAATCCTCTAGCAAATGAGTCATCTTGATGCATGGGATCCCTTTCGCACACACTGATCGGTCACCTAAGGCAACTACATTTTCTCGCAAATGAACTCCGTAGTTTCTCTTGAACAACGACCCTTGCTATAGTCACATCGAGGTTTGCAACCACAAATGAACCAACAAGGAGACTATCGTTCAACGTTGCAAATGTCTCTCTAGGGTTCTCCCTTCACCTGAAAGACCAGTAGCCATATCTAAACCCAACCCCAATGTGGCTCTACTGGAAGAAGCTTCATCCCTCCCCAGCCCCCCAAAAAGAAAATCCTCCACCTTTATGTATTGTTGACACATGAACACTGGCAATGTCCACAACCTCCATAGACAAAGCATCTGATTGGGCCAGAACAAGCCACCACACAATGGTCGTGCACACTGCAACGAAAACACAGTGGCCCCGGACGCCGCACGTTCTGATAAATTGCCACCTACTACCCTCCATCGTCCCTCGCCTAACCTGAGATGGTGGCCCTTCGCACGCCCCTACCACTCGGACATCTTCTTCTCCAGAGCCCTCCCCCCATGCAATCCAATCCTCGAAATATTATTCATCATCTGGTGTTGATGAGACCCTTCCAGTTGTTGTTTAAGTCTGTGTCATCACGTCGATTGATTAAGTATCAATTGAAGAAAAAGCGTTTCCCATAATGTAATTATAACACTTTCGAGTCAACCCAGTGACAGAACTGCAGCTAACAAGAATATGTGAGGGTTTTTCTCTGGCTTACATCGCGGCGCATCTGATTGAGGCCCCCGTAGCAATCCACTCTTATGTATCCATTGCTCCCTTCCGACAGGGCTGCAGAACCATCACAACAAGAATCAATAAATGCCGCTCACTCAGATTCCATCATCCCAAACACGAAGAAGGCAAAAAGCCCGAGTACAAATCGCAGAAAATCAAGAAGGTGGGGCAGAAAGATCTAAATGACGATGACCCACATCCTAAAACGCCGCAAATCGACGAGTTCCTCACCGGCCAACGCTTCTCCACTCCACCACTTGCAAGGCCTCCATTCCGCAACCCTCGGAACGTCCCAGATCACCGGCCTATTTACCCTGCTTCACGAAAAAAACACTGCGAGCTGTTATATACGGCGAGAGAGGATAAAGAGAGGTGAGGTGAGGTTTGTGTACTTGGAGGAGACGGAGGGAAGGAAGTGGTCTGAGAGGAAGGTGGAGGGGAATGAGAAGAAGGCGGCGAGGAGGGGGAGAAGGACGATGGGAAGACACAGGAGGAGTGCCGCGCGGGTTCTTGAGGAGCCCCATTGCGGCACTCTGCTGTGGAAGGACATGCCGACGCGACGCCGCCGACGTCGCGGAAGCTCAACGAAGGCTGAGGCCCGCCATCAGCAGGTAGGGGAGGAGCATATTTATCTCCGTGGTTATATTTCTATGTTTTGGGAGGGAATTTTTACACGGTTGCTTCTTTGAGTTTCATCAAAGAGTATCTTATATTCTAAAATTAATAAAGGGAAAAGTTTACATCAAAACAAAAGGGGAGCGGGCAACAAGCTACGCCGCTTGTCTTTTTGTATTGCGAAATCAATCTTTTTAAATACTACATTCATAGATATGGGGTTCATCACATTACTGTTCATCACTTTTTAAATCCTCTTTAAAAGCTCAATACCTTCCGATGCTAAGAAGCCAAAGGTGTCAAAATCAAAGGGGATGAAGGCATGTTGATTCTCCGTGCAGGCTTTCTCGTGTTTCACAACTTTTGCTAAAGAAGCTTTAAGGGCAACCTGCCCTGCTGTAAAGGTCCCGCTCTTCAACCCCACCATCGAGGAAACTCCTGTCAAATCTACACAAGCATGTTTTCCTCCTATCCACCCAAAAATCAAAATATCAGCATGTTTAAGTGTGGATCTTCCCTCCTATGTATCTGTTAAAAATTTCACTGGCGCCTCTTTCTTAGCAACAATACATGCACGTTTGAAGACATCGATAGGACGTCTCTAACTAGATCGTGTCTGTACTTAAACCATGGGAGCTCCCTACAATGAATGGTATGATCACCAAAATTATCTAAGCAATCCTTACGACAGACTGGACAAATCTCATCAGCAGGAAATAACGGAATCATGAGACGATATTCTGCAAATATACTTATATTCCTACATTTCTTCCAACGCCTTTCTTGTGATCACACTTGTACCCCTATCTTTTTGGGCCATTAAGTTATTCGAGAGAGGTTTTTTCAGGGTCATAGGCTAAACCAAGTGAATCTTGACTTATAATACTTCTCATATAAGCTGAGCAGAGGATCTAAGGGAGGGCTAGCCTTTAAAAGAATCGAGACTTCCATGGATGCCCTTCAGATTAGTTGTTGTCCCTTCCCCCCTCATACAGACATTAAACTTATTGGCACAAGTGTAATTATAAAGAAAAGGGAGGATGCATGCATAATAATCCTTTGTTTTTCATTATTTGTTTTTTTTCCTTGCATGGGAACCATTCATATTGTGCCCAAAACAACAGTTGTTGCATGATATTCTCAAGCATGGCACAAGCAAGACTTTTCATTGACATGATTTTGACTGTGAAATTCAAAATGTTGAACGCTCGTGATTATCGGAAGTTATGCGCACTCTTCCCTAAATCTTCGAACTGCAGTAATGAAATTTGAAATTCA
>JAZKJV010003990.1:0-155426 GCA_037367405.1 Ottelia alismoides
TGGGCGGAAATCGCGACGCGCGCGGTGCGGCCGACGAGCGTCGGGCGCAGTGCGGGAGTAGTGGCGGCGACGAGGCTCTTGCGGGCGACGGCGGCGGTGCCGGCTTCGTCGGGCGACGGCTCCTTGCGGCCGTGGCCGAGCGCGGATTCGACGGTGCGGATGCCGCGGACGAGCGGCGAAATCGGCGGGTTCGGCGGACGCGGCGTGATCGGGGCCGGGCAGCGTGCGGTCGAGCGTGAGGTGCTTCTCGATGATCGTGGCGCCGAGGGCGACGGCGGCGAGGGGAACTTCGTTGCCCAGCGTGTGTTCGGACCAGCCGACGGGGACGCCAAACTCGCGGGCCATCGTGGCCATCGCGCGGAGATTCGCAGTCGCGGGTTGCGCGGGGTAGTTGCTCACGCAATGCAGCAGCGCGAAGGGCGCGGAGCCGGGTGCGCAGCGCGGTGACGGCGTCGGTGACTTCGGCGAGCGTGGACATGCCGGTGGAGAGAATGAGCGGCCGCCCTTTGCTCGCGAGCGCCTGGAGGAACGGGAGGTTCGTCACTTCGCCCGAGGAATCTTGAAGGCGGGGACGCCGAGCGTTTCGAGCAGATCGGCGCTGGGGCCATCGAAGGGCGTCGAGAGCCAGAGCACGCCGCGCGCTGCGGCGTGGGCGATGAGCTGGCGGTGCGCGGCTTCGTCGAGCTCGAGCCGCTTGAGCATCGTGAACTGCGACTCGTCGTTGCCGGTGTTGCGCTGCTGGTAGTCGGCTTTCGGCGCGGCGGCGGTGACGAGTTCCTCGGTGCGGAAGGTCTGGAACTTCACTGCGTCCGCGCCGGCATCGGCCGCGGCGTCGATGAGCTGGAGCGCGAGGTCGAGGCGCCCGTTATGATTCACGCCGGCCTCGGCGATCACGAAACAGGGCGCGCCTTCGCCGATGCGACGGCCGGCGATCTCAAGCATGGAGGTCACGGAGGATGAGGTCGGCCAGATGCAGCTCCCACGGCGAGTCGATGTCGAGCGAACGCTCAGGCGGCATCACGTAAGGCAGCGTGCCCTCGGGCTGGAAGCGACGCGTGGCGAGGAGCGAGCGCGTGCGGTTGAGGTAGATCGCGGCGTTGAGGAACCAGGCGGCCGGATAGTCCTGGCGGCGTGTCGGCTTCGTCGCGAGCTGGATGAAATCGGTGAGTGTGCCGTCGGCGGCGATGGCGCGGGCGAGGTAAGGATGCGGCGAGGCTTCGCAGACGCCGATGACGGCATCGGCATCGCGGCTGCGGGCGAGGTCGATCGCGCCGTCGATGTCGGCGGTGGTGCGGAGCGGGCTGGTGGGTTGAAGGAGCAGCAGGTAGTCGGGCTCTACGCCTTCGTGGTCGCGCAGCCACTCGAGCCCGTGGGCGGCGACGTCGAAGCTGGTCGCGTCGTCGGTGGCGAGTTCGGGCGGACGCAGAAAGGGGACGTCGGCGCCGTGGGCGCGGGAGACGGTGGCGATTTCCTCGTCGTCCGTAGAGACGAGCACCCGGCTGAGCTGCCGGCTGCCGAGCGCAGCGGCGATGGTCCAGGCGATGAGCGGCCGGCCGGCGACGAGCGCGATGTTTTTGCGCGGGATGCCTTTTGAACCGCCGCGGGCGGTGATGAGCGCGACGACGTTCATGCGGAGGCGATGAGGTCCCAGGCAAGCGGAGTGCCGCGCTCGATGGCACTAGCGGCGCGTCGGCCGAGGATCTCGGGAAGATGCTTCGGCGGCAGGCCGTGCGCGGGGCGAATGGAGCGGACGTTTTCAGCAGTGAAGATTTCGCCGGCTGCGATGTCGCGCACGGCAAAGAGCGAGCGGCGGAAGAGCCGGCTGGCGCTTTCCTTTTCGCTGACCGAGTAACTCGGCTGGCCGAGCGCGGCTTCGGCGGCGCGGACTTCGCTGACGAGCGGGCAAACTCGGCGGGCTCGAGCGAGAACGCGGAGTCGGGCCCCGGCGTGGCGCGCGAGAGGGTGATGTGCTTCTCGATGATGCAGGCGCCCAGGGCGACGGCGGCGACGGGCACGGCGGTGCCGAGGGTGTGATCGGACAGCCCGACCGGGACGGCGAAACGCGCGGCGAGATCGGGGATCGTGCGGAGATTCATCTCGTCGTAGCGCGCGGGGTAGGCGCTCGTGCACTTGAGCAGCGCGAGTTCGGTGGCGCCGGCCTCGCGGGCGGCGGCGACGGCTTCCCCGATCTCCTCGGCGGTGGCCATGCCGGTCGACATGATCACGGGCTTGCCGGTGCGCGCGACGTGCTGGATGAGCGGCAGATCGACGAGCTCGAACGACGCGATTTTGTAAGCCGGCACGTCCATCTTCTCGAGGAAGTCGACGGCGGTGAAATCGAACGGGCTGGGAAAAGCAGTGCAGGCCGAGATTCTCCGCGGCGGCTTGAGGCGCGGCTGCCAGTCCCACGGCGTGAAGGCTTCCTGATAGAGATCGTGCAGGCGGCGGCCGGACCAGAGCGTGCCGTCGCCGATGCGGAAGTATTCCTTGTCGCTGGCGAGCGTGAGCGTGTCGGCGGTGTAAGTCTGGAGCTTGATCGCGTCGGCGCCGGCTTCGTGCGCGGCGTGGATGAGTGCGAGCGCGTCGTCGTAGCGCTGGCCGTGATTCGCGGACAGCTCGGCGATGATGTAGGCGGGGTGACCCGCGCCGATGGGACGGCCGGCGATGTTCATGCGGCGAGGCGTTCGAGGAGAAACTGCGCGGCGCCGTCGCGGTCGTCGATGCGGTGGAAGCCGGCGCGCGAAAAGGCGCGGAGGGAGGCGTCGTTGTCGGGCTTGATCAGCGCGCGGATGCGAGTGGCGGCGGTGCGGGCGAAGAGCGCGTCGGTGCCGGCGACGATCGCGGCGGAGCCGAAGCCGCGGCCACGCCACGCGGCGGCGAGACTGGTGGAGATGACGGCGTCGCTTTCCCCCTTGAGGGAGAAGCGCACCTGACCGGCAGGGTGGCCATCGATCTCCACAATGAGCACGAGCCGCTGCGGATGGGCGAGCTGCGTGGCAAACCAGGCGCGGTGCGTTTCCCATGGAATCTCGGCGCTGCTGAACGACACGGCGCGGACGACGGGATCATTCGCCCATTCCCAGAGACGGCGCGCGTCGTCGGCGGTGGCGTCGCGCAGGGTGAGGCGCGGGAGAAGGAGATGCGCGGTGACGCGGGCGGCGCCTTCCGCCATCGATGAGCGCGCGGCCGGCGGCGGCCATCGCGTCGCGGCGCGCGGGGTCGGCGACGAGCGCGAGCGTGGCGGCGGCGAGGTCGCTGGAGTCGTCGAGGACCTGCGCGGCGCCGCGAGCGGCGAGGGCGGCGGCGACGGGGCGCTGATTCTCCGCGATGGGCAGGAGGAGCATCGGGGTCTGGAGAAAGCGAGTTCCCAGCAGGTGCTGCCGGCGGCGGAAATCGCGAGGTCGCAGGCGGCGATGAGCGCGGGCATGTCGGTGACGTTGCGCAGGATGCGGACGCGGTCGGAGGCCGGATAGTCGCGCGGGTTTTGCGGGCCGACGATGACGGTGAGTTCGAGATCAGGCAGGTCGCGCAGGGCGTTGAGCGCGCGGCCGGTGGCGTCGACGGGATCGGCGCCGCCGAAGGTGATCAGGATGCGCGAGGCGCGTTCGGGAGTCGGGCGAGGACGATCGCGGAAAGCGGCGAACGCTTCGCGCAGCAGCACGTAACGCGAGCCGAGGAGGAGGCGGGTGGTAGCGGCCCGCGCGGCGTAGGAGTCGGCGCTGGCGAGGGCGTTTTGGTCGAGGACGAGGTCGGCGACGTATTCGCCGGCGTGGCCGTGGTCGTCGATGACGAGCAGGTGGAGGTCAGCGGCCTTGAGCGCGTGCTGGAAGGCGGCGGGAAACTGGTAGCCGTCGAGCACGACCCAACTGGCGCAGCGCGAGCGGGCGAGAGCGGCGGTCGCTTCCGCGTCGGCGGCGCTGCCGGCTTCAGCGGCGAGGAGATGGGTGGGCTCGCCGGGGAGTGTGGCCGTGGAGGCAAAGGCCGCGACGCCGCCGATGTGACGCCACGCCTGCGCGAGGGCGCGGCACCGCATGAAGTGGCCGGAGCCGGTCTGCGGATTGGCGTCGACGCGGAAGAGAATCATCGCGGGGAATCAGTGCGCCTTTTGCTCGATGTGGGCATTGAGGGCGCGCCAGTCGGGGTGTTCGGCGAGGAGCGTGAGGACTTCGCGCCAGCCGAAGCGGTTGTGGCCGAAGTGCGCGTAGACGCGCTCGGCGAGGGCGTAGTCTTCGGGGGTGTCGACGGTCCAGCGGTGGGCGGATTCGTCGGTGTCGCCGGCGACGTTCTCGATGCGGAAGCGGTCCGGGTTTCGATAGATAAACGCGGTGACGTGCTCGCGGCTGGAAGCGTCGGTGGCTTCGCGCCAGCAGCGCTCGAGGATGGCGAAGGTGAAGGCTTCGGCGTCGAGGCCGCGCGGGTAGGTGCGCTGCGTGGCGACGTTCGAAGCGTAGTCGGCGCCGGTGGTGGCAAGGTGCTGGACGATCTGGCCGATCAGGTCGGGATCGACGAAGGGGCAGTCGGAGGTGATGCGGACGATCACTTCGGCGGCGACGCTTTGCGCGGCGCGGTAGTAGCGGTCGAGCACGTCGTTTTCATCGCCGCGGAAACACGCGACGGGATGCGCGGCGCAGAAGTCGGCGAGGGCGTCATCGGCGGGCTGGGTGGTGGTGGCGACGAGCACCTCGTCGAGCTGTGGGCAACGGCGGACGCGGTCGATGACTTGCGCGAGCATCGGGCGGCCGGCGAGCAGCTTGAGCACCTTGCCGGGGAGTCGAGTGCTGCCGAGGCGGGCCTGGATGATGGCGACGGTGCGGGGCAAAAGAACGGCGGCGCGTCAGCAGACGCGGTCGAACGCGGCGAGCACGTCGGCGACGTCGGCGTCTTGCATCTGCGGGAAAATCGGGAGGCTGAGCAGGCGCTGGAATTCGCGCTCGGCGACGGGGCAGAGGCCGGGGGCGTGGCCGAAGCGTTCGCGGTAGAAAGGGTGCAGGTGGACCGGCGCGTAGTGGACATTCACGCCGATGCGCTCGGCGCGCAGGGCGCGGAAGATGGCGTCGCGATCGAGACCGGCGGCAAGCTTCACCACATAGAGATGACGGCCGTGGACACGGCCAGGGCGGAGCGCGAGTGGCTCGGCGCAGGGGCGCGTGGCGAAGCCGGCGTCGTATTGCTGCGCGATGGCTTCGCGGCGGGCGAGGAATTGCGGGAGCTTGCGGAGCTGGGTGATGCCGAGCGCGCAGTTGAGGTCGGGCAGGCGGTAGTTGAAGCCGAGCGAGGTCATCTCGTAGGCCCAGGCGCCGGCTTTTTCGCGGTGGCGGAAGTCGCTGGTGATGCCGTGGCTGCGGAAGACGCGCATGCGGGCCGCGAGGTCAGCGTCGTGCGTGGTGATCGCGCCGCCTTCGCCGGTGGTGATCGGCTTCACCGGATGGAAGCTGAACGTGCTCAGGTCGGAGATCGCGCCGACTTTGGTGTCGCCCAAGGAGCCGCCAAGGGCGTGGCAGGCGTCGGAGAGGAGCTTGAAGCCGTGCCTGGTCGCGAGGTCGCGGAGCGCGGGGTAGTCGCAGGGCTGGCCGGCGTAATCGACGGCGACAATCGCGCGGGTGCGCGGGGTGATGCGGGCGGCGACGGAGGCGGGATCGATGAGCAGCGTCTCGGGATCGACGTCGGCGAAAACCGGCGTGCCGCCCTGGTAGACGACGCTGTTTGCCGTGGCGACAAAGGTGATCGCGGGGACGATGACTTCATCGCCCGGGCCGATGCCGATCGCGGCCATCGCGGCGTGGAGCGCGGCGGTGCCATTGCTGATCGCGACGGCGTGCGGGGCGCCGGTGAAGTCGGCGATGGCGCGCTCGAATTCCTCGACCTTTGGGCCGGTGGTGAGCCAGTCGGAGCGCAGGACTTCCAGAACGGCGGCGAGGTCGTCGTCGTCAATGGTCTGCCGGCCGTAGGGCAGGAGCTTCGAGCGGATGGGCTCGGTCACGGAGAGTTGGGGAAGAGCGCGCGAGGTGCGCGCAGCGGACTAACCGGCGGCGGCTTCGTCTTCGCCGGCGATCTGCTTGAGTTCGGGGACGGTGAGCCACTGCGTGTTGTTGTCGCTGGCGTAGTGGAAGCCGTCGGGCAGCCGCTTGCCGCCGGTCCAATGCGAGCCCCACCACGGATGCAGCGGCTCGATCACGTAGAGGTCGTCGAACTCCAGCGTGCTGCGGGCTTCATCCTCGCCGAGCAGCGACTCGTGGAGCTTCTCGCCGGGGCGGATGCCGATGTTTTCGATCGCGCAGCCGGGCGCCATGGCCTCGACGAGATCGAGCATCTTCATGCTGGGGATTTTCGGGATGAAAGTTTCGCCGCCGTGCATGCGCTCGATGCAGTTGATGACGAAGCGGACGCCCTGATCGAGCGTGAGCCAGAAGCGGGTCATGCGCGAATCGGTAAGCGTGATTTTGCCGGTCTTGCGCTGCTCGCGGAAGAGCGGGATGACGCTGCCACGGGAGCCGACGACGTTGCCATAGCGGACGCAGGAGAAGCGGGTGCCGTCGGTGCCGGAGTAGGCGTTGGCCTGCACGAAGAGCTTCTCGGCGACGAGCTTGGTCGCGCCGTAGAGGTTCACCGGGTTCACGGCCTTGTCGGTGCTGAGGGCGAGGACCTGCTTCACGCCCTGGTCGAGCGCCGCTTCGATGACGTTCGTGGCGCCGTCGACGTTCGTTTTGATCGCCTCGATCGGGTTGTATTCGCAGGCAGGCACCTGCTTGAGCGCGGCGGCGTGGACGACGATGTCGACGCCATGGAAGGCGCGCTCGAGGCGATTGCGATCGCGGACGTCGCCGATGAAGTAACGCAGCGACTTGTCCCACGGCGCGAACTGGATGCGCATCTCGTGCTGCTTGAGTTCATCGCGGCTGAAGACGATCAACTTTTTCGGCTGATGCTCGCGCAGCAGGATTTCGCAGAATTTCTTGCCGAAGGAGCCGGTGCCCCCGGTCACGAGGACGATCTTGTCTTTCCAGTTCACAGGTAGGTGGATGATGGGGTGAGCGAGCGCGCCACCAAAGCGGGCGCGAGGTGGCTCGACAAGCGGTAAGCTGCGAGCCGGGGTGAGTCAGGGGAGGCGATGGCGACCGGAGGCGAGCAGTTCTTCGAAGTAATCCCGGGCTGCGGCGAACTGCTTCTCGGTGACGTCGCAGGCGAGGCCGAGGATCTCGGGGTCCTGAAGGCGGCGGAAGTTTTCGGGCGAATCCTCGAAGCCTTTGGGGAGAAAGCGGATGGGGTGTCCGCCGGCGTCGGCGTAGTAGACGTAGCGGAGAGCGGCGTAACGCTCGATCTGCTCGTGGGCATCTGGCGGGACCTGGAGCGAATCGGCGCGGTCGACGAGGGCGGCAAGTTCGGCGATCGAGCGAGGGTTGTGGGTGAAGGTGAAATTGATGTGGGGATTGTCGCCCGCATTCACCGCAGGGACGCCGAACCAGGCGAACTCGTGCCCGGCGGTGCCGTAGCCGGTGAAGAGGGCGGCGACGCCTTCATCGATGAGCTGGCGATTCGAGGCGGAGGGTGGGAGGAAGTGGATTTTTGGAAAGCGGGCGCGGAGCTCGGCGACGACGCTCTCGTTCACCGCGGCTTTTTTGGGATCGTGCGCGACGATGTTCGGGTGCGGCTTCACGTACCAGTCGAAAGGCGTCTGCGAGGCGCGGTCGAGCAGCCAGCAGGTCCACTCGTAGTGGTCGGGGAAAAGCAGATCGCGGAAGGCGTGCGGCGCGTCGCAGAAATCGTGGAGTGTGATGAGGATCGCGGGGCGGCCTGAGGCGGCGAGAAGGCGGGGGCCGGTGGCGGGCGCGTAGGCGGAGCCGCCAGGGAGCACGCCGGGATCGAAGGCGCCGGCGAGGCGGGCTTCGAGGGTGGCGCGGGCAAGTGTGCGCTGCCGGGTCTGCTCGGCGGGGGCCAGGGCGGCAAAGAGCTCGGCGAACCGATGGTAGGGCAGGATGAGCTTGGCACTGCCGCGGCCGACGGCGCGGCCGGTGGGATCGCCGGGCTGGCCATCCCACAGGACCGGGTCGAGCGGGATGAGCGTGGCGGGATTATAGGGGACGTGGTGAACGGGGATGCCGCGGGCGAGGGCGAGGCGGCTGAGCACGCCGGCCTCGGCGTAGACGGCGTGATCGGTGAAGACCATCGCGACCTCGTGGCGATCGAGGAAGTCGCGGCTGGCGAGGTAGATCTCCAGGACCCGCTGGAGGGTGGGGCGAAACTCGGGGTCATCGAGCTCGACTGTCTTGCGAAAGTGCTGGCGGAGATGGGTGTCGTAGATGAGGTCGCCGAGCGCGATGCCATCGATGGCGATGTCGACGACGTCGCGCTTGGTGCGGAGCGTGGTGAAGATCGTGGCGGCGAGTTCTTCGGCCGCCGGCCGGAAGTTCGGGAGAGTCGCGAGGCCGAGGAGATCGGCGGCGCCAAAGGCGGCGTAGAGCGGGGCGAGTGTCTCGTCGCGCGGGCTGAATCCAAACGAGGCGAGACGGGCACCGAGTGGGCCGGCGGTGAAATTTGCGGCAAAGGCGTAGTTCAGGAGCGACGGATACCAACTGCTGCGGTGGATGAGCAGGAGCGGGCCGCCGCTTCCGGCGCGAGCCGGCCAGTGGCGGCGGCAGTAGGCGTGGAAATCGGCGATCGCCCGGGCGCGTCGTCGGCCGGCGAACCAGCGGCGGACGGGCCGGGCGGCGCGTTGCCACAGGGTGGGCTCAGGCATGGGTGAGGGGAGTGGCGGCGGGGGCTTCGAGGCGCCAGCTGGCGTCGACGAGGCAGACGCCGCTGTGGATGGGTGGGACGAGGCCGGTGCCGAAGAAGTTGCCGCCTTCGACCGGGAGCTCGAGGGCGTTTTGCACGGCATCGAGGACCACGCCGCCGCGGGCTTCCGAGGCGAGGACGAAGCCGACGCGGTAGCTGGAACTCGGCAGCGGGAGTCGCGGGATGCGGCAGATGAAGGTGCCCGTGCGCGGCAGCGGGCCGAAGGTGTCGCCGGTCAGGCGGTTCTGCTGGATGAAGACCGGCGCCTCGAATTCCGTGCGCACATTCAGTGTCGCGATGAGGCCGGGGAAAGGCTCGCCGGTGTGATTCTCGAACTGCATCCGGATCTCGACCGGCTGGCCGGCGAGTGCGGTGCCGATCGGGTGGCCGTCACTGTCGCGCAGGCTCATCTCGACGATGCGGACGGCGCCGGAGCCGGTGCGGTCCTTGCGCTCGGCGAGGTTGCCGGTGCTGGGCGCCTGGCTGTTGGAGTAGAAGTGGATGGCTTCCATCTGCGTGCCGGAGAACACGAGCTGGCCGTGATTGAGCACGATGCCACGGGTGCAGAGGTTTTCGACGGCGGCGGCGTTGTGCGAGACGAAGAGGACGGTGCGGCCGGCGCGGGCGACTTCGCTGATCTTGCCGAGGCACTTTTGCTGAAAGCTCTGGTCACCGACGGCGAGCACTTCATCGATGATCAGGATCTCCGGGTCGAGGTGCGCGGCCACGGCAAAGGCGAGGCGCACGCGCATGCCGCTCGAGTAGCGCTTTACGGGCGTGTCGATGAATTCTTCCACGCCGGAAAAGGCGACGATCTCGTCGAACTTGCGCACCACTTCCTCGCGGCGCATGCCGAGGATCACGCCGTTGAGGAAGACGTTGTCGCGGCCGGTGAGCTCGGGGTGAAAGCCGGTGCCGACTTCGAGCAGGCTGGCGATCTTCCCTTTGATGAAGACCTTGCCGCGGGTCGGCGCGGTGATCTGCGAGAGGATCTTGAGCAGCGTGCTTTTGCCCGAGCCGTTGTGGCCGATGACGCCGAGGACATCGCCCTCGGCGACCTCGAAGCTGACGTCGCGCAGCGCCCAGATTTCGCCGTGCTGGGTGGAGCGGTTGCTGCCCACGCTGGCGTTGGGATCAGGTCGGCCGAGCAGCTTCGCCCAGCGGCTCTGCAGATCCTCGTAGAGCATGCGCCGGCTGATCACGCCGAGGCGGTAGCGCTTTGAGAGGCTTTCGACGCGGATGACCATCAGACGGTGTCGAGATGGGTGCGCTCGACCCGCGCAAAGAGGAGCAGGCCGGCAAAGAAGATCACCGTCGTCAGCCCAAAGCTCATCGCGAGCTGCCAGAGCTCGATGACGCCGAAGCCGAGGAACGCATAACGGAACGACTCGATGATGGGCACCATGGGGTTGAGCACGAGCCAGAAGCGCAGCGTTTCCCCCATGATCTCGAGTGGGAAGACGATGCAGCTCGCATACATCCAGAGCTGCACGCCGAACTGCACCATCACCGCGAGATCGCGGTAGGTGACGGTGATCGCGGCGACGAGGCAGCCGACACCGACGCCCAGCATGGCCATCTCCAGCAGCAGCAGCGGCAGCACGATGAGGCGCCAGTTGGGGTGAACTGGGACGCCCAGCCAGGCCGCCACAAAGAAGGCCGCGACGAACAGGAGAAACTGCACGGCAAAAGTCGCCAGCGCAGTCAGCACGATACTCAGCGGCACGGTGAGCCGCGGAAAGTAGACCTTGCCGAAGAGGCCGGTGTTGCCGGTGAAGGTGGTCGCGGTTTTGACCAGACAGCTGGCGAAGAAATTCCAGAGGATGATGCCGGAGAGAAAGAAGAGAAACTGCGGCACGCCCTTGGTCATGATCTTGCCGACCCGCCCAAACACGGCCCAGAAAACGAGCGAGGTGAGCAGCGGCTGCGCAAAGAACCAGAACGGCCCGAGGATCGTCTGCTTGTAGCTGGAGACGAAATCGCGCCGAAAAAACAGATAGATGAGGTCGCGGTAGGCCCAGACTTCCTGGAGCCGCAGGTCAAACCACCGGCGTTCCGGGACGATGACCGTATCCCACTGCGGCTCGGTAGCCACGGGACTCGAGGTGGTGGCGTCAGGCATCGACGGAGATTTTGGGCAAGCTGCCGCCCTTGGCCGTTTGTCGTATTTTCAACAAGACCATCGGTAGGTGAAATGAGGTTGTGGCCGGATTCCGCGGACTGCGCCGCGGGATTCGGAAAAGGGCAGGGGAGTCGCGCCGGTCAGACGGCGAGGGGATGCGACACGGGCGGCAGCACCGCTGCCGCGTCCACCTCGGCCTCCTGCAGGCCGCCCAAAAACTCGAGGAGCACCTTGACTCGCTGCCGCGCGGGGAGGAGCGCGACGACGGTCGCCTCGATGCCATGAAAGAGCCCCCCGCTCAGGATGACCGGGGCGCCGACTGCGAGCGGCTGCGGAGGCTGCAGGGCATCCGCGTGGCTCCATGCCGCCTGGAGCGCGGTGACTTCGGCCTCGGGCATCTCGGCCCAGCGGCTGCCAAACCGGAGGATGTCATGGACGCCAAATGCGTAACGCACCCGCCGGAAGAAAGAGAGCAGGTCGAAGCGCGCGAAGAGGTAGTTCGGAAAGAGCGGCGTGGTGCTCCACTCCGGGCCGCGTCGAGTCGCCCGGCGGTAGCGGAGTTGCGGATTGAACACTTCGATCCCGAGCGAGCGGAGATGGCTGGCGGCGACGTGCTGGCGTTTCGGTTTGGACCGAACGCAAAACCAACGCGGCTGCTCAGGAAACGAGTTTTCCATTGGCTCGCCATAAGTATCAGAGGGGGTAGTCGCTGCAACGCAATTCTCCCCGCCACACTAGGCGCGAAGCGGCTCGCGCGGTGATCGCCGCGGCTTGCGAGACCTCGACAAACTGGCGGCGCACCCACCCGCCGGCCGCGCCCTCCACGCTTGCCAGCTTTCTCCCCCTCCACCTAGGTTCCGCACTCTCATGCTCTCCGTCACGGTCCCGATCTGCAATGAAGCCGGCAATATCGGCGCATTGTACGACCGTGTCCGCAAGGCCATGGATCGGATCGGCAAGCCTTGGGAGATGATCCTGGTCGACGATGGCTCGACCGATGGTTCCGACGAGCTGCTCGACGAGCTCGCAGGCAAGGACAAGCGCGTGAAGGTGATCCACTTCAGACGCAATTTTGGCCAGACGGCTGCGATGATGGCCGGCTTCGACCACGCGCGCGGCGACATCATTATCCCGATGGATGGCGACCTGCAGAACGACCCGGACGACATCCCGCTCCTGCTGGCGAAGCTGGACGAGGGCTTCGACGTGGTGAGCGGCTGGCGCAAGGATCGGCAGGACAACGCGATCAAGCGCAACGCCCCGTCGATCATGGCCAACCGGCTCATCTCATGGGTGAGCGGGGTGCGGCTGCACGACTTCGGTTGTTCGCTGAAAGCGTATCGGCGCGAAGTGGTGGAAGGCGTGCGACTCTACGGCGAAATGCATCGCTTTCTCCCGATCTACGCCGGCTGGCACGGCGCGGCCATCACCGAAGTCGTGGTGCGCCACTACGCCCGCACCGCCGGCAGCTCGAAGTATGGTCTCGAACGCGTGCTGAAGGTGCTCGCCGACCTGATCACGGTAAAGTTCCTCGACCGCTTTCAGCAAAAGCCGATGTATCTCTTCGGCGCGGTCGGGCTGCTGTTCTTTTTCATCAGCGCGATCACGGTCCTCGCCGCCGTCTGGTTCAAGTTTTTCGCCTTTTCTTCGAAGAGCTTCGTCGAGACGCCTCTCCCGCTCATCGCTGCGGTCACTGCCACCTCGGGCATGATGTGCATCCTCATGGGCCTGCTGGCCGAGATGCTCGTCCGGACCTTCTTCGAGAGCCAAAACAAGCGGGTGTATCTGGTGCGCTCGACGCGCAATCTGGAAACCAATGACCAATGAGCCAATGCCCAATGACCAATGGCGAGCGCGCCGGTCGGCGCGGCTTGGTCATTGGTCATTCTCCATTGGTCATTCTCTGCCATGTGCGGCATAGCCGGCTTCGTCGGCTCGGGTGATCGCGTCACGCTGCGCGCGATGACGGATGCCATCCGGCATCGCGGGCCGGACGCCGAGGGGAGCTGGGTGGATGAAGCGGCGGCCGTGTTCCTCGGGCATCGTCGACTGTCGATCGTCGACCTCGGCGGCGGCGCGCAGCCGATGTGGACGCGCGACGGCCGGACCGGCGTCGTCTTCAACGGCGAGATCTACAACCACGCCGAGCTGCGCGCGGAGCTCCAGGCGCTCGGCTGCGAATTCCTCACCGACCACAGCGACACCGAGGTGCTGCTCCACGCCTACCGCGAGTGGGGCGACAGCTTCGTCGAGCGGCTCAATGGCATGTGGGCGTTCGTCATCTACGACCGCACGCGGCACCGGCTCTTCGGCAGCCGCGATCGGTTTGGGAAGAAGCCGCTCTATTACTTCCACGAGGGCGACACGTTCGGCTTCGCCAGCGAGCTGCCCGCGCTCGCGCGTCACCCGCGCTGCCCGCGTGAAGTCTCGCCGCTTTCGCTGCAAAAGTACTTCGCCTACTGCTACATCCCGGCGCCGCGCAGCATCTACGAGCGCGTCTGGAAACTCCCCGGCGGCCACAGCTTCAGCTATCAGCTCGACGCCGTGGCCTCGGTGGAAAGCGACACGCCCACGCGCGGGCTGCTGAAGGTCTGGCGGTGGTGGGAGTTTGTTTTGGAAACGGGCGGGGAGTTTCAGCAGGAAAGCAGGAAAGCAGGAAAATCAGGAGGTGGCGGTGGTTTCCTGGCTTCCTGGTTTCCTGCTAAAAAAATCGACGCTCTCTGCGAAGAAATCCGCGCCACGCTCGAAGCCGCGACGAAGCGCCGGCTCATGTCCGATGTCCCGCTCGGTGTCTTCCTCAGCGGCGGCATCGATTCCTCCGCCATCGCCGCACTCGCCGCGAAGCACGTCCCGGCCGGCCAGCTCAACACTTTCTCCATCGGCTTCAACGACCCGAGCTTTGACGAAAGCAGCCACGCGCGGCTCGTCGCGCAGCGGCTCGGCACCGCGCATCACGAGGACATCCTCGACCTCGACAAGAGCCTCGCCTTGCTCCCCGAGATCATCGGCAAGCTCGACGAACCGTTCGGCGACGGCTCGCTGCTGCCCACGTATCTGCTCTCGCGCTTCACCCGCCAGCACGTCACCGTGGCGCTCGGTGGCGACGGCGGCGACGAGCTTTTCGCGGGCTACGATCCCTTCAAGGCGCTGCGCAATGCGGAGCGGTATGCGCGCTTTGTGCCAGGCAAAGTGCACGAGGGCATCCGCCTGCTCGCCGGGCGGATGAAAGTGAGCCACGCCAACATGAGCTTCGACTTCAAGGTGAAGCGCGCGCTCATGGGCCTGAGCTATCGCCCCGAGCTCTGGAACGCCGTGTGGATGAGCGCGCTCGAGCCGCGCGAACTGCGCGAACTCTTCCGCGAACCCGTGCCCGAGGAGGAGCTCTACAGCGAGGCGATCGAGGCCTGGGACCGCTGCGCGCAGCCAAATCTCGTCGACCGCGCGCTGCAGTTCTGGACCAACGTCTACCTGCAGGACGGCATCCTCGCGAAAGTCGACCGCGCCTCGATGATGTGTTCGCTCGAAGCCCGCTCGCCCTTTCTCGACATCGAGCTCGCCAACCTCGCGCGCCGCATCCCGTGGCAGCTCAAGCTGCGCGGAAAGGAGACGAAGTGGATCTTGAAAAAGGCGCTCCGTCCGCTGCTCCCCGCCGAGATCATCGACCGCCCGAAGAAAGGTTTCGGCATGCCAATCGGCCGCTGGCTGCGCGAGGGGAGATTCGAGTTCGACCACACCCGCACCTTCCCGCACCTCGGCGGCATCACCTTCGCGAAAAAGAAGATCGCCGCGCACCTCGCGGGCACGGCGGACGAGCGGCTGTTTCTGTGGAGTTACTGGGTCCTGAGCGAATGGCTGAAGCGGTGAAGCAGGAAGCCAGGAAGCCAGGAAACTGCGGCAGCAGCGCGCGCGTCCAGCGAGCTCGATCGCGGATTCGTTTCAGGCGCCGCGCTTGCACAGAAAGCGCCCCACTCGACGGCTCCTTTCCTGGCTTCCTGGTTTCCTGCTTCCTCATCCCTCGATGCGCATCCTGACGCTCTGCTACGAATACCCGCCAATCGGCGGCGGCGGCGGGAATGTCGCGAAGTCCGTCGCGCAGGCGCTCGTCGCGCGTGGGCATGAGGTCCGCGTGCAAACGGCCGCGCTCGGCTGGCGCTCGGTGGAGGAGGAAATCGGCGGTGTGCGCGTCTTCCGCACCGCGAGTCTGCGGCGCGTGCCGGACACCTGCACGGTGCGCGAGATGGGGCAGTATCTCGTCACGAGTTTTCTCCCGACGCTCATCCATCTGCGCGACTGGCGGCCCGACGTGATCCACGCGCACTTCGCCGTCCCGACCGGCGTGCTCGCACTCGCCGTGCATCGTCTCACGCGCGTGCCGTACGTGCTCACCGCGCATCTCGGCGACGTGCCCGGCGGCGTGCCGGATCAGACCGACGCCATGTTTCGCCGCATCGCCCCGCTCGCGCGGCGCATCTGGGGTGAAGCGGCGGCCGCCACCGCGGTCAGCTCGTTTGTGCAGGAACTCGCCGAAGCTGCTTACACGCGCCCCGTCGCGCGCATCCTCAATGGCATCGACCTCACCGGCGCGCCAGCCGCTCCGGCCGCGCCGCACTCGCCGCCGCGGCTCGTTTTCATCGGCCGACTGAACCCGCAGAAGAACCCCGTCTTCCTCATCGACGCCCTCGCGCAGCTCCGCGACGCGCCGTGGCAGCTCACCTTCATCGGCGACGGCCCGCTCATTCCTGAAGTCCGTGCCGCCATCGCCCGCCACGCCCTCGAGTCGCGCATCACGCTCACCGGCTGGCTCCAGCCGCCCGAAGTCCACGCCACGCTCGCCGACGCCGACATCCTCTGCATGCCCAGCCTCAGCGAAGGCCTGCCGATGGTCGGCATCGAGGCACTGAAATTCGGCCTCGCGATCGTGGCCACCGACATCCCCGGCCTGCGCGATGTGGTCGTCTCAGGAGAAAACGGCGCGACCACTCCGCTCGGCGACCTCGCCGCTTACGCCGCGACACTCCGCCAGCTCCTCGAAAACCCCGCGCTCCTCACCGCTCAAAAACGCGCGAGCTGGGAACGCGCTCGGCGTTTCGACTTGGGCAGGCTCGCGGAGGAATACGAGCGCGTGCTGGGGCAGGCGGCGCGCAGTTGAACCACAGAGACACCGAGGACACCGAGAGAAGCCGAAGAAGGGGCGAGGGGAGATGGGTGGGTGAGGATTCCTGCGAGCATTCGAGGCCTTCCCGCCCACGAGGCGATGCAGGGGCGGGCAGTCCTCGCGGTTCGCTTTCCCTTCTTCTCTCTGTGCTCTCGGTGTCTCTGTGGTTCACCCTCCCGGCTCGACAAACAGGCCAGCGCCCGACTTTCCTCCACAGCCCGCCATGACGCCCTACGAACTCCTCCAGCAGGAACTCCGCGCCGAGCCGCGCACCTGGTGCATCACCGGAGTCGCGGGCTTCATCGGATCGCACCTGCTCGAGACGCTGCTCACGCTCGGGCAGCGCGTCGTGGGCATCGACAACTTCTCCACCGGCACGCCGCGCAATCTCACCGACGTCCAGCAACGCGTCGACGCCGAGGCGTGGTCGCGCTTCCAGTTTCACAAAGGCACCGTCACCGACATCGGCCTCTGCCGCGACGTCACGAATCACGCCGACTACGTCCTGCATCACGCCGGCTTCGTCTCCGTGCCGCTCTCCATCGAGGACCCCGTCGCCTGCCACGACACCAACGTCACCGGCTCGCTGAATCTCCTCATCGCCGCGCGTGACAACCGCGTGCGCCGCGTCGTCTACGCCAGCTCCAGCGCCGTCTACGGCGACGACCCGCAGCAGCCCAACGTCGAGCCGCAGATCGGGCGTCCGCTTTCGCCCTACGGCGCGTCGAAGCTCGTCGGCGAGCTCTACGCGCGGCAGTTCCGCGAGCACTACGGACTCGAGAGCATCGGCCTGCGTTACTTCAATATCTTCGGCCCGCGGCAGAATCCGCGCGGGGGTTACGCCGCGGTCATCCCGCTCTGGATCGCCAGCCTGCTCGCGGGGGGAAAATGCCGCATCAATGGCGACGGCGGCATCACCCGCGACTTCTGCCCGGTGAGCGATGTCGTGCAGGCAAATCTGCTCGCGGCCACCGCCAAACGCAGCGACGCCGACGCCGCGATCTTCAACGTCGCCCTCGGCGCAAAGACGACGCTCGACGAGCTCTACGCCATGATTTCCGGGGAAGTCGCTGCGCTCACCGGCTGCCCTGTTGCGCCGGTGGAATACGGTCCGGCGCGGCCCGGGGACATCCGGCATTCCGGCGCGGACATTGCGCGCATTCGCGGCGCGCTCGGGTTCATACCCAGCGAAGATCTTGAGGCCAGTCTGGCGGAAACAGTTCGCTGGTATTCCGCTCATTCCGCATAAAATTCCTGCCGATCATGTCCGACCTCTGGCACGCCCTGAAATCCGAAGCTCGCGCGCAGCTCGCGCAGCGCGATTACTCGCAGAAATCTCCCGCCGAACGTCTCGCCACCAGCGGCATGGAGGCGGGCGAAGCGATCGCCAAACGCGCGGAACTCGCCGACGCGTGGATCCCGGGCGTGGAGCTTTTCGGGCGCCGCATTTTCCCGCAGCGGCATCGCGGATTCTTCGGGGAATTCGCCCGGCAGGATGAAGGCCCGCTGCACGCCATCGGCCTGTGGCCGAAGCAGTGGGCGACGGCGCGGATGTTCGCCGGCACGGGAAAGGGCTTTCACATTCATCCGCCGCACATCCCGGAAGGCACGGCGCCGGACGCGTGGTTCCGCCGCCTCTTTATCGACGAGCCGACGAACTACGCGCTGCGGCCCTACGACCGCGAGCAGTGGGACGCGATGTTCTTCGTGCAGGGGAATGTGGAATTCCTGCTCGTGGACGAACGCGCCGGCCTGCCGCGGCGCGTGATGCGGCTGATCATCGAGGGCGACGACCAGCGCGGGCCGAACAACGCCGGGCTCGTCATCCCTGCCGGCGTCGCGCACGCGCTGCGGGCGGAGGGTTCACGCGACTCGATCATGGTTTACGGGACGAGCGTGCAGTTTAATCCGGCCTTCGAGGGCCGCATCGCGGATGGCATCGAGCGCGCGCCGTTGCCGGAGGAATGGCAGCGGTATCTCGGCTAGCCGCGCTGCCCTCCTTTCCCGAAAAGGAAACACCCCCGTCGCGCCCGAAAGCGCGAACGGGGGTGAACCTGTAGCCAAACTCGTCAGACCGGCTCAGGCGATGGCGGGTGCCGGGCGGGAGCGAAAGCGCCGGAAGCTCGCCAGGCTGAGCATCGCAACCCCCCAGAGACCAGTGGTCGGCTCGGGGATCGGCGCTACTTGGAATTGATAGGTCGCCGTGCTCGTCACGAGGCCATCGACGGCGTGCGTGCCCGTGGCGGTCAACTGGAGCTCGTAGAAGCCCGGCTGCGTGAAGCCGAGGTTGTAGTGTGCGTGACCCCCTGGCGTGACATTGAGCACGTCGGCGAGGCTCAGGCCATCCGCTGAAGACCAGAAGAAGTTTGGCGTGCCGCCACCACCGCCGAGGTTCCAGAGCGAGACTTGGCCGCCAGCCGCTGCGCCGCTCCCGCCGACGGCGGTCAGCTGGAGCTGGATGTTGCCGATCCAGTCATCCGGAATCAGTTCTTCGGAGCCAATCCCCAGGAACGGCTGCCCCGCCTGATCGGTGTCAGGCAGGAAGTAGTAGGGCTGACCGGCTGCCACGCCGATGGGCGCGAAGGCGCTCGACGCCGGGCGGTAGGCAGGCAGTCCGGGGACACTGATCGTGAGTTCTTCCGGAGCAAACTCCGTGTCCGCCGTCAGTGGCGCCCCATCCACGATCGTGCCTTCGTGGAGGTGGAGGTGGAGGTCGAAACCGGCGTCATAGCCGATGCCGATGTCGCCGTGGCCAGAGTTGTAAATCGCTGCTGAGGCGGTGTTTACAACGAGAACGCTGATCGCGGACAAGAGGATGATTGGGAGCGGTGTCTTCATATTTAATGCAAAGTGGTTGCGTATAAACCAAGGTTCGCTATCAGTTCTTGGAAAGCGGCGCAAGCCTATTTATTGCAATCTGATCTCCTTATAGGCTCTACTTTACAGATGAAGGCAAGATTCCGTTGCAGTTCTGATTCGTTAGGCGAGCAATCTCTCCGAGCCGCGGGCCGGGGGGTGGGTGACGGCTTTACCTTAATCGAGTTGCTCGTGGTGATCGCGATCATCGCCCTCCTTGCGGCCATCGTGTTCCCCGTGCTGGGCCATGCACGCGCCAATGCCAACCGCACCGCTTGCGCCTCGAATCTCCGCCAGATCGGCCTCGCGATCAGCGCCTTTGCGGCTGACAACGACGGTGCCTTTCCCGAAAGCGCTCACATCGACGAGGCGAAATCGTGGGTCTACACGCTGGCTCCTTATCTCGGAAATCTCGACGAGGTCCGGATCTGCCCGGCGGACCCGCGGGCAGAGGAACGCCGTGGCACTACCTCCACGAGCTACGTGTTGAATGAATTCATTGCCGTGCCCAAGCGCGGCCCCTTCAGCCGCACCGTCGAGGTTTACAACACCATCCGGCGGCTCCCCATCCCCAGCCAGACGATGCTGGTCTTCATCGGCTCCGATCGCATGGACCTCGGGATCACCAACGACCACACCCACTCTCGCAACTGGAAGTCGTGGCAGCACGTGCTCGAGGACATCCAGCCCGATCGCCACCGGTCCGGCAGCGCGAATGCCGATCATACGCGGGGCAGTGCGAACTACCTCTATGCCGACGGACACGTCGAGAACCTCGAGGCCCTCGCGCTGAAGCGCATCATCGAAGCGGGCCGCAACCCGGCGCGCCCGCCGCAAACCGTCCTCGACAACGTCCCGCAATGAGGACCCTGCTCGTTCTTTCGTGTTTCGTGCTGATCGCCTCCCCCGGGGCCGGGGCCTTCCAGGCGTTGACTGACCAGCATGTCGACTTGGCGATCAATTTCCGCCCGCCGACGGCTGGCTCGACCACGAACCCGTGGCGGCTCACGGTTCGCGATGAGGAGACGAGAAAGGAGTTTGGCGGCCAGCGGGCCGGCGCCGGCGATCCGCTCGAGGTCGTGCTGCGTGCCAGCCTTTCCGCCCGCTTTGAAGTGCCGGACGACCCGAGTTACGCCTTCCTCGGAGCCGCTGGGGCGCCGGTCTGGGTGCTGACCCAAACGCAGGAACCGGGCATCCTCTTCCTCGGCACCTCGACTGAAAACAAATCGAACCTGGGCTGGACCGGCTTTAACGTCGATCCCTCACTGCTCGCTCTCGGGGTCTCGCCGGGGGTGTTCTTGGGCAACGCCGTCACCCTCCGGCTAGCGTCCTTCAGCGGCCCCGGAAACTTCTTCGTCTGGGTGGATGATCTCGGCGTCCCGCAGCCCCGGGTCTTTGACACGAGCAACGGTCTGAGTGCCGCCGACAGTCGGACCCTCACGCCCGGCAACCACACGCACTTCAACTGGGCGTTCACCGCTCCCGGAATCTACGACATCGGTTTCCAGGCGAGCGGCACCCTCGCCGCGGGGAGCCAGTTCACCCAGAGCGAGGTGACCACGTTCCGCTTCGAGGTCATCCCCGAGCCGGGCGGCGTGAGCCTCGGCCTGGCCGGTCTCGTGCTGCTCGGCGCCCTCCGTCCGGGGCGCCCGATCCGCGCCGCGGGCGCTGCCTTATGAGAACGTTGCCGCTTTTCCTCACAGCCCTCGTCCTGCTGGCATCGCTCGCGCAGAGCCCCGGGGCGATGGTCTACTCGCGCGGTCACGGAGATCTCGTCGTACTCTACGCGGATGGCCAGCTGGAACAGGGCTATCGCCTGGAAGCAGCCTCGCTGGTCGACGGCGCTCCCGCTGGGCCTGGGCTCGATGAGGTGGATTTCGCCGCGGATCAGCTCATCACCCTGCTCCCCGATGTGACGACCAGCCGGCCGTCCAGCAGCCAGTGGAACTTCACCGGCGTCGCGGCCGGTTCGCCTCTTTGGCTGATCCCGGAAGTCCAGGACTCCAGCCGCCCGTGGCTCGGCCTCTCGACCGAAGAACTCGTCCCCAATGACTGGGTCAGCTTTCGCTTTGCCCTGACCGCCATGAGCGGCCCCGCGGGCGGGCACTTTGCCCTCGCGCAGACGGGCACTTTCGGCGCCGTGAATGCCTTTATGGCGACGGCCGACGGCATCGGTCCGGCCGACCGCGTCACGCCGACACTGGGCAGCCACGCCCACTACAACTGGATCTTCACGCAACCCGGCATCTACCAGCTCACGTTCACCGCCTCCGGCGAGCATGTGAACGATGGCCTGCGCGCCACCACCGCCACCTACACCGTCGCCGTCGGCCAGGTGCCGGAGCCCGGCAGCGCCAGCCTCGCGCTCACCGCGGCCGCGGGTCTGCTCGCGCGGCGTCTTCGCCGCCGCTCGGCGGTCGTGCTGCTCGGCCTGCTCGTCAGCACCGTCACCCACGCCACTTCGTTTGGGCAAGGGGCGGGCCTGATCGAGTTCGAATCCGCCTCCTACGTCGTCAATGAGCAGGCGGCCTCGCGATCCGTGACCGTCCGGCGGGTCGGCGGCAGCAGCGGGACGATCACCGTGAACTACGCCACGGCCGATGGCACCGCATCCGCCGCCGCGGGCGACTACGTGGCCACGAGCGGGACGCTGGTCTTTGCCCCCGGCGAGACGGAGAAGGTGATCACCGTCCAGATTGCCAGCGACACGACCGTCGAGGCCGCGGAATCCTTCACGCTTTCGCTCTCCGCCGCCCTGCCGGTGCTCGGGCCAAATGCGGCGGCCCTCTTCACCATCAACGACCCGCCGACCATCGGCACCTTCACCGTGCCGGCCACGCCCATCGGCACGGCCACGGCACCGATCGCCTTTACCATCGCCGACCCGGAAAGCGCGGCCGCGAGCCTGAGCGTCACCGCCTTCTCCACCAATCCGGTGCTGCTCCCGCCGAGCGGCATCGTGCTGGGCGGCAGTGCGGAAAATCGCACCCTCACCCTCACCCCAGCGCCCGGCCTCGCAGGCACGGCTTCATTCAGTCTGCTGGTCACCGACCCCGATGGCGCCGTGGCCGTCCGAAACCTCACCCTCGCCGTGGGACCCGCGACCGCCGCGACAGCGATCGCCCTCCCCGCCGCCGTCCCGAGCACCGTGGTGCTCACCGCGGACGACTCCTTCACCCTCAACTACACCATCACCAACTCCGCGTGGGTCACGACCGTCACCCGCAGCAATACGACGCTTTTCAACGCTCCTGGAACCGGCGCCTCCAGCGACCTGCGGACGCAGCCGACCACCGGCGGTACCGCTCGGACCCTGCGCATCCGCCCGTCCGACCTCAGCACCAGCGCCGGCCGCTATGGGCTCTCGACCGTCACGCTCGGTTTCACCGGCGCGGGCGCCCCGGCAGCACAGACCTTCGATGTCCGCGTGAACCCGCGCGCCGTCGCGGACAACAACCTGCTCGCGATCCCCGGCACCACCAGCACCTTCGATGTCCTGGCGAATGATGTGACGCCCCTCGCCGGCCACACCTTCACCATCACCAGCGTCTCGGCGCCGAGTCACGGCACGCTGGCGATCAGCGATGGCGGGAAGTTCGTCCGCTACACCCCGACGAACACCAGCGCCTACCTCGACACCTTCACCTACACCGTCACGGTCTCGTCGAGCGACGCGTTCAACGGCTACCAGTTTACCGGCATCGGCTACGTGCGGCTCGGCGGCTATCTGGTGCTCGATTCACCGACGGCGTCGCAGCACATCGATCTCGATTTCGACTACGCGGGCGGCGTCTGGCGGCAAATCATCCGCACCGATGCGGTGGTCGGCGGCTCGGTGCAAAGCGGCACCTTCAGCCCTTCGGTCCTCGATGCGGACGAAGGGGTGGTCTTCCTCGATCCCACGACGAAGCAGCCGCGGCCCGCAGCCACGATCCTCGATGCGCTCGGCGTCCCGGCCGGCGCCGACGTCTGGGTCGGGCCGAGCACTTCCAGCGGGAACCGCGCCTTCATCGGCATCGCCAGCGAGAGCACCACTGGCGTGGAAGCCTACCTTCCGGTCGGCGATCCGCGGGCGAATACGAGCGCGGCCTGGATCGCCATCCGCCTCGTCGGGTTCTCCGGCCCGGGTCATTTCGCGGCCTTCGATGCGAGCACCGTGTCCTTCGATACCTTCGACGGCCTCAACTCGCCGAACGACGACGCGTCGGGGGACAACGTCAGCGACACCTTCTGGGGGCTCGCTGGTTCCCACGCGCATCCGGCTTGGTACTTCACGGCGCCGGGCCGCTACGCGCTCACCTTCCAGACCACCGTCCGGGCGGGTGGCGCGTTCGTCAGCAGTCCGCCGACCACGTTTTACTTCGACGTCGACACCATCTCCGGCCCCGCGCGGCTGCCCGAGAATCCGCCGCTCGCCCGCAGCGATGTGCTGCTCGTGGCCGAAGACGCCAGCGCCACCGTCCTCGACGTCCTCGCCAACGACTCCAGCGAAGCCGACGGCTACGAGGTCCTCACCCTCAGCGCTGTGGGGCCCGCGGGAAATGGCAGCACCAGCCTCGCGGGCGATGGCCGCAGTGTGAGCTACACGCCCAACCCGAATTTCCACGGCGTCGACACCTTCACCTACACCTGCACCGACGAGCACGGCGGCAGCGCGACCAGCACCGTCGCGGTGACCGTGTCGCCCGTGAATGACGCGCCCGTCTTCGTGAAGGGCCCCGACCTCGCGCTGTCGGCCAGCACGCTCGCGCCGCAGACGGTCCCGCTCTGGGCCACGGCGATCGGCGACGGCGACCCGCTCGTCGCGCAGACGCTGACCTTTACCCCCACCACCCTCACCGGTGGCTCCATCTTCGCCGCCGCTCCCGCGCTGAGTGCCGATGGCACACTCACCTATCAGCTCAATGGCACGCCCGGCACCGCCACGATCTCCGTGATCCTGACCGACGATCCCACTGCCGGTGGCCCGGCGCTCAGCTCCGCCCCGCAGACCTTCACCATCACCGCGGTGCCCCTGTCGCCGCTCGCCGCGTGGCGGCAGACCTACTTCGGCACCACAGAAAATGCCGGTGCCGCGGCCGATTCCGCCAACCCCGACGGCGACGCATTCCCCAATCTCCTCGAATGGGCGTTCGGCCTAAATCCCACCGTCAGCACGAGCGGCGAACTCGTGATCAGCGGCTCCACCCTCACCCAGCGCGGCGGCCCGCGCCTCTCCATCGCGAGCCTGCCCTACACCGTCGACTTCCGCGCCATTTTCTGCCGGCGGCAGGACTACGCCGCGCTCGGGCTCACCTACGCCGTCCAGTTCACCGCCGACCTCGTCCAGTGGGAAACGAGCGGCGCCACGCCCGTGGTCATCGCCTCGGATGGGGAAATCGACGCCGTCTCCGTGCCCTACCCGTTCTTCCTCAGCTCCGGGCGCAAGGCGCAGTTCTTCCGCGTCGTCGTCACCACGCCATGATCCGCCTTCCCGCTCCCAGCGCCCGGCAGTTGGTCCGTTGGCTGGCGTCGTTCTCGTTCGCCCTCGTCATCGGGCCCGCGGCCGATGCGGCCACGATCTACAGTGGTCAGAAAGACCTCGCGATCCCGACGGATTTCACGGGCGTATATCTGGACCTCGAGACCGGCACGACGAGCGCCGCGGAGTTTGCCGGCTGGGATGTGAATCCCTTCTTCGGGGGCGCCGCCATCGCCAATAGCCCGACCTTTCAGCCCGTCCGCATCGGCCCCACCTCGCTCGCCCGCGTGCTCAATCTCGCGCCGGGCACCGTCGTCTCCAGCAGCCTCACCTACGCCACGGGCTTCGGTGGCTCGGGTCAACCCGGCAGCGAACATCTGGGCCTCGCAGCCGATCAGTTTCAGCCGGGCACCGAAGGCTTCCTCGGCTTCCAGCTCACCACCGCCTCCGGCCCGCGCTCCGGCTGGCTCCGCGTCACCCTCACCGCCAATGCGCCCGGAGCGCTCGTTCACGACTGGGCCTACGACGATGCCGGAGCCGCGATCACCGTCGGTCGCATTCGCCAAAGCGCGCCCTCCGGCGGCACCCAGCTCGTCACGCTTTCTCCGCAAACCGGCGAAGTCTTCACCCTCGGCTCCGCGCTCTCCGACACCGCGGGAAACATCAACAGCGTGCTCAAATCCGGGGCCGGCACCACCACGCTCGCGGCCACCAATTCCCACACCGGCAGCACGACCGTCACCGCCGGCACGCTCCGCGTTACGGGCGACCTCGCCGCCACTTCCAGCGTCAGCGTCACCGCCGGCACGCTCCTCCTCGCCGGCACCTCCGAAGCGGTCAACGACGCCGCCAGTCTCCAGCTCGGCGCAGCCGGCCGGGTGGCCTTCGACCCCGCGCTCAGCGGGCGCACCGAGACCTTCGCGTCCCTCGAACTGCTCGGCGCCGCGATTCTCGATTTCGGCGAGGGCACGGCCAATCGCTTCGCCTTCACCGCCGGCATCGTCGGTCTCGCCGCGGCCACGCTCAGCATCCACCACTGGTCCGGGTCCATCGGCACCGCCAGCCAGGATATCCTCGCCATCGGCAGTGCGCTCAGCGCGGTCGAGCTGGGAAACATCCGGTTCTACGCCGACGCCGGCACCACCCTGCTCGGGACCGGCGAGCAGATCGCCTTTGGCTCTCCGGAGCTGCAGATCGTCCCCGTGCCCGAACCGTCCACGCTCTTCACCAGTCTCGCGCTCCTCGGCCTCGCCGGCTGGCGCCGCATCCACGCCGATCGCCGCGCCCGCTCTCTTGCCACCTCATGAAAAACCGCCTGCCCGTCACCGTCCTCTCCGGCTTCCTCGGCGCCGGAAAAACCACGCTCCTCAACCACATCCTCCACAACCGCGAAGGCCGTCGCGTCGCCGTGATCGTCAACGACATGAGCGAGGTGAACATCGACGCCGCGCTCGTCCGCGACGGCGGCGCCGAGCTCCGCCACGCCGAGGAAAAACTCGTGGAGATGAGCAACGGCTGCATCTGCTGCACCCTCCGCGAAGACCTGCTGAAAGAGGTGCGCCAGCTCGCCGAGGAGGGCCGCTTCGACTACCTCGTCATCGAGTCCACCGGCATCTCCGAGCCGCTGCCCGTCGCCGAGACGTTCACTTTCCAGGATGAAAATGGCGCCTCGCTCGCGGAGGTCGCGCGCCTCGACACCATGGTCACCGTGGTCGATGCGCTGAACTTCTTCCGCGACTACGCCGAGAGCGCCGACCTGCGCGACCGCGACCTCGCCCTCAATGACGAAGACCAGCGCACCGTCGTCGATCTCCTCGTCGATCAGGTCGAGTTTGCCGACGTCATCATCCTGAATAAATGCGACCTCGCCGAGGAGGAGACGCTCGGGAAACTCGAAGGCACCCTGCGCAAGCTCAACCCGCGCGCGAAAATCCTGCGCAGCACGCAGAGCCGCGTGCCGCTCGCCGAAGTGCTCGACACCGGCCGCTTCGATTTCGAGCAGGCCGCGCAGGCGCCCGGCTGGCTGAAAGTGTTGCGCGGCGAAGAGAGCAGCGAGGCCGATGAATACGGCATCTCCAGCTTTGTCTACCGCGCGCGGCGGCCCTTTCATCCGCTCCGCTTCTGGCAGGTCATCCAGCGCGACTGGCCCGGCGTGCTGCGGTCGAAAGGCTGGTTCTGGCTCGCCTCGCGGATGCGCTTCGTCGGCGAATGGTCGCAGGCCGGCGGCGCCTGCACCTACCGCGCCGCCGCGCAGTGGTGGGCCGCCGTGCCGCAGGAACGCTGGCCGGACGACAAGGCGACGCTCGAGCGCATCTGGCGCGATTGGGAAAAGCCCTTCGGCGACCGCCGCCAGGAGCTCGTCCTCATCGGCAACGAAATGGACCGCACCGCGCTCACCGCGATGCTCGACAACTGTCTGCTCACCGATGCCGAGATGGCGAAAGGGGAACTCGCCTGGGCGAAATTCAAAGACCCCTTTGCCGAGTGGAAGACGATCGAGGAAACCGCCCGCGAACAGCACCTCCACGCATGAGCGCTGCGCCCTCGCTGCGGGCCGACCTCGCCGCTGCGCCCGCGCCCCACTTTCACGAAGCCCACGATGCCTCCGTGCTCGCCCGCATCCGCGAGCCCGGCGTGAATCTCGTGCTCTGGCATCGCGGCCCGCAGCCCGCCGTGCGCGATCTGCTCGAGGCGCTGGCGCAAAAGGGCGCGAGCCTCGCCATCGACGCACCCCTCGCGAGCGCCGCGGAAGTCCCCGCCGCCCTCGCCGCCGCACCGGCGCTGCGCCCTGTCCAGCGCGACTCCGCGTTTGCGCAGCTGAGCGCCGATCTCCAGCGCCTCGTCGCCGTCTTTTCCTCGCTCACCGGCAGCGCGACGGTCCGACTGCGCCTGACCACCGTGCGTGACGACGCCTGCGCCGCCTTCCACGCCGACACGCTCACGCTGCGCCTGCTCTGCACGTACCGCGGCAAAGGCACCCAGTGGCTGGAGAATCGCCACGTCCAGCGCGACCAGCTCGGCCTCCGCGGCCGCAGCACCGCGGAAGCCAACGCCGCCATCGCGCTCGACCCGCGGCACATTCGCACCATCCCGGCGTGGACCGTCGCCGTGCTCAAGGGCCGCGCCTTTCCCGGCGAGGCCGAGAACGCACTCATCCACCGCTCCCACCCCGTCTGCTGCGCCGAGCACGCCCGCGTGCGGCTCTGCCTCGACGCCGCCGCCTGAACCGCCATGCCGCTCTACGAGGACGAGCTTTGCGCAGGCGACTGCCACATCTGCGGCGGGCGCATCGCGCCGCGGCGACTCGTCACAGGCGAATCCGAACGCCCATGATCGCACCCCTTCGCCCCGCGCGCGGCGCCGCACCACCGCCGCTGAAGATCTACCGCTACTTCCTCCGCGGGCTGGAGCAGCAGATGTGGTTTCTCGGGCAGGACGTCCGCCACGGAGATAACCTCCTGCGCCGCCACGGCTTCACCGCCGCGCGCACTGGCAAGCAAGGCAGCAGCCGCTACCGCCTCGCGTGGCGCGGCCACACCATCGAGCTGCACAGCTTTTGCGCTGGCCTCTATCGCGCCGATGCGCCGGGGTTCCTTTTCATCCGGGGGAAATACGAGGCCTATCGTTACGACGGCGCCGAACCGCCCGATCCCGAGTGCTTTTGCCACGCGCCGCTCGCCATCCCCGAGCACACCGACGCGCGCGATCCCTTCTTCGCCGCGCTCACCCTCTTCCTCGCCTGGCTGGAGGAATATGAAACGTGGCTCGAACACCTCGTCGGCCCGACCTATCGCGCGCGCCTTTTCCCCCACTGCCCGCTCCCCTGGCTCCCGCCCGCCGAAGCCCGCGCCTGGCTGCGCGCCTTCGCCCACGCCCCGCTCTCCACCGCACCTCCGCCACGCCGCCCGCGCGCCGCCTTCGTCCAGCCCGCACGATGACCATCCCCCTCGCACCCACCGCCACACCGCGCGCGCCGCGCGTCGGCGCCCTCCCGGTCACCGTGCTCTGCGGCTTCCTCGGCTCGGGCAAGACGACCCTCCTCAAGCAACTCCTGCGCAACGGCCCCGACTTCCGCTACGCAGTGCTGGTCAATGATCTCAGCGAACTCGCCGTCGACGCCGAGCTGATCGCCGAAGCGCGCGAAGGCCGCTCCGACAAGCTCGTGAATCTCCACCGCGGCTCGCTCGGCGGTGCCTTGCGCGAAAAGTTTCGCGCCGCGCTCGATCAGCTCGCAGCCGATCGCAGCACCGACTACCTGCTCATCGAGACCAGCGGCGGCACGCAGCCGGCCGCGCTCGTCGAGGATCTCACCGCGCGGGACGACGTGCGGCTCGATACCTTTGCCACCGTCGTCGACGGACTGAATCTCCTCCGCGACTACGATGCCGGCCGCGCGTTGCTCGATGCGGCCGCCGCCGACGCGACCTCGCCCGCCGCCCTGCTCCGCGCCCAGATCGCACCCGCTTCCGTGCTCCTCATCAGCAAGGCCGACCTGCTCCGCCGCGCCGAGGTCGAGGCCATCATCCGCGTCCTGCAGCGGCTGAATCCGCGCGCCACCATCATCACCATGGCCTACGGCTCCGTGCCGCCGTCGCACGTCCTCGATGCGCGCACCTTCCGGCGCCGCCCGGCGACCATGCCCGCCGCTGCCGATGACCCCGAGCGCTTTGATCTCGGCAGCGATGTGCTCACCGATCCGCGCCCCTTCCATCCCGAGCGCCTCCACGCGCTCTTTACCCAGCGCCTCCCGCTCGGCCTGCATCGCAGCAAGGGCTGGCTCTGGCTCGCGTCGCGCCCCGCCGATGTCTTCGTGTGGAATCAGAGCGGTTCACACTTTGGTCTCGAGTGGGCCGCGACCTGGAAGGCGCACATCGCCAGCGCGCCCGAATCCCCGCTCGAACCCGCCGAGCGCGCCGCCCTCGCCGCGCGCCTCGCCGGGCTGCATCCCATCTTTGGCGATCGCCAATGCGAACTCACCCTCATCGGCGCCGCCCGCGACCGCACGATTTTCCTCGAGGAGCTGCGGGCCTGCCTCTGCACCGCCGGCGAAGTCGCCGCGTGGCAGCGGGGCGACACCTTCACCGATCCGTGGCCGACCTCCTTCCGCAAGATCTGAACCGCCGCACCTTTCACCTCCATCCATCCACCGCATGAAAATTCCCGTCACCGTCCTCACCGGCTTCCTCGGCTCGGGCAAGACCACGCTCCTCAATCACCTCCTCACCGCCCAGCACGGCAAGCGCATCGCCGTGATCGAAAACGAATTCGGCGAGGTCGGCATCGACAACGAACTCGTGGTCAATGCCGACGAGGAGATCTTCGAGATGAATAACGGCTGCATCTGCTGCACCGTCCGCGGCGATCTCATCCGCATCCTCGGCAACCTGATGAAGCGCAAGCATCGCTTCGACTACATCATGATCGAGACCACCGGCCTCGCCGATCCCGCGCCGGTCGCGCAGACCTTCTTCGTCGATGACGAGATGAAGGAAAACTTCGCCCTCGATGCCATCGTCACCGTGGTCGATGCGCTCCACGTCCTCCAGCACCTCGACGACTCCGCGGAGTGCCTCGAGCAGATCGCCTTTGCCGACGTCCTGCTGCTCAACAAGATCGACCTCGTCACCCCCGAGCAGCTCCGCCAGCTCGAGGCCCGCGTCCGCGGGATCAATCGCACCGCGAAGATCATCCACACGCAAAACGCGGTCACCGATCCCGCCAATCTGCTCAACGTCCGCGCCTTCGACCTCAGCGCGAAGCTCGAGTTCAACGAGCACTTTCTCGACGAAGAAGTCCCCTTCGAGTGGGGCGGCGTTTTCTCCCTCGAAGCCGGCGCGCATGAGCTCGTGCTCGCGGCCGGTCCGGATCCCTCGATCGATCTCGTGCTCGCCCCGCTGACCAGTGCGGGCGATGCCGATTTCGAGGCGGCGAAGAAGCACGCCATCGTGACCTTTGCCGATGATCCCGCGACGCGGCAGAGCGGCGAGGCGATCGCCACCGGCGGGGCGCTCCAGCGGCTCGTGCTCGGGGCGGAAGGCGGCCGCTTTCCGCTGCCGGTGCCGGCGTCCAGCTATTACGCGCTTTTCACCCAGCACGGGCCGGAGGAGTTCGACCTGCGCCTGCAGCGCGCCGGCCAGCCGGTCGCGCCGGTGCGCGCGCAGGCCTTTGCGCACAGCCATTCGCATGATGAGACCGTCACCTCGGTCGGCATCGTCGAGGACGCGCCCGTGGACGTGCAAAAGTTCAACGCGTGGATCGGGCAACTGCTGCGCACGCGCGGCGTCGATATCTTCCGCATGAAAGGAATCGTCAACGTGCAGCGCGCCGCGAAGCGCTTCGTCTTTCAGGGCGTCCACATGCTCTTCGATGGCGCCGCCGATCGCGAATGGCGCCCGGACGAAAAGCGCCGCAATCAGCTCATCTTCATCGGCCGCCATCTCGATCGCGCCGAGCTCCAGGAGGGCTTCCGCCAATGCCTGGCCTGATCGCCGGCCAGACCGCCATCGCCGCCGAGCCGCGCTGGCAGGCGCTCGCCGACGACCACGTCCACAGCTTCGCGTGGTCGCCTGATGGCGCGCACCTGGCCCTCGGTACCGCCGCCGGCACGCTCTTCATCCTCGATGCCGCCACCGGACACGCGGCGCACACGCTCGCCGCGCACCAGAGCTGCCTCATGTCGGTGGCGTGGTCCGCGGGCGGCCTCGCCACGGGCGGTCAGGATGGCTTGGTGAAAGTGTGGGACGCCACCGCGGGGCGCTGCCTCCGCGAGTTCCCAGCTGGCGCCCCGTGGGTCGAGCAGGTCGCGTGGTCGCCCGATGCCGTGCATCTCGCCGCCGCCGCCGGCCGCGGCGTGCGGGTGTGGGATGCCGCCGGCGAGCTCGTGCTGCAACGAGCCGACCACCGCAGCACCGTCGCCGCCATCTGCTGGCGCCCGGATGGCCGCGGCCTCGCCGCCGGCTGCTACGGCGGCGTGCATCTTTACCGCCTCGGCGAGACCGCGAGCTACTCCGCGCTCGAGTGGAAGGGCTCGATCATCGCCCTCACCTGGAGCCCGAATGCGCGCTACATCGCCGCCGGTTCCCAGGAGGCCACCATCCAGTTTTGGAAGCTGCCGCATCGTCCCGGCGAGGAGCTCTTCATGCACGGCTACGCCACCAAGGTGCGCGAACTCGCGTGGGACCCGGGCAGCCGCTTCCTCGCCTCCGGCGGTGGCGAGCTCATCACCATCTGGGACGTCTCCGGCCGTGGCCCCGCCGGTACCCGGCCCCGCCAGCTCGACGGCCATTCGCACCGCCTCACCCAGCTCGCGTGGCAGCACCGCGGCCTGCTCCTCGCCAGCGCCGATCTCGCCGGTGGCGTGCGCCTCTGGGACCCGCGCGCCGCCGAGCAGCCGCTGCTCGAAGCCACCCTCGGCACCGCCATTTCCGCCCTCGCCTGGTCACCGGACGATCGCCACCTCGCCGCCGCCGCCGCCGATGGCACCGTGGCCTGCTGGACCGCCCCGGCGACCTGAAGACTCCGGCGCCTTGTTCGATCACGAATTCATCCACCGCGCCCTGCTCGGCGGGGCGCTGGCCGGCGGCCTCTGCGGCTACGTCGGCGCGTGGATCGTCCTGCGGCGCATGGCGCTGATCACGGACGCGCTTTCGCACGCCATGTTCCCCGGGCTCGCCCTGGCCGCCGTGCTCTTGCGGCTTTCCCCGCTCGGCTTGCTGCTCGGCGGAGGGCTCGCCGCGCTGCTCGTCGCCGCGAGCTCGGAAGCCCTCGCGCGCACCTCCCGGCTCCGCCCCGACACGGCGCTCGGCATTCTCTACCCGTGCGCCTACGCCGCGGGCGTGGTCGTGCTCGCCGTCTCGCCCGTGCGCGTGCATCTCGAGCACTGGCTTTTCGGCGACATCTTTGCCCTCGCCGATCGCGACCTCTGGCAGCTCTGGGCCGTCGCCTTGCTCCTGGTCCCGGCGCTCGTCGCGCTGCAAAGGCCGCTCGCCGTGGCGGTGCTCGGGGAGGAGTTCGCCCGCAGCATCGGCATTCGACCCGGTGCGGTGAAAATGTTCGTCACCCTCGCGCTCGTGCTCGCCAGTTGCGCGAGCTTTCACGCCTGCGGCGTGGTGCCGACCGTGGCGCTGCTGATCGCGCCCGGCGCCACGCTCTACCTCCTCACCGATCGCCTCCCGCTGCTGCTCTGGGGCAGCGCCGCGCTCGGCGCCGTGGCCGCCGTCGCCGGCATCGCGCTGTCCGTCGTGCTCGATGAAGTCTCCGGCGGCGCCTGCATCGCCCTGGTGCAGGGCGCTCTCTTTCTCGCTGCCTTCCTCTTCGCCCCGCGCACCGGCTGCCTCGCCCGCCGCCGCCCACGCGCCCATCTGTGCGAGGAATCCTTTCGCCGCTGGCACCGCCCGCTGGTCACCATCACCGCGCCGGCCGAGCCGCCGACCCGGGAGCCGGCCGCGGTGCGCTCGGGAGATTCGGCCGCCTCCGCTCCCCGCTGAGCGCCGCCGTCGGCGCGAGAGCTCTGGCATTCTGCCCAAGAAAGGCGAAAAGGGATGATCACCTCCTGGAACCTCGACTCCTCCATGAACCGTCGCACCTTCATCCTCCGCGCCCTCGGCGCTTCGCTCGTCCTGCCCAAGCTCCCCTCGCTCATGGCCGCCGCCGCGGAGGCGAATCCGGCGCTGACTTCCGTGAAAGGCGCGGGCCTCGGCGCGCGGCGCTTCGTCGCCATCGGGAATCTGCTCGGCTACCAGACCAAGCAGCTCTTTCCCACCAAGGCCGGTCGCGACTACGAAAAGACGACGCTGCTCGAGCCGCTGTGGGAAACGCGCGAGCTCATGACGCTCTACCGCGGGCTCGATCACGGGGTGAAAGGCGGGCACTTCGCGGTGCATTCCTTCCTCTCCGGCGTGCTGAACTCCGAGGCGCAAAACCGCCCCGACGGCAATGTGACGATCGACCAGTATCTCGCCGAGGAGATCGGCTTTCAGACGCGCTTTCCCTCGCTCACCGTCGGCTCCGAGGGCGGCATCCACGGCGGCTGCCAGATCGCGTGGACCAAGTCCGGCGTGCGCGTCCCGCCGATCACCAATCCGGCCGAGCTTTTCGAGAAGCTCTTCATCAGCGACTCCAAGGATCGCCAGGCCCGGCGCCAGCAGGAGAATCGCGTGCAGGCTTCCATCCTCGATTCCGTGCGCGAGGAAGCGAAACGCCTCTCGCGGCAGGTGAACCAGGAGGACAAGGACAAGCTCGACGAATACCTGACCTCGGTCCGCGATGTGGAAAAGCGCCTCGAACTCCGCCAGCGCTGGACCAGCCAGCCGAAGCCGAAGGCGCCCTTTGAGAAGCCATCGAATCGCAACGCGGTGGAAGATCTGCCGCTGCTCTACGAGCTGATCGCACTGGCGCTGCAGACCGATTCCACCCGCATCGCGACGCTCGAGATCGGTGGCGACTTCATGCCGCAGCATCTCGGCATCAAGAAGGACTGGCACGGTCTCTCGCACCACGGCAACGACCCCGAGGCGATCGAAAACCTGATCACGCTCGAGCGTTACCAGATCGAGCATTTCGGGAAATTCATCGCGCGCCTCGCGAAGATGAACGACGGCGACCGCACGCTGCTCGACTCGACCACGGTGCTCTTCGGCAGCGGCATGGGCGACGGCAATTCGCACAAGAACTCCGACCTCCCGATCATCCTCGCCGGCGGCGGCTACAAGCACGGCGAATTCCGCCAGGTCCCGCGCGAAGGCGCGAACAAGGTGCCGCTCTGCAACCTCTTCGTGGACATCGCGCAGAAGATGGGCGTGGAGATCGAATCGTTCGGCAGCAGCACGGGTCGCTTCGCCTGATGCGGGGCGACTCTGCTGTAGAGGCGGCTCTGTGCGCAGCACGTGCCGCCTCTTGCTTTTGGAAATGCGGAGAGATGCGCGGCGCGGAACGATTGGAGGCGGCACGTCCGCTGCGCGGACAGAGCCGCCTCTACACGGGTTGGATGGGCGCGCTCGTCGGGCTCGCGACGGGTCTGCTTGCCGCCACCGCGTCCGCGGAAGAAGCGGCCGCACCGGCGAAAGTCATCGGCAAGTTTCTCGAGACCTACTGCCTCGATTGCCACGACTCCACGACGCAGAAGGGCGACCGTGAGTTTGAGACCTTCCAGCTGCCGCTGAAGTCCGTCGCCGACCTGATTCGCGCCAAGGACATCATCGACCAGATCACGCTGAAGGAGATGCCGCCCAAGAAGGCGGATCAGCCCACGGACGACGAACGCCTCGCCGTCGTGCGCGCCCTGCGCGAAGGCACGCTCGCCGCGCGCCGCCAGCTCGAGAGCTCGGGTTCGCGCACCGTGATGCGCCGCCTTTCCAGCCGCGAATACGAAAACACGCTCGCGACGCTCTTCGGCCGCCGCGTCGACACGCTCGGCCTCACCGCGGATTTCCCGAAGGAAAAAACCAGCCAGCACATCGACACGATCGGCCAGTCGCTGGTGACCTCCGGCTTCCTCGTCGACCAATACTTTCAGGCCGCCAATCGCCTCGTCGAAACGCGCCTCGGCAAGCCCGCGATCCCGCCGAAGGATTGGCGCTTCAACGGCCACTTCGTCCAATACGAGGAGCTCACCGGCTCGCACAAAAGCGCGTTCAACTTCCGCTACCTCTGCCTCTACGAGCAGCCGAACAGCGACACGCGCCAGGGCGGCTACGGCCACATCGAGGACTTCAAGGAAGGCGTGCCCGTCTCCGGCCTCTACGATCTCGAAGTCGAAGCCGCGGCGATGCATCGCGACACGCACTACGATCCCGCGATCTTCGGCATCGATTTCTCCGAGCCCTTCATCCTCGGCGTCGTGCCCGGCGACGTGACGAAGGGCCACATCCACTACCCGCAGGCCATCGAGCCGCTGCTCGCCAGCACCGTCGTGCCGGACGAGACGCCGACGTGGTTCAAGTTCCGCGTCTGGCTGGAGGCCGGGCAAACGCCGCGCTTCATCTTCCCCAACGGCCCCTACGAATCGCGCGCCTCCGTCATCGCGATCAACAAGCGCTACAAAGACGAGTTCAAGGGCGAGATCGGCCGCTCCGGGGTCGGCCGCGCGCACATCCTCCTCGAGGGCAAACTGCCGCACATCCGCATCAGCGAGATCAAGCTGCACGGGCCACTTCCGGAAAAGGGCGGCAGCGTGGAAGAGGTCGCCGTCTTCGGCGAGCACGGCTTCCTCGCCGAACACGCCATCGAGCAACTCGAGCGCTTTGCCCGCAAGGCGTATCGCCGCCCGCTCAGCGACGCGGACAAACAGCCGATCCGCCGCCTCTACGAAAAACGCCTCGCCGAAAAAGCCACGCCCCGCCAGGCCGCGCTCGATGCGGTAAAGCTCATCCTTTGCTCCCCCTCGTTCCTCTACCTCAGCGAGATCACCGACGAAGCCGCCAAGGCCCTCAAGCCTTACGACCTCGCCTCACGCCTTTCCTACGCCCTCTGGTCCGCGCCGCCCGACGCCGCGCTGCTCGCCGCCGCCGAGTCCGGCCAGATCAGCCAGGAGGGTCCGCTGAAAAAGCAGATCGCCCGGCTGCTCGCCGACGAGCGGAGCACCGCGTTTGTCAGTGGCTTCCTCGATAGCTGGCTGAATCTCCGCGACCTCGGCGGCATGCCGCCCCCGCGCGAAAGCAACCGCGCCTACTACGCCGAGGACCTCCCGGCTGCCATGAAATCCGAGGTGCGCCTCTTCTTCCGCGACCTGCTCAAGAACGACGGCTCCGCCCTCCGCTTCCTCGATGCCGACTACACCTTCGTCGATAAGAAGCTCGCGAAACTCTACGAGCTGCCCGAGGCGAAAACGCTGCGCCTCGCCGATGGCTTTCAGCGCGTGAGCCTCGCCGGGAACAAGAAACGCGGCGGCCTGCTCGGGATGGCCGCGCCGCTCACCGTCAGCGCCAATGGCGTCGAGACCACGCCCGTCACGCGTGGCGTGTGGGTCAGCGAAAACATCCTCGGCATCAAGCCCCCGCCGCCGCCCGACGAAGTCCCCGCGATCGAGCCCGACATCTCCGGCGCGACGACAATCCGCGAGCGCCTCGCCAAACACAGCACCGACAAAACCTGCGCCGAGTGCCATCACAAGATCGACCCGCTCGGCTTCAGCCTCGAGAGCTTTGACCCCATCGGCCGCTGGCGCAGCACGTATCCGAAGCCGAAGGATGCGAAGCAGCCCGCGCCCAAGGTCGACCCGGCGGGCGAGTTTCCCTCCGGCGAGACTTACCAGGACTTCGCCGGCTTCCGCAAAGTCATCCGCGAAACGCGCTGCGAACTCTTTCTGCGCCACCTCGTCGCCCAGACGCTGAGTTACACCACGGGCCGCGTCATGGAGCCGACCGATGACTTTGTCATCGAGGATATCCTCGCCCGCGCGCGCACAAAGAAGTTTGGCCTGCGCACGCTCCTCGTCGAGTGCCTGACCAGCGAGATCTTCCGCTCCCGCTGAGAACGCCAAAACCCGCGCACCTCTCCCGGTGCCGCCCGCCACTCCTCACCCCTTCGCCCCGGTCCACCGCCAGCATCGCCCGCCGGGGGCGCGTCGCGTTTTGAAGAGCTTCGCGTGGGTCCCGCGGGGATGCTGCGGCAGGCGGTTTAGCTGGCCGACTTAGACCAGCTCGAGCTTGCCGTGGTCGTCGCAATGATCGCCGTGCGGATGATGCAGGCGGCCATCCACGAGGTAATCCACGTGATCGCCATGCGGCACCGCTTCGTGGCCGCAGCCCGGGCCGTGGACGTGACCCGGCTCGTGGCCGCCGCAGGGCGCGGTGTGGCCATCAGGATTCTGCGCGGAGATCTCGATGACATGCTCATCTACATGGTCGCCATGGGGATGATGCAGATGGCCGTCGTGAAGATAGTCCACATGATCATTGTGACGGATGGCGGTATGGCCGCAGCCGGCGCCGTGTTGATGATCGTGGTGAGGGTGAATTTTGCAGTCGCTCATAAGTGTTGGGATTAACCGCAGTGATGTTCCCAAGGTCCTTATTTGGCGGCAAGTAACATTTCCGACTAAGTATTTGCAATACTGATGCGTTAAACCGCGCGCCACTCGATCGGGCATTTACCGCCCACTTAGCGGGGTTCGTAAACTCCGCGGGGTGTCTCGCAGGCCGGGGGCGGAGGCCCGGCAGTCGCGAGAGCGTCTTTCCCCTTGGCCATCTCATGGTGCCGGCGCGCGAGCGAGCAGCCTCGCCGCGCGTGCCTTCCGCCGCGCGCGGGCGGAACGTCGAAAAGCTCACCGCCGGTCCCGGAGCTCATCACCCGCACCGATCCGACAAGTCATGCGATCCCTTTTGGCTTATCCGCCCGCCGCCACGTGGTCGCGCAAATCTCCTGCGATAGCTGATTTTCGGGCTGCCTTTGCTATCCTCGAACATCTCGTCGCCGGCGTCTTTTTGCGCCCCCGTCCGGCCGTGATTTTCCCGACGCATTTGCTCCACATCCGGCGGCGGCCCGGCCGGAGCCCGGAGGAATGCGGACGGGAAATCTGGAACCGAATCCGCTACTGTGCGATCGCCATGCCCACTTACGTCTACGAGCCCTGCGAAGGCGGCTGCGAAAAATGCGGCGGCCAGTTTGAAATCAATCGCCCGATCGACCGCGAACCGCTCACCCACTGCCCGCTGTGCAAGGTCGCCGTGCGCAAACTCTTCGCCTGCTTCAACACGCCGCCGAACAAGGCCAAGCCTCTCTCGATCACCGACGCCAAGAAAGCCGGCTTCACCGTCCTGAAAAAGATCGGCAAGGGCGAATACGAAAAGCAGTAGCCCCGCCCCCGCCCCCCCCGATCTCCGAACTCCCATCTCCGATCTCCGACCTCCAAACCCATCGCCTGCCGGAACCGGGTCAGCACCATCGGCGGCGCCACCTTCTTCACCACCAACCGCTACGGTATCATCACCGCCGGCGTCCGCGTCCTCGACAACGACATCCACAACGTCTTCCCCGCCACCCCCTCCGACGACGCCTGCGGCATCTACGTCGAGCAGGGTGATGGCACCACCATCGCCGGAAATCGCCTGCTGAATCCCACGCCCCTCAGTACCAGCATCCGGCAATTCGAGGGCCTTCGCGTCCTCGCCAGCAGTGCCACCGTCACCGCCATCCTGTGCCTGCCCGACTACTCCCCGAGCACCTTCACCGACGGCGCCGGCAACCAGTAAGCCCCGACCCTCACTGCTGCAGCGCCGCGATCAGCTCAGGCAAGTTGTTGATCAGATAAGCGGGTCAACACACTTGGAATGACCAAAACTCGATAGGGGAATCCAACGTGATGAGGCACTACCGTCGCGCAGCAGTAGCCCAGAAAAACGCGGCGAGCCATCCGATAGCTGTCCAGCCGAAGAGGATGTTTAGCCCAAAAATCCAGCCGAGTGCCGCCGATTTACGTCGTGCGGCGATCACGGATGGCAGCAGGTAGGCAAAAAGGGCCGGGATCGCCACGACCGAGAGCGTCATCAGCGTTCGCGCGCCCTGGCCGGCCGTTGGACTCGAGGCAAGCCAGACGAATCCGCCGGCGATGGCCGCCGCGCCGATGATGATCAGGAGGGCAATGCCGACCACCTGCGCGGCAGTCGGGCGAGGAGAAGACGAATACTTCGGTTCCATGAGGTTTACGAATTCGGCGAGGGGCGACCAGCCACGCTTTTCATAGCGTGCCAAGGCGGATTGCCACGTCGGCAGCGCCTCATCGTACGTGAGTACATGGAGGTATCCGACGATGCTCGGCGTTCCACGCGCGCTGGGCTTCATCAAAGATCACCACGCGATCGGCGGGCGAGCGCTGATCGTTGACTTCTTCGTCGCGGCAATGCCGGAGGTTCTGGATGAAGGCCGGCCGGCCCGGTCGACCATACGACTCGCGAGGTCGCGGAGCGGGAGATCGCCGAGAATCGTATCGAGCGCCTGCGCCGCCGGCTCATTTCCCTGAGCCAGGGCTCGTGGGGGGCGCGGCGGGTGGGTGCGGGGCGAAGCAAGAGCATTCCGGGCGTCTCATGCCGAGCGCCTGACTGAACATCACGCAGCCCATTTCCCGCCATGTATCACCATATCAAGAAACTCATGTTCACCGTCCGCGTCGATGCGCCGGACCCGCGTTTCGGTAATATGCTGCTCGAGCAATTCGGCGGGGCAAATGGCGAGCTGGCGGCGGCGATGCAGTATTCCATCCAGGGGATCAACTGCGAGGACATGGCCTGCAAGGATCTGCTGATGGACATCGGCACCGAGGAGCTGAGCCATCTGGAGATCATCGGCACGCTGGCGCGGATGCACCTCAAGCCGGTGAAGAAGGATGCTGATGCGGCGGAGCACGATCCGCTGATCGCGATCGCGGGCGGTGGCGGGGTGGCGCTGCATAACTCGGTGGGAAATGCGTGGACGGCCGACTATCTGAAGGTAACGGGCGAGCTCGACGTGGATCTGCGGAGTAACATCGCGGCGGAAGCGCGGGCGAAGATCGTGTATGAGCGGCTGATCAATTTCTGCGACGATCCGGGGACAAAGGAGGCGCTGCAATTTCTGATGACCCGGGAGATCACGCACATGCGGGCGTTCATGCAGGCGCTGGACAGCCTGGGCAAAGGGCCGCTGGCGGTGGGGCTGATCCCGCCGACGCCGGGGATCGTGGATCAGTGGTACAATGATTCGACGGGCGCGGGGGATGACGGTGAGGAAGACGTGCGGGCGCCGTGGAATGACAATGACGCGGTGACAGTGGTGGAGTCGCCGGCTCTGGCGGATTTTCAGGTGACCTCGGCAACGCCCAAGCGCGGGGAGACGACGCACGACGCTGGCGGTGGGCCGGTGACTCAGGCGAAGGCGCCGGGCAGGATGCGGGCGCGCAGCCGCTGACGAGACGGCACGAGGCGCTGCGCGAATGCACTCGCGCTACTGGCGGACGTCTTCGATGAAGCGGACGATGCGGAAGCCGATGGGGAGGCCGACGGAGGAGAGGGCGCGGTCGTAGTGGACGCCGCCGTTGCCACTGCCGAAGACATCGAAGCGGCCGCAGGAAACGCCGCCGATGTAGGAGACGGTGGCGTCGAGGGTGACGTCTGTGTTGGGTCCGTAGAAAGCGGCGGTGATGGTGCTGAGGCCGGTGGCTTTGAGCGTCTGGCGGGTCGTGCCGTCGGCGAAGATGAGGAGGTGGGCGGCGCGGTTGCTACTGCCGGGGCCGGAATTGACGTCGCTGTCGAGGTAGAGATGGCCGCGGATGAAGACGAGGACGACGACATTGGGCGGGACGACGAGCGGGGTGGTGACGCGCAGGTTGCCATCGATGAGAAGGACGAGTTCGCCGATGGTGGTGGGGCTGGCCGGGGCCTGGATGATGGGGTCGGTGAGGTCGCCAGGGATGGAGTAGACGGTGGGCAGGCCGGTGCTCCCTGGGATGAAGGTACGACCGGCAGGCGGCGGGAGGGTGACGGTGAAGTCGGGGCGGGCGACGCGGGGCATGGCGCGCGTGAAATCATCGCGGATGCGGGTGGGGTCGAGCCGGAGGTCGCCGGTGACGTTTTCGCGCTCACTGGTGGTGGGGTCGTCGCCGCCATTGGTGGCGACGGCGCCGCGGACGGCGGTGCCATTGGCCTGGATGGTGGGGCCGTAGAGCGCGTCAAAGGGGCGTGGGCTGCCGGAGGCGATGTGACCGTTGGCCTGGGTGGCGGAGTTGCCGGGGCCGGGGTAGAGGCCGGCGGCGCTCTTGGTGTCATCGGAGGAGTCAAAGCTGTCGATGCTCCAGGTGCCGGCAGCCGCGAGGCGCATGGGTTCGGCAGTCCAGACCGCGAGTTCGAAGGGGGTGATGGGTTCGACGAGGACCTCGACGATGCGGGAGACGCTGGGGAGCGGGATACTGCTGGGGAGGCCGAGATCGTTGCGGCGCAGGCTTTCCCGCACGGATCGCAGGCTGAAGCGGCGGAAGCGCGCCTCGAGGTAGCTGGGGGCGGTGGCGGCGACGGGAGGCAGGGCGCATGTCGCCATGGAGCGAATGCGAAACCAGCGGGAGTGCGGGAGGGCGGGCGCGTCGAGGCCCCAGAGCTGGACGTCGACTTCGCCGCTGATGCCGCCCTGGGTGGAGATGCGCAGGTTATCGAGAAAGATGGGGGCTGTCTGCTCGATGCTGGAAGGCTGTGCGGCGCTGGAGTTGGCGCGCTTCCGGGAGTGTCTGGCGATCTTCTCGAGCAGCTTGCCGATGCGGATGACCGGGGCGTTGTTGAGCTGGCGCAGGAGGCCGGGTGGGATGGGAGCGCCGGGTGCCGGGGCGGTGGCCGGTGCCTGCTGCCAGCCCTCCCAGTCGCCGCTGCCAAAGACAGTGGCCTGCCGGAGGAGGTCGCCCATCGCGGTGTCGATGCCGGCTTCCGCGGCGACGCGGGCTTCCTGCCACGCGGCATTTTGGTAGGCCATGCGGATGCGCGGCATCACCTTTATGACCATGTAGGCGGCCATGAGGGAGATGGCGGCGAGGGTGGAGAGGGTGACGAGCAGGGTGCTCGCAGTGGGCAGGTCGGGCGTGCGGCGGTTCATGGCCGGAAGTCGAGGGGGGTGTTGCGCAGGAGGATCTCGTCGCGGCTGGAGACGACGTCGCCGATGCCGCGGTAGGGCGTGCGAAAGCAGGCGCGAAGGTGCGCGGTGCGCTGCTCGGGGCTGACGGTGATCTCGGCGACGAGGTCGGCGACACCGGCGACGATGATCTCCTCGAGGCCGGCTTCGATGCGGACGAAGCCGACGCCTGAGCCGAGCCCGAGCCTCTTTTTGCGAAATGAGACCTCGACGGGGTCGGCGAGTCGCTGTGCGGTGCCGTAGTCGAGCCGCTCGATGGTCCCGACGACGTCGAGCGCCTCCTGGTAGCCGGGTTCCTCCCGGGCTTGCGCGCGGTAGTAGCCGGGGAGGCGGAGGACGAGGGCATGGCCGTCTTCGAGGGTGAAGAGACCGCTGGCGGGGCGGCGTTCGCCGGTGGGCGTTTCGATCAGGATTTCGCAGGCGCGGCGCAGGTCGCGGGCGAGGTAATCGATGAGGCGGCGCTGGGCCGAGTAGGCTTCGGCATACTTTTCACTGCCGGCGAGGACGCGGCGGGTGTCGGTGGTGGCGACGATGAGACCGCCGATGACGATGGAGCTGGCGACGAGCGAGGCGAGGACTTCGGTGAGGGTAAAGGCGTCGGTGCGCCGGGAAGAACGGCGGCGGATCATGGGTTCGGCCGCTCGGTGCCGGGTCGCCCGAGCGCAGCGCCCATGAGGCCGTTGCGGGTGAGTCCCTGGCTGCACACGATGGTGCGCAACCGACGGGTGAGAACGCGCCCGCCTACGTGCCAGGTGATGTCGCCCTGGAAAAGGAGCGTCGGTTCGGCGCTGAAATCGGCGGCGACGGAGGCGGTGCATTTTCGCCGCTCGCGCGTCACGGTAAAGGTGCGGCTGGTCTCCGTGGGGCCCTGTGGGGAAGGCGCGGGGACGGTGACGGTGAGCGACTCGCGCATGTCGGGATCGGCGAGCTCGGCCTCGCTCGGCGTGGCCCGGCCCATCAGGGCGAGGATGGCGGAGGTGCTGGTGACTTCGGACCAGTTGCGACAGCGGATGGATTCGACGCGCTGCTGGAGGACCTGGCTGGCGGCGGAGGCCTGCCGGCTCTCGCGGAGGGTCTGCAAGGCACGCGCATTCATGGCGACGATGCTGCCCATCGTCATCGCAATCAGCCCGGCAGCGATCATCACCTCGAGGAGGGTGAACGCATTGCGGGATGATATCGGTGACAAAAACACGCTTCCGCTTAAGCAATATGAAGGCCACTGGGGGCAGGGTGTTTCCCTGAGTATCGCACGGGGAAAGATTGGTAGGAGGTCCGCAGCCCGAGTAAGCGAGCGGCAGGTCGTGGCGCCAGAGCCGCCTCTCCGAAGGTGGGGCCGCCCCCGGGCGGGCCCCGTGAATCGAGGGTCATGCTCCCGCTTCGCTCTCGCGATGGCGTGGCTGATGTGGGTAGGGTCCAGAGTTCTGTCACCCTTCCTCGCCATGCGTTTTTTTGTTTCCCTCCTCTCGCTCTCGCTCGCGGCTCAAGCGCTCACGATCGAGGTCTCGCCCACGGGGCCGATCTCGACTCTCGCCGCCGCGCGCGACGCGGCCCGGAAAGCGCGGGCGGATGGGGAAAAGGGCGCGATCACCGTGCGGATCGCGGATGGCGAGTATCCGATCACCGAGGCCGTGACGCTCGAGCCGCAGGATGGCGGCGTGACCTACGAAGCGGCGCCGGGGGCGAAGCCGGTGTTTGTCGGGATGAAGAAATTCACCGGCTGGAAAGCGGGCGCGGATGGCGTGTGGACGGCGCAGGTGGAGCCGGGGACGACGAGCGAGGCGCTGTGGGTGAATGGCCGCCGGGCGATCCGCGCGCGCACGCCGAACGACGACTATTTTTTCCCGCAAAGCGTCGCGACGAAGACGATCCCGGGCGTGCCGCCGCCGAAGAATCCGCAGACCTCCGCGCTGCAGATGCTGCCCGGCGAGACGCAGCAGCTCGCGGGGATCAGCCCGGCGGAGCTGAACGACGTGAATGTCGTCGTGCTGCATTCCTGGAATGAGACGCGGCATCGCGTGGCTGGCGTGGATGTCGCGGGCGGGACGCTGCAATTCACCGGCGGCTCGCGCGCGTTCTTTTCGCTCGAGCCGTTTCATCGGCTGTGGTTCGAGAATTTCCGCGGCGCCGTCGATGCGCCGGGCGAGTGGTTCCTCGCGAAAGACGGCACCGTTTTCTACATGCCGCGCGAGGGCGAGAAGCCGGAGACGGCGATCGGCGAACTGCCCGTAGCGCCGCAGTGGATCGTGATCAAAGGCGACCCGGCGAAGGACGATCAGCTCGTGCGCGGGCTGACCTTTCGCGGGCTGAGTTTTCGCGGGCAGTCCTTTGTGCTGCCGGCTGAGGGCATCGGCTTTTCGCAGGCCGTCGCGCCGCTCGGGGCGGCGATCGAGGTCGATGGCGCGCGCGATCTGCGGATCGAAGGCTGCCGCTTTGAGCAGACGATGACGAACGTGCTCTGGCTGCGCAAAGGCGTGCGCGAGGTCGTGGTGAAGGACACGCTTTTCCGCGACATGGGCGCCGGCGGGGTGAAGGTCGGCACGCCGGACTTCAACGCGGGCAAGATCCTCGCCGACCCGAACCACAGCAGCCACGTTACGGTCGACAACTGCATCATCCACACCGGCGGCCGTTACTTCCCGAGCGCGATCGGCGTCATCGTCTTTCACGCCAGCGACTGCACGATCCGCCACTGCGACATCGGCGATTTCTTCTACTCGCCGATCAGCCTCGGCTGGACGTGGGGCTACAAGCCGACGCCCTGCGCGCGCCACGTCGTCGAGTTCTGCCACCTGCATCACTTCGGCTACGCGGTGCTCAGCGACATGGCGGCCGTTTACACGCTCGGCCCGCAGCCCGGCACGGTGATCCGCAACTGCCACATCCACGACGCCGGCTGCGCGAGCTACGGCGCGTGGGGCATGTACAACGACGAAGGCAGCACCGGCATCCTGTGGGAAAACAATCTCGTCCACGACACGCAGAGCGCCGGCTACCACCAGCACTACGGCCGCGGCAACATCGTGCGGAACAACATCATCGCGCGCGGCGCCGAGGAGCATGTGCGCTGGAGCCGGCCGGAGGAGTTCCTCGGCTTCGCCTTTGAGAAAAACATCGTCCTCGTCGGCGACGGCCGCCTCTTCATGCACGTGGACAAAAACTGGGACAACGGCCGCGTCTTCCTCGCCGACAATGTCTACTGGAAGCCGGGTGGGCAGATCGCGGAATTCGCGGGCAAGACGTGGGCGGACTGGCAATTCATGGGCCGCGACACAAACAGCGTCGTCGCCGATCCGCTCTTCGTGGATGCGGCGAATGGCGACTGGACGCTGCGCCCCGAATCGCCCGCGCTGAAGCTCGGCTTCAAGCCCTTTGACTGGAAGCTCGCCGGCGTGCGTGGCGATGCGGAGTGGAAGCAACTCGCGGCGACGAAATTTCCCCCGATGAAATACGGGCTGAAGCCCAAGCCGGTGCCGCTGGTTTTGAGCGAAGGCTTCGAGAATTCGCCGATCGGCCGCAAGCCGACCATCGCGCGCATGGCGAAGGAAGTCGGGCAGGAGATCATCGTGACGAAGGATGTCGCCGCGGTCGGCGAGCGCAGCCTGCAGCTTACCGATGGGCCGAACTTCAAGAACGCCTTCGAGCCGCACTTCTACTTCAACACGCACGTGGAGAAGGGGAAGACCCGCGTCGCCTTCCGCGTGCGCATGGAAAAGGACTACCGCCTCACGCACGAATGGCGCGACAGCGCGACGCCCTACCACACCGGGCCGATGCTCGATTTCGTCAATGGCGAAGTCCGCGCCAACGGCCGCAAACTCGCGGCCTTTCCGGCGGACACCTGGGTCGAGGTGGAAGTGATCGCGCAGATCGACGGCGACGGGACTTGGTCCTGCACGCTCACGCCCGCCGGCGGACCGCCGGAGCGCTTTGACGGTCTGAAATACGCCAAGCCGCCGATGGCGACGCTCGACTGGATCGGCTGGGCCAGCAACGGCAAGGCGGTGAGCAAGGCGTGGCTCGATGAGATCAGCATCACCAACGACGTGAAGTAGCTCGCGCGAGCGCCGCCGTGGCACGCCTTTTTCCTTCCCCTCTCCGCCCGCCCTCGGAAAACTCTCCCGGACCGTGCGGCTCGCCTACTTATTCTCCCGCTATCCGATCGTGTCGCAGACCTTTTGCGACACGGAGATCCTCGCGCTGGAAAAGCTCGGCGTGGAGCTGGAGCTGTACTCGATCTACCCGCCACCCACGTCCTTCCGCCACGGGCACGCCGCGCGGATCAAGGCGCCGATCCACTACGCGCCGCCGCAGCCGATCCTGAAGCTCGGGGAGCAGCAGGCAAAGGCGGCCGGGCGCTGGCCTGAGCAGTTTATCGCCGAGCACGACCGGCGCTACGGCAAGGATTACAAGGCGGCGCTGCGGGCGCGGAATGCGCTCTATTTCGCCGATCTCTTCAAGGCGCGCGGGATCACGCACTTCCACGTGCATTTTGCGAATCGAGCGGCGCAGACCGCGCTGTTTGTGAAGCAGCTGAGCGGGCTTCCCTTTAGCATCAGCACGCACGGGCAGGACTTCATGGTGGACCTGGGCAGCGACGAACTGCTCCGCGAGATCTGTCGCGAGGCGGAGTTCGTCGCCAATGAGACGGAGTTCAGCAAGGGACTGATCGCGAAACTTTGTCCAGACTCCACGGGCAAGCTCGTTCGTGTCTTCAATGGCATGGACCTCGCCAATTTCTCCGCGCCGATCAGCGGCACGGCCAACGTCACGCCGCGGATCGTGACCACGGGACGGCTGATCGAGTTTAAGGGCTTTCACTACCTCATCCCGGCATGTGCCGAGCTGAAGAAGCGCGGGGTGGCCTTTGAGTGCGACATCATCGGCGAGGGGCCGCTGCGCGGGGAGTTGCAGGCGGCGATCGAGAGCGCCGGGCTGAGCGGGCAGGTGCGGCTGACCGGCTCGCTGCCGCAGGAGGAGGTCTTTGCGCGGCTGCGTGGTTGCGACATTTTCACCCTGCCCTGTATCGTCGATCGCCAGAATACGAGCGACGTCTTCCCCACCGTGATCCTCGAGGCCATGGCCTCGGCCAAGCCGGTGGTTTCGACGACGGTTGCCGGGGTGCCCGAACAAATCGTGCCGGGCGAGACCGGGCTGCTCGTGCCGCCCAAGGATGCGCTGGCCCTCGCCGATGCCCTGCAGAAGCTGCTCACGACGCCCGAGCTGCGGCGCAAATACGGCACTGCCGGGCGCGCCCGGCTGGAGAGCGAGTTTGCCATCGAAAAGACGATCCAGCCGCTCAAGGCGCTGTTTGAAAAGCACGTGAAGTCGCGCCCGGCTCCCGCCGTCGCGGGCACCGGCTTTGCGTCGCTCTTGCACGAGTGGCCGACAGGCGAGCGTTCCGAGTCTGAACTGCGGCAGCTTCGCGCGGCCAACCCGGCGCTCCGCATCTATGTCGCCCAGGCTTCGAGCCAGCCGTCCCCGGCGGGATTTGCCGACATCCTGCCGCACCTGCGTTTTCTCCCGGATGGGATGGTGCTGGAAGGCGAATGGCAGCAGGAACGGGAGACGGCCCGGCGGATCGAGGTGTGGCGGCAGGACCTCGGGCAAAAGCTGTCCTCGGAGTTCTACCTGCAACAGGCACGTTATGCCTTGTTCCTCCGCCGCTGGATCGAGCGGGACAACGTGCGTCACCTGCATGCCATGACCTCCCGCGAACTCCTCTGTGGCTGGCTGCTGCACAAGCTGACCGGCGTGACGCTCAGCGCGACGATCGAAGATAAGGCGACCTTTCTCCCCGGCTCCGTGATCATCCAGCTCGCCAGCGATTGTGCCGGGCTGCGCGTGGCCGGCGAGGAGCTGCATGACAAGCTCGCGCCAGATTTCAAGGCGAGCGGTCGCTTTCTCCTCCGCCACAAACACGGCCGCGCCATCGAGCAGGATTTCATCTCCCGCCTCGCCGCGTGGGCCATTCGCACGCCGCACTCCTCCACCCCCCGCACCCCATGACGCGCAAAGCCATCATCCTTGCCGGCGGCGCTGGCACGCGCCTGTATCCCCTCACGCGCGTCGCCTGCAAACAGCTCCTGCCCGTCTACGACAAGCCGATGATCTACTACCCGCTGGCCACGCTGATGCTCGGCGGGATCCGCGAGGTGCTGATCATCTCGACGCCGAAGGACGTGCCGCAATTCCGCGACCTCCTCGGCGACGGCACGCGGCTCGGCATGCGCATCGAATACGCCGAGCAACCCAAGCCCGCCGGCATCGCGCAGGCCTTCCTCATCGGCGCGGATTTCATCGGCGACTCGCCGGTCACGCTCATCCTCGGCGACAACATTTTCTACGGGAAGTTGGACTTCTTCCGCGAAGCCCTGCGGCTGGAAAAAGGCGCGTGCGTCTTCGGCTATCAGGTGCGCGATCCGGAGCGTTACGGCGTGGTGGAATTCGACGCGAACGGCAAGGCGATCAGCCTCGAGGAAAAGCCGGCGCAACCGAAGAGCCAGTTCGCCGTGCCCGGCCTCTACGTCTACGATAACCAGGTCGTCGACATCTGCCGCAACCTCAAGCCGAGCGCCCGCGGCGAGCTCGAGATCACCGATGTCAACATCGAGTATCTCAAGCGCGACCAGCTTCACGTGAAAGTCCTCGGCCGCGGCATGGCGTGGCTCGATACCGGCACCCAAGCCAGTCTGCTCGAGGCGAGCAACTACATCGCCGCGATCCAGAATCGCCAGGGCCTCATGGTCGCCTGCCTCGAGGAAATCGCCTTCCACCAAGGCTGGGTGAATCGCGAGCAACTCCAGGCCCTCGTCGCCGCCCTGCCGAAAAACGAATACCGCGAATATCTCCACATGGTCGCGACCACGATGGAGCCCGGGATGTCGGAGCTCGGGTGACGCCTTTCGGAATGATGAAGCAGGAAAACAGAAAAGCAGGAAAGGCCCCGGCCCCGGCGACAGCCGTTTCCTGCTTTCCTGTTTTCCTGCTTAAATCTGCGGTCGCGTTTTCCCGATGACTGCCGCGTCCGGGACGCGGGAAAAGTGGACGCGCCTCGCCACTCAGCGCTGGCCGTGGATCATCCTGCTGCTCCTCCTCGCGCTCGGCTACTACGGCAGCTACCTCCGCTACGGCCTCGGCTTCCGCGATGAAGGCCAGACCGTCGCCCTCCTTTCCCAGCGCCTGCTGCACGGCGAGGTCCCGATCAAGGACGTCGTGCTGAGTTACAACGTCGGGTGGTTCTGGCCCGTCGTCGCGCTCTACAAGGTCTTCGGCGTCAGCTACGTGCTGCTCCGCGGCTGGTGCTTCGCGCTTTCCACCCTCACCGCCGTGCTCGGCTTTCTGCTCGTGGCGAAGACGACGCGTCGCCCGTGGCTCGCTTTCCTCGTCGGCGTCGTGCTCGTGCTGATCCCCGGCTCGCAGTTCAAGAACTACATCCCGCTCCTCGCCGTCGCAAACACGCTCTGCCTCCTGCACGTCGCGCTCACGCCCGCCGAAGCGCGCCGCGCGTTCGGCTTCACAGGGCTCGCCGCCATCGTGCTCGGTCTCACGTTCCTCATCCGGATCGACATCGGCTTCCTCTTCGCCGCGCTGTGGCTCGGCTTCGTTGCGCTCCGCGTCGCGGTCGGCACGGCGCCATTTGGCCGGCGCATGGCGATCGGTGCCGCCAGCGTGGCGGCGCTCATCGTCGTCCCGGTGCTGGTTCATGTGCCCGTCCTGATCGACGCTCGCCAGCGCGGCTACGAGCGGGAGTTTGCCGCACAGTATCTGGAGAAGTGGCGGATGCTGGAGCGGCCGGTCACGCTGCTGCTGCGGGAGCGCGGTCTGCTCCCGGCGCCGAAGAAACGCCAGGCCAGCGGCCACTTCCAAACGCCGCACCGCGCCGCGCTCACCCCGCCCGCGCCGGAAGACGCCGGCGCCGACAAACAGACGCTCCGCCGCGCCACGCTCGCCGACCTTGGCAAGGACGGCCAGAACGCCGGCTTCGCCTTTGTCTTCCTCACCTACGCGCCGCTGCTCGTTCTCGCCGTGCTCGTGCCGTGGGGCGTCTTTACCTGGATCGCCGGCCTGCGCACGCGTGACGGCGATCGCGAACGCCGCGGCCTCGCCGTGCTCGTCCTGCTCGGCGGCGCGCTCACCACCTTCCCCCAATTCTTCTTCTTCCGGCCGGACGTGCCGCATCTGTCCGAATTCATGCCCGGCTTCCTCGCGTCCACTTTCGCGAGCGTCGGGTTACTCGGCGCGGCCGCCACCTGGCGCAACTGGCGCTCGGTCTTCGGCGCCTTCCTCATCGCGTATCTCGCGATCTACGTCGTCCGCATTCTCCCCGACCGCTGGGCCGGCACCTACACGATCCGCCACAAGCGCACGAAACTCTTCACCGCCGAGAACGGCGTGCGCGTCTACGTCTCCTCTCGGGAAAAAGCCGGCCTCGACGAAATCCAGCGGCTGCTGCGGGAGTTCGCGCCCGACCCGCGCGACTACGTGGTCTGCTACCCGTATTCCCCCGGCATCAATCTGCTCGCGAATCGCCCGACCTACGAAAAGAACGTCTACGTCGACAACGCCACGCGCACCACGCGCTGGGACGCCGAGGCCATCGCGCGTTTCGAAAAGTTCCGCCCCGCCGCGATCGTGCTGAGCGACTGGGACATCAACGGCACCAAGTCCTCGCGCTTCAGCGTCTGGGCCGTGCAGGCGAAGACGTGGATCCAAACGAACTACATCCACCAGGGCACCTACATCGCCGGATCGGACGCCTTTGAAATCTACACCCGCGACGCGACCCCGCCGCCGCGCTGAACGGATGCGCGGGGCCAGGCATCGCGCCCCAGGCGGGTAAAGGCCCCTAACTCTCCGATGCAGCCAGCTCCCCGGGCTCGAGGCCGCTCGCTACGACCGTCGCGATCACCAGATCGCCCGTCACGTTGAGCGCGGTTCGGCACATGTCGAGAAAACGGTCGATCCCGAGAATGATCGCAATCGCCGGGGCGGGCACGCCAATCGTCATCAGGACTCCGACGACCAGCGGCAGCGAACCGCCCGGCACCCCTGCGGTGCCGACGCCGGCGAGGATACACATGAAGGCGACGACGAGCTGCTGCCCCAGCGTGAGCTCGACTCCGAAGACCTGCGCCAGAAAGAGCACGGTCACTCCTTCGTAGAGCGCGGTACCGTTTTGGTTGGCACTGGCCCCGACCGTGAGGACAAAGCGCGAGACCTGCGGCGGCAGGCGCAGGTTTTCCTCCGCGACCTTCATGGCGACGGGCAGCGTGGCATTGCTGGAGGAGGTGCCAAAAGCGGTGACGATCGCTTCCCTGGCCTCTCGGAAAAACACCCGCGGTGACTTTTTCCCCAGCAGGGCGAGGGCGGCCGAGTAGACGCCAAACTGGTGCAGCGCCATCCCACCCACCACCACCGCGACATAGGCGGCGAGCGCCTGCAGAAGCTCCAGTCCGGTCGTCGCGATGAGCGCGAAGCTGAGGCAGCCCACACACAGGGGCGCGAGGGCCATGGCGAAGTCGATCACCTTCAGACAGACACGGAAGAGCGCCTCGAGCACGGCCTTCAGGGGCGCCACGGTTTCTGCTGAGACGCAGGTGATCGCAGCGCCGAAGAGGAGCGAGAAAACCATCACGGCGATCAGCCCGCCGTTGGCCTTGTCGGGATTGAAGGCATTGACCGCTTCTTCGAGAGGATTCTGCGGAATCAGGTCGAGGAGCGTCTGCGCAAGCGGCTTGCCGGATTTCGCCTGGGCGATCTTTTCCCCGGCCTGGCTGGTGTATTGTGCGACCAGCTTTTCCCGCAGCGCCGGAGCGATCTGGTTGCCGGGCTGAAAGAGATTCACCACGGCAAGCCCGACGACGACGCTGGCGCCCGAGAGGAGCAGGGTCATTCCGAGGCAACGGAAGCCGACGCGGCCCAGCCGGCGGACGTCGCCGAGTTCCACCACGCCGAGGACGATCGCCGAGACGATCAGCGGCACGACGACCATAAAGATCAGCCGCAGGAAAACTGAACCGACTGGCTTGATGACATTCACCACTGCCGCCTCGAGCCCGGGTCCGCCCCACCAGGCGCGCGCGATGGCCCCGAGAATCGCGCCAACGAGCAGGCCGACGAGGATCCAGGTCGATCGTCGTTGGTTCGATTCGCGGCTCACGCGCCGCGACGAAAGCGGCAGAAGCGGGCCAAGGCAAGCCGCCGCTCATCGCCAATCCTGAGTATCCGTGCAAATCCCGCGGCACGTGGCGCTTCGCTTGCTCAGGTGGGTCGGGACTTTCCCCGTTTTGCACCCATGATCTCACGTTCCGTTTCGCGCTGGCTCACCCTTCTCTGCGGCTTGCTCCTCACCTCGGGTGCGCTGGCTCAGACCATGACCCTGAGCTCGCCATCGACGGGGGCCACCTGCGTCGACAGCGCTCCCGTCGTGCTCTCGATCTCGGGAGAAGCTGGCGGAATCCAAAACGTCGGCGTCGTCTTCACCTACCTGAGCGGTCCCAATCACCAATACATCGGGCAGACCTTCACGATGGTGATGAACTCGACTGCCGCGACGCAGTCATTCGCGCTCCCGCTGGCGACTGCAGCGACCTCGTCCCTGCTCCGATCCGCGACCTTTCCAGACGGGCTGACCGGGATTCCGGACGGCGTCTATAGCGTGCAGGTCCAATACACGCGCGTGGCCACCGGTGCGGTCGTCCGCAGTAACACCAACACCAATATCACCTGCGACAGCGCGACCCTGCCGTTTCGGCTCATTTCCTCCCGCACGGCCACTTCCGTCAATGCGGCGACCGATACCATCACCCTGGCCAATCACGGCATCGCGAGCGGCGTTCCGCTTCGGGTCGACCGGACGAATCTCCCGTCCACCACCACCTTCTACGTCGTGGCCGTCGATGCATCGACCTTCCGGCTGGCGACCGACTCGGATCTTTCAACCATCGCCGACATCACGACCTCGCTGGCCCCGCTGCTCATCCACCCGATCTTCCTGAACTCAAAGCCAGTCAGCGTCGACGCGACGACGGACGTGATCACTCTCGCGAACCACGGCTTTGCCGACGGAGACATGGTCCAGATTCACGGGGCGGGTGGCGGCCCGTCCACCGTCTATTTTGTCGCCAGGATTGATCCCGACACGTTCCAGCTGGCGACCACTTCGGGCGGCTCGACCTTCCTGGATGTGACCTCGTCGACTTCACCGGTCCTATATCATTCCCGGAAAAATGGGAATCCAGCGATCGTCTTCGAGGCGACCGGAGCGCAGGCCATTGCAGGAAGACACCTCCGCCTGCCCTACTCCTTCAGCGAGGCCTATCGTGCAGGATCCGCACAGGTGAAGTTCACGGGGCCGCTGCCCGCTTCCTCGGCGACGACGACCCTCACGCTGGCCAATGCCATGCGGAACAACGACTTCACGTTCGACCGCCTGAACATCACCGCCACCTCCCCTGTCACGGCGACTACCGCCGCCTCGATCCCGGATGGTAACTACACGATCGAAGTCTCCTACGGAGATGTCTACAACCATGCCCCGGCGACGGTCGCGTTGACCAACATAACGCTGGACTCGGTCACCCAGCAGCCGCGCTTCGGGATGCTCGATCTGCGAAATGGCACGACTTACACCAATGTCCTGACCAATGCGCAGAGGATCGGCAGCCGCGAGCCGGTGGTCTACTACACGCTGCCTGAGGAGCCGCTCGCTGGGAGCGCAAAGCTGACCTTTACCAACCAGGTAAATGCTGCAGTCACCGAGTTCATCCTGCCGGATTCGGCATCGGCTCATGTCTGCAACCTGGCCGGCACCAGTCTGCCGAACGGCCTTTACACGGTGACTCTGTCCTATCGCGATTGGGTTGGAAACGAGACAGCAGAAATCTCGGTGCCTAACATCAGCTTTGACCTCGAGACTCAGGCGCCCACCCTCGATCTGGGCGCCGCGACCACGGTCGGACCGAAATTCAATGTCTCCTACTCCCTGCCGGAAGCGCCCGCGCCTGGTTCCGTGAAGCTGATCTTTTCGGGTGCGACGACAGTCACTCTGACCCTTGGAAACACCCTCTCGGAGGACTTCGAGCTCGACACCGCCCAACTGCTCAAGGATGGCACGCCGGTAGCAGCCGCAACTCCAAACGCTCTTCCCGGTGGCACTTATACCGTCAAACTGCAATACGAGGACCTCGCCGGTAATCCTCCAGTTTCAGTGGTACAGAGTGGCTTTCAGATTGCCACGACGACCGCCGCTGCGGTCGTAACTTATCCCGAGGCCGGAAAGTCCTACGCGAAAGTGCCCCTGAAGTATGTGCTTCCCCAGGCTGCTGCTCCGGACTCGGTCATCATCACCTTCGGTGCTGGCGGCGCGCCCGTGGCCACCCTCGAGATGACCGACCTCGCACCCTCGGCTGTCGTCGAGCTGGACCCGAAAGTCGGTCCAGGTGCGACCGCTCCCTTTGCTGGCGGGACGACGACAGCCACCGGCACCTTTCTGCCGGATGGCACCTACGATGTGGCACTGACCTATCGAAACAACCTCGGTTCAAGACCCGTGACCACCACGGTCGCTGGAGTCGTCATCGATACGGCGACCAGCCCGCCAACCATGGCGAAGCCCGTCGCGGGCCATCAAGGCGCGACCATCCCGATCGACTACTCGCTCCCGGAGGCAGCCAGCGCAGTCCGCCTCATCTTCACCGACAAGACTACAGGAATCGTCGCCAATCAGCTGACACTGTCCAACGCAACCGTCGGCCGTTTCACTCTGAATCCGAACGCACTGGCCAACTCTTCTAACACGATCCTCGGCACTTCATCGGGAGATACCTTGCCAGAGGGACGCTACGTGGTCTGCCTTGAGTATCTTGACGCCCTTGGGAATGCGGCTGCGTCAGTCGTCGTGGATAATGTCACTGTGGATTCGTCGACGCAGATTCCTACGCTGACATCGCCGGCCCTGAACACTCGGACCTCGCCGATGGTCTCGATCGCCTACTCGCTTCCCGAGGCTCCCAAGCCGGGCAGCGTCAAGCTTCGCTTCGTCGGGACTTCAACGACGACCCTCAATCTGAACGACGACGTGACCTCCACCTTCGTGCTCAACACGAGAGCGATCATGAGTAGTCGTCCGCAGGTCGATAGTGCGTCTTCGGGAACGATTCCTGAGGGAACCTACACAGTCGTGCTGAGCTACGAGGACCAGGCTGGAAACGCGAGTGCCAGTATCTCGGCCGCGAACGTCACCATCGATCCTTCCACAGAAGTCCCCGTGCTTTTCACGCCTGCAGCGAACGGTTCTTTTGGGAGTAGTGTTGCGGTCAGTTACTCGCTGCCCGAGACTCCCGCGCCCGGTTCTGTCCGACTGACCTTCGTTCCGGTGGAGGGTGGTGCGCCCATCGAAGTTTCCCTGCTGGATGGGCGAACGGGCAACTTCACGCTGAATCGGGAGAATCTCGCGACGGCAGCGGCCTTCTTTGTTCAAGCGACGCCTAACGTCATTCCCGACGGCAACTATACGGTGATCCTGAGTTACCAGGATCGGGTGGGCAATCCACCGGCAACAGCGACGCAGGCGAACGTTTCCTTTGGCGGCGCTCCCACGACTTCAGCCCTGACGGTCACCGCGGTTGGGTCTGCTTCGGCAACGCTCAGTGCCACGATCAATCATCGCGGCATGGATACCGTCGCGAATTTCTACCTCGGCGCGAATCTAGTGGCGGCGAAGCTCGTTCCGAAAAGCTCGAATCCGGCGACGGTAACTCACGAGCTCACCGGTCTGTCGCCCAACACCTTTTACGCCTGTTCCGTGCAGGTGCAAAACGTAATCGGGCGGATGTTCAGCGCGCCGGTTTCCTTCACCACTGAGAATGACGATACTGAGACCGTCGCTCCCATCCTGAGCGCTCCCGTGGCCGGCGCCAGCGCCACATCGGGCCTGAGGATCACCTACAGCCTACCGGAGACGCCGAAGCCAGGGACGGTGAAGCTGAGCTTTCTCGGTCCTGTGTCTGCAGTGCTCGAGCTTGCGGGCGGGAGTAACAACTTCATCGTGGACCCATCGGACCTGAGCGGCGCTACCGGTGTCGTCATCTCGGCCTCGCGAAGTTCGTTGCCCGATGGGGTCTACGCCATCACCCTCAGCTATCAGGACCTGAGGGGAAATGCACCGGCCGCAGCAACGGTCACCAATGTAACGATTGACTCGGGGACACAGCCGCCGGCCCTGCTCAGTCCCCTGACGGAGAGCAGCCACGGCACGTTCGTCGCGCTCAACTACAGCCTGCCCGAGGCGCCGCTGGCCGGTTCGGTGCTCCTGCGTTTTGCCCCCGCGGGCGGGACTGGGGATGTGACGCTCGCACTGCGGGACGATCGCAGCAAGGCATTCACAATCGATCGAACCAATCTGGGCGCCGCCGCCGCGCACATCTCGAGCGCATCCGGCCAGGAGCTGCCGGACGGTGTCTACCATGTCTCGCTGATGTATCGCGACGCCGCCGGCAACGCACAAGCCTCGGTAACTCATGCCAACGTGCGCTTTGGCAGTGCCCCCACGATCACGGCGGCCAGCGCGAGCGTGACCGGCACCACCACCGCAACGCTGGAGGCGACGGTGACGCCGGGCTCCTTCAACACGATCGTGCGATTCTTCCTCGGCCCGACCCTGCTCGGTAGTGAGAGCGTCCCGGCGGGCACCAGCGCCGTCACCGTTACCAGAGCGATCACCGGGCTCACGCCTTTTACCAGTTACGCTGCATCGCTGCAGGCGACCAATGTCGCAGGCTCCGTTTCCAGTGTGCCAATTTCCTTCAAAACGCAGAATGATGACGCCGAGACCCAGGCTCCGACACTCGTGGCGCCGGTCGCGGGAGCGATCGCCGCACCAAAGCTGGCTGTAAGCTACACGCTACCGGAGACGCCACTGGCCGGCACCGTGAAGCTTCAATTGAATGGACCGACCTCGCTGGTGCTTTTGATGAACGTGGCGCGCTCCGTCAGCTTCGCGCTGGATCCAGCGGACGTCAAAGGGAGTTCCGTGGCGATCCTCCAGTCGTCCAGCGACACGATTCCGGAGGGTAGCTACTCTGTTACGCTGACTTATCAGGATGCGAAAGGTAACTCTCCCGCCAGTGTCACGGTCGGCCAGGTGGTCTTCGACCGCACGACTTTACCCCCGGTTCTCGCGAATCCGCCCGCGGCGAGTTACCAACCGGCAGAATTCCGGGTCAGTTACGTGCTGCCGGAGGCGCCGCAGGCCGATTCGGTCGCCCTCAAGTTTACGCCCGTTGCGGGTGGCCCCGACGTCACCGTGCAGCTCCGCGATGCGCTTTCCGCGACCTTTACCCTTGATCGCCGCGACCTCGCGGCTAACTCGCTGGAAGTCCGACAGGCCTCCGCAACGAGTCTCCCCGAGGGTGCTTACCATGTCTCGCTCAGCTACCGGGATAGCCGCGGCAATGCCGTCGCCACCGTGACCAACCAGAATGTCACCCTCGGGAGCCTGCCGGCCTTCAGCGTGCCGCTGGTCACAGTCACCGGCGCGACGACTGCGACTCTCGAGGTGACGGTCTCGCCGCGTGCGGTGGATACCTCCGTCGAGTTTTTCCTCGGCAGCGACTCCCTGGGTACTACGGTCGTGCCAGCGGGCGATCTGCCGGTGACCGTGACCAAGGCACTGACCGAACTCGCAGACAGCACGACTTACGCGGCTTCCGTGAGGGTGACGAATGCCTTCGGTGCCAATGCCAGTGCGCCGGTCGTGTTTAGCACTACCAATCCGGATGCGGAGACCGAGGCCCCCATCCTGATCTCTCCGGTCTCGGGGAATGCCTACTCCCGCAACTTCGAACTGAGCTACTCGCTGCCAGAGGAGGCGAAAGCAGGCACGGCTCAGGTGACTTTTATCGGTCCGGTGACGGCGACGTTTCAGCTCCCGCAGGCTACGGAGACGACGATGACCATCGACCCGGGCCGGATCGTGACTGGCCCTGCCGGTTTTGCGAACGCACCAGTCTCGCAACTGCCGGATGGCGTTTACACCGTCGTGCTGCAGTACCAGGATGCGCGTGGAAATGCGCCGGCTTCCGTGGCGGCTGGGGGAGTGCGGATCGATACCCAGACGGTCCCGCCGATCTTCATCAGCCCGGCGGTAAACACCGTGATGAGTTCGAAGGTGAGGGTCGTCTATCAGCTTCCGGAGTTGCCGCGGGCGGGGACGGTGAAACTGGCGTTCAAGCAGGCGAACTCCGAGGAGCAGGTCGTGGTCACGCTCAATGACAGTGCGGGCGCGAGCTTTGACCTCGAGCGTACCGATCTCGCGGCGGCGACTGCGAATGTCGCGACGGCTTCGGCTTCAGTCCTCCCCAACGGCACGTACGACGTGACGCTTTCGTATCAGGACGAGCTGGGAAATCCGGAGGCAAAAATCGTGCAGACCGGCCTGCGGCTCGGCACGCCGCCCATGACCAATCCGCCCAACCTGCTGGTCCTCAGCTCGAGCTCGGTAAAGGTCGTGGTATCCGTCGCGGCGATGAATGCGGACACGGTCGTTTCGTTTTTGCTGAACGACACGATCATGGAGACGACGGTGGTCGGGGCGGGGAGTACGCCGACGCTGGAGAGGGTCTTTACCGGCCTGCGAGCGGGCACCGGATACGCCGTCACCGTGCGGGCTGTGAATGCGTTCGGGGAGTTCCAGAGTTTACCGAGGGCATTCCGCACCTACGACACCCTGTCCGGAGGTGGCGAAGATCTGAATCCGCCCGGCTTCAGCTCGCGGGTGGCGGTAGGTCGCTTCGAGCGCCTGGCGGCGGGTTCGTCGCTGCCGTCCGATGCCACTTATCACTCGTTTGGATTACCAGCGCTCAATGATGCGGGCACTGTCGCCTTTGTCACCCGGTCACGCAGCTCGCGCGGGAGCCGCGCGGCGGTGGTGGCCGGCGATCCTCTGCGCGTCATCGCTGTGGAAGGAGACGCGGCGCCGGGCGTGGCGGGAGCCACCTTTGCGCGATTTACCGATCCGGTGATCGATGCCTTGGGCTGTGTGGCTTTCCAGGCGACGCTCGCCGGGCCCACCGTGACGCCGAAGAACGCCACCTCACTGTGGACGAATGCACCGGGCGGAACGCTGCGGATGATCGCGCGCACTGGTGACGCAGCGCCCGATGCTGGTGCCGCGCGTTTCCGGTCGCTGACGAGCTTCTCCCTCCGCTCGACGCCCGCCGCCGATGGGGCGCCGGCCGTGGCGGAGGTCGTCTTCAGCGGATTCCTGCAGGTCGATCCGAAGGCGGGGGTCACCGCGGCCAACGACGCCGGGCTCTGGCTGCTGCAGATCTCCTCAGACGGCACGATCGCCTCCAGCCGGTGTGTGCTCCGGGAGGGCGTCACGCGGATCGACGGTTCGCCCGTGCGGGTTTTCCGCGCGCTCGACGTGGTGAAAAACTCACCGGGTCATGGGCGCTCGCATCTCGCGCCGGGCACCGTGTGCCTGCTTGCTACGCTGGCCGATGGACGCGACGTCATCGTGGAAGTATCGGCCGACTCCGGGGTGGAGGCGGTGGTCGTCAGCCGCGCTCCGCTCGGTGGCCCGAGGCTGGGCGATGCCGTGCTGAACAGGCTCGGCGTGCCGGCGCTCAATATCGCGTGTGATCACCTCGGCTTCCTCGGTTCACTTGCGCCGGGCATCGGGGGAGTCACGGCGGCCACGGCGACCGGCATCTTCTACGCTGCGCCGGAGCTGGCGCCGCTGGCGCTGGTCGGCGACGCTGCTCCGGAGCTGGCGGATACCTTCTTTGCCGCCTTCCGCGATCCCGTCATGGAACCCCTCAACGGCGAACTGGCGTTTCTTTCCACCCTGCGCGGCAAAGGGGTCGCCGCGGGTGGGGCTGAAGCGCTGTGGTGGACCCGGCCGACGGGGCTGAAGCTGCTCGCGCGAAGTGGCGAGACGCTGCCAGGGGCCGAGGGCACCAAGCTGAAGTCGCTCACCTCGCTGGCGTTTCCGCCGGGCTCCGGCCCGGTGTTTGTCGGCGTGCTGACCTCGGGTTCCACGCGTGTGACGGCGGCAAATGACACCGGGCTGTGGATTGCCGATCCCGCCACGGGTGAGCTGACGCTGCTCCTGCGGAAGGGGCAGAAAATCCTCGATGGGGTGGGCCTGCTGAAGACCGTGCGAAACTTTGCGGTGCTGCGGCCGGTCGCGGGTTCACCCGGCGCGACCCGCAGCTACAACAGCGAAGGAACGCTCGCCTGCCACGTCACGTTCGAGGATGGCTCGGAGAGCATCATCAAGTTCAGCCCCCAGCGCTGAGCCGCCGTTCCCGACGCGGGCGCCGTGGGTGGTCCGAGCGGTCAGGCTGCCGCAGGGGCTTTCGCCTGCCGCTGATCCTCACTTCCGACAATCCATTTGCCACCCCCCGCGACGGCGTGGATAGTCGCCCTCCTTCTTATGACTCTGACCGAAAAAGTGCTCGCTCGCGCCGCTGGCAAGGCGCACGTCCAGGCCGGTGACAATGTGTGGGTCAATGTGGACGTCCTCATGACTCACGATGTGTGCGGGCCGGGGACCATCGGCGTGTTCAAGCGCGAGTTCGGCGCCGACGCCAAGGTCTGGGATCCGAAGAAGGTCGTGATCATCCCGGATCACTACATTTTCACCGCCGACTCGATGTCCAATCGCAACGTGGACATCCTCCGCGACTTCTCGCGCGAGCAGGGGCTGCCGTATTTCTACGACGTCATCGACGACCCGAACGGCCACTGGAAATTCGACGAGCAAAAGGGCCAGCTAAAGAAGCAATACGGCTCGCGCTACACCGGCGTCTGCCACACCACGCTGCCGTGGAAAGGCCACACGCGGCCGGGCGAAATCCTCTTTGGCACCGACTCGCACACCTGCATGGCGGGCGCGTTCAATCAGTTCGCCACTGGCATCGGCAACACGGACGCCGGCTTCATCCTCGGCACCGGCAAGCTGCTCATCAAGGTGCCGGAATCCATGCGCTTTTTCCTCGAGGGGAAGATGCAGCCCGGCGTGATGGCCAAGGACGTGATCCTGCACGTGATCGGCGACATCGGCTTCGACGGCGCGACGTATCGCGCGATGCAGTGGGAAGGGCCGGGCGTGAACGCGATGTCGATGGATGACCGGATGACGATCGCCAACATGGCCATCGAGGCCGGCGCGAAGAACGGCATCTTTCCCTACGACGAAACGACCGGCAGCTACGTGCGCGAGCGCGTGCAGGAAAATGGGACGAAGCAGGACTTCGAGCCCGTGGAACTCGAGGCCGACCAGAAGTTCATCTACGACAAGGTGTTCGACCTCTCGAAGCTCGAGCCGACCGTCGCGTGCCACCCTGATCCCGGCCAGCGCAAGCTCGCCAAGGAACTCGACCAGGTGACGCTCGACCGCGCCTACATCGGCTCCTGCACCGGCGGGAAGACGAGCGACTTCCTCGCCTTCGCGCAGGTGGTGAAGGGCAAGAGCGTGAAGATCGACACCTTTGGCGTGCCCGCGACCACGAAGGTCGTGCAGGAGCTGAAAGACACGCAGTGGGAAGGCCAGAGCGTCTGGTCGATCCTCGAGAGCGCCGGCGTCCGCATGACGGAAAACGCCTCGTGCGCCGCGTGCCTCGGCGGCCCCGTCGACACCTTCGGCCGCATGAACAAGGGCGGCATGAAGTGCATCAGCGCCACCAACCGCAACTTCCCCGGCCGCATGGGCAGCAAGGAGTCGCAAGTCTTCCTCGCCTCGCCCTACACCGTCGCCGCCAGCGCGCTCACGGGTCGCATCACCGACCCGCGGGAGTACGTGAGCTGAAGCCGGGCCGCGTGAGCTTCGATTCCGTCGCCGCGGCGATCGTCTTGCCCAGCTCGTTGCCAGATGAACCTGCGTGCTGTCAGCCTCCGCCTCTGCCTGTGCGTGAGCGCACTCTGTGGTCCCGCTGCGTGTACGACCGTGCAGGATCACGGCCGCTACGCGGTGACCTCGCAAAAGGCTCCATTTTACAAGTATGGCCCCGCCCAGGCATTCGGCGCAGACTTTGCGCTCACGCGCGGCCAGTATGTGACGATGGTCGAGCGTGGCTTTGGCTTCAGTCGGGTCCTCACCGAGGATGGGCAGAGTGGCTACATTTCCACGGACGATCTCGCGGCGAAACCGGAGCCCGTCGCGGTGGCGGTGCCGCCCCGGCTGGCTGGACGCGGGGTGAGCGGAGGGGCGAACTCCCGGCGCAAGACCGCGAACATCCGGCCCGAACCGGACGGCGCACTTTTCAATTTCAACGACGTGCCGCTGCCCAGCCACGAGCCGGAACTGCCGAGGAAGGACGAGCTCCAGCCGCCCAAGCCAGAGCCCAGGACGGCGCCCGCTTCCTCCGATCCAAAAATCCCCCCGTTGCCCGCGGAGCCCGTAGCGAAACCTGATTCCACGCCCAAGCCGGCCGCCAAGGCCGCCCACCAAAAGAAACGCGCCCCTTGAGCGCCACCTCCGACTGCCATGCCAAAAACCATCACCAGCCCCGTCTACGTCTGCCGCGATAACATCGACACCGACCAGATCATCCCGGCGCAGTACCTCACGCTCGTGCCCACGATCGCCGAGGAATACGAGAAGCTCGGCAGCTATGCGCTCATCGGCCTGCCGGACGACCAGTATCCCACGAAGTTCGTGCCGGAGGGGCAGCTCAAGACGCCGTATCAGATCGTCATCGCGGGCCGCAATTTCGGCTGCGGCAGCTCGCGCGAACACGCCCCCATCGCCATGGGCGCTGCCGGCGTGCAGGTCGTCGTCGCCGAATCCTTCGCACGCATCTTCTTCCGCAACTGCGTCGCCACCGGCGAGCTCTACCCCTACGACGCGAATGAGCGTCTCGTGGACAAAGTGAAGACCGGCGACATCGGCACGCTCGACTTCGACGCCGACACGCTGACCGTGAACGGCACCACCTACAGCCTCAAGTCGCTCGGCGAAGTCCGCCCCGTCATCGATGCCGGCGGCCTCTTCAACTACGCCCGCCAGACCGGCATGATCGCCGCCAAGGCGTAGCCACCTGGAGGGACGCGTTCCCGCCCATTCTCCAGCCGCAGCGGGGCTCCGCTGGCGCAACGCCTCGTCTAAAGGCAAGGCGCTCTCCCGGCTCAGATCACCAGTGTGCTGCTGGCTGCGCCCTGGCCGGGGATGATCGTGCCGCCGATGATCAGCTTTGTGCCCATGGTGGTCAGCGCTACCCGGGTCGAGGGAAACCCCGCCCCGCCCCGCCGATGTATGTCGCCGGGGATCGAGAATAAACCCTGCACGCGCCGGCGATTTTCACGGCACGGCCCCGTGTCGACTGAATAGAAGCGGGGTGGCGAGCATCACCCCGGTGCCTGGCAGGAGCTGGCCGCCGAGGGTCTGGTGTCGAGTCTGCGCGTCATGGTCCCATCCCCGGATGCGCGAGAGGGTGGCTGAGATTGGCGACGGTCATGGACCGCCGGTGCAACGGCGGCTAGTGTGCGCCGTAATGAATCGCGAACTGCTCGCTGCCTTCGACGCGGCGCTCCAGAAGCTCCTCGCGCTGCTCCCGGCGGTCCACGAATCCGTCGCCGGATTGCGTCCGCTGGATGCCGAGCAGCGCTGGGGGCTGCTGCTCGCGAATGCCGACGATCTCGCGCAGCGCCAGTTGCCGGTCGTCACTCTCCTCGGGCCGTCCGGCGCTGGAAAGAGCACGATCTTCCGGCTGCTCACCGGCGTCGAGGTGCCCGCGGGCGGCGCGCAGCGACCGATGAGCTACAACTGCACGGTCGCGATCCCGCCCGACCTCAGCGAAGAACAGCTCCGGAAGATCTTTCCCAGCATGCATCTGCGGCGCCTCGAGGATCCGGCCGAGGTCAAGCGGCCGGACCTCCCGCGCGAGACGCTCTTTTTCCATGAGATGTCCGCAGATGTCGCCGCGCACGGCGACTTCCTCCTCGCCGATGTGCCGGATTTCAGCACCACCTGCTTTGAAAACTGGGAAAAGGCCAAGCTCATGCTCGCCCGCGCCGAGGTAGTCATCTTCGTGGTCACCCGCTTTTCCTACGCGGACTACCAGTCGGTGCTCTACCTCTCCCGGGCGGCCGCCCTCGCGGGCCACCTCGCCTTTGTCCTCACCATGGCGGACGCCGAGGCTGCCGCGGTGATCTGGCGGGATCTGGTGGAACAGAAGGCGCCCGCCTTTACCGTTCGCGAAGACGTCACGGGTGAGGACGATCGCCAGCCCTTTGCCGAGCTGCGCGCCGATCAATCTTCGCGGGCCGCCTTCCTCGCGCAGGCGGATGTCTATTTCAGCCCCTATCGCGAGGAGCCGCAGCTCGCCGAGATCCGCGCGCTCCGCGAAGACGCTCCCCCTCTCGCGGATTTCCTGCGCGGGCGCAACATCGCGCGGCTCATGCTGACAAAGCGCGCCAACGACCTCCACCAAGGTCTCCGCCTCGCGGATGAGGTGCTCTCCGTCCACGCCGCGCAGCTGGGCGATTTCCGCGCCCGCCGGGCCCGGCTCGAGTCGGCGCTGGTGGATGACTCGCTCGACATCGTGCGTGATCAGGTCCCGCTCGGCGAGATCCTCGCCGATGTCTTCGAGCAGGCCCAGCAGGTGCTGCCGCTATGGCGACGCGCCGTGGCCACGATCACCACTCCCATCTGGCGTGGACTCCGCGGCACGCTCGGCGCCATCGCGGATTTCTTTGGCCGCCCTGAGCAGGCCCGCGAAGTGCATCGCGACGAGATCGAACTCGCTGCGCTGGCCGATCAGGCGTCGCGCCTCGCCGACCGCTGGCGGGCGGATCATGGAGGCCCGCTCGATCTCACCGCCGCGCGTTGCACGGCGGCGATCACGGCCCTCCGCGCCAGCACCATCCCGGCGCCCGACCAGCGATGGGAAGCCTTTGCCACCGACAAGGCGCGCGCTTGGGTCAAGGCTCACCCGAATCGCGCAACACTCGTCCTCAACATCGGCGGCGTCATCACGCTGCTCGCTGGTGGTTACGCCACCTTCGATGTCCTCACGACCGGTGGGGTAATCAGCGTCGTCCTGAGCAAGGTGGGCGTGCTGACCGGAGCCGCGACCGGTCTCGCCGCGACCAGCCTGATCGGCACCGCGGTGAATCACCTCGTGCAGCGCCTCGGCCTCACCCCGGTGCTGCTCGACTTCCAGACCGAGTGGAAGCGACAGCGCAACCGCCAGCTCCGCGCCCATCTGCGGGAGTATTTTGCCCGTCCACTCGTCCTCGATGCGCTGGAACGCCGCCTCGCCACCCTCGACGCAGCGCCGATCGCTCCGACTACTGCCGCGATCAATGAACTGCGTCGGCTGCTGCGCGAGTCCCATCCCCCCGCATGAACTTTGAGCCCTTTCTTCAGCCACTCCGTGAGGACGCCCGGGCGCTGGCCGGACGCTGCCGCAACCTGCCATCGCATCCGCTCTTTGCCCGGCTCGCGCTCCGGTTGATGCCGCTGGCCGACGCCCCGGAGGCCGTGCGGGAGCGCCCGGTCATCGCGGCGCTCATCGGTGGGACCGGCGTTGGAAAATCCCAGCTCTTCAACGCACTGCTCGGGCGCCCGGAAGCCAGCGCGACCTCTTCATCCACCCGGCTCAAGACGCGGCACCCTGTCGTGGCGCGGCGGCCGGCCGAGCATGCGCTCCTGCCGGATTTCAGCGGCGGCGAGGTGCAGTGGATCGACGCGCCCATGCCGTGGCTGGCCCTCGCGGATACGCCCGACCTCGATGGCATGGAGCTGCGCCATCGGGAGACTACCGAGCGCGTCATCGCCGTCGCGGACCTGATTGTCTTCGTCAGCAATCCGGAGAAACGGGCCAACTTCCACATCCTCGAGACAGTGCGTGCGTGGGCCGGGCGCAAGCGCTGGTTCTTTGTGCTCAATCAGGTCGACACAGTGGCCGCCGATCTCGACGCGGTGCGGGCGGATTTCGACCGCCGCCTCATCGAGTTGGGGTTCACGCCGGATGACGCCACGCGCTTTCTCGTCAGCGCGCGGGATCCCGCGCGCTTTGACTTCGCCCGCCTCCGCGACACGCTGCTGCGGGAGCGGCCGCGCGAAGCCGCCGCGGCACTCGCCGTGGACGCTGCGCTCGGGCACGCCCTCCACGCCGCCGAGCCTGCTGCACTGCACCAGCTCACAACACTGCGTGACGAAATCGCGGCCCGCGAGCAGGTCGTCACCCGCGCCATCATCCAGCGCGTGCATGACGCCGTGGAGCGCCGCGAGCTTTCCTCCCGCCTCGTCCCGCTGCTCCGCAAACAACTCTGGTCTGCGCTACCCGCGCGCGTCGGCGGGCCGCTCGCGCTGCCCGTGCTCATCCACGCGCGCATCACCGGCCTCGCGTCCGCCTTCCAACTCTGGCGGCTCACCACCGCGGGCTTCTCCCTCTGGCGGCTCGGCCTGCTCGCCACCACACTCTTTGCCGCGCTGCGGGGCAGCCTCGAGATTCGCACTGTGCTCGCCCGCGTGGACGAAGAGCTCGCCGCCCCGCTCGCCGATCTCACCGCAGAGACCACGCGCTTTCTCGCCGACCGCCAGCTCACGCTCCGCGCGCCCGCCGAGTCCGCCGCGCGCGAAGACCGCGCCCTGCGCGACGCCCTCGCCGCTGTTCCCGCGGCCGGCCATGCCCTCGCGCAGATCGCCGACCAGCTCACCTTCTCCGGCGATAATGCACGCGTCACCCGCGAACTCACGCCGCTCCTCACCGAGGCCATCGACCGCCGCGCCGAGGAAGCCGCGAGCCGCTGCACTGGCTGGTTTACCTTCCTGCTCAACCTGCTGCCGCTCGCCGCGATCGCTTTCGCTGGTTACGAGATCGTCCAGACGTGGCTTGCGAAGCAATGGCTGCCCGGCGCCTTTTACCTGCACGCCGCCGCCGTCTTCCTGCTCACGCTGCTGCCCGGCTACTTCGTCATCTGCCTCGCCGTCGCCGCGCAGCTCCGCCGCAGCGAGACGCTCGCCACGCTCCTCGCGGCCACCGACAAGCTCCCGCCGACTGGACCGGCGTGCGCCCTCGCCGGGCTGCGGCAGGATCTGGAAGCGATCCGCGCGGACCTCATCGCCCTGCGGAGGCGTGCGGAGAGCATCCGCGCGGCCATCGACGCGGAGTACGGCGACGCGCAGCTCGGAGCGCGCGTTCAGTCAGCCGAGTAGAGCGGGCTCACTGCGGCAGGTGGCTGCCGCCTCGGGGGGCGCATCTTTCGCTGGGTCGCCCCGGCGTGATGTATTACGCTCGTCGCGCATGTGCCCCCCAGCTACTGCAACGCGGAGCGCTTTCTCCCTCGCCGAACTCCTCACGGTCATCGCGGTCGTCGTGATCCTCACGATGCTGACTTTGCCCGCGGTCAGCGATTTCGGTCGCGGGACCCGGCTAAACATGGGCGGAAATCTCGTCACCAATCTGGCCGGCTACGCTCGCCAGCTTGCGATTACAAAAGGCACGCTTACTGCGCTCATCCTGCTCGGCAACCAGGGGACGGAAGATGATTATCGTGCCTTTGCCGTGCTCGAGTACGATCCCGCGCGGGGCTGGCTCCAGGTTGCGGATTGGGAGCGCCTCCCGCAGGGCATCGTCGTGGATCGGCGGGGGGAAGATGACGCGGAGGATCTGGTCCATGGCACCTTTCTCAAAAACTCGCCGCAGTCCTTCTTCGCTGGAGAAGGGCAGCTGCGTCCCCCGGTGCCCCCGGCACGGCATCGCGGCCGGCAGGTCGCGAGTTTTGCCGGTCGCATCTTCAATTCCAATGGTGCCCTGCTCAACCCGGAGGCGCCGGCGGAACTGCGCCTCGTCGAAGGCGAAAACAGCCTCGCGGGCACGGTCTACACCGGTCGTCGGCAAGGCGGTGTGCCCGTAAACTTCTATAGCATCGCCCTGCTCGGAGCCACCGGCATCGCCCGCGTGGAACGGCCATGAGACGCTGCCGCCACGGCCACTGCGCCGCCCGGCCGGACACGCGGGCCGGCTTCAGCCTCGTCGAGATCGCGCTCGCCATCGGCGTGGCCGCCGTCGCGCTGGTCTCCGCTCTCGGCCTCCTTGGCGTGGCTCTCGATGCAAATGCAGTCAGCGCTCGCGACACGGCGATCGTCTCCGCATCCAGCCAGGTGATGAACGACCTGCGCAGCGCTGCGAGCTTTGATGGCCTCTGGGCCGCTGAACCCCGCAAGGCCGGTTTCGTCGCCAAGCCAGCCGGTGCCTCGGGGACGCCGGCTGATTCCGTCTACTACTTCTCCGAGGACGGACGCGTGGTGACCGCGGCCTCGCCCGACGCATTCTTCGTGTGCACCGTCCGCAAGTTTGCCGCGCTCCCGCAGCCGAGTGAAAGAATCGGACCGTCGAATCTCCTGCGCGTGCAGCTGGTCTTTTCGTGGCCGGCCGGTGCGAAGCCGGTGCCGCGGAATCAGCGAATCATCCATGGGAGCATCGCCCGCTTCTAGTTTCCGGCCAGCGGTGCGCGCCTTCTCGATCGTGGAGCTGATGGTGGCGATCGCCGTGCTCACACTGCTCGTGGTCATGCTGACCATGGTGTTCCAGCAGGTCAGCCGCACCTACCTGCAGGGCGAACAGGGCATCGAGCGGCGGCGCGGCGCGCGAGTCCTCACCGATTACATCGGCGTGGAGTTGCAGGGCGCGATGCTTCCGGCTGAAGGGGGTGCCGTCGCGCCCGGGCGCAGCAATCTGCAGTTTGTGATCAATCCCCCCGAAACGCAGGTGCCGGCCGAGTGCCGGTTCGCGGATGCCATCTTTTGGCAGGCGCCCCTGGCGACGGAGGCGAGCTATGGCGAGATCGCAGAGATCGGCTACTTTGTGCGCTGGGTAAACCCTTCGCCGGCTGCCGCGCGGCGTGGTGTAGCCGGCCCGCGGCCCGCCTTGTGTCGCTTCTTTGTGAATCCCTCGGTGCCCGCGCCGGGCGGTGCAGCCGCGGCCCGCGCGGTCCTGCCCAATCCAGATTTCCTGATCTACCGGGGAGCGACGCCGGAGGCGTGGCTGAGCGAACCGCTGCTCCGCCGGATCGCCTGGGGGGAAGCGCCTGCCTTTGCCGGTCTCTTTGGCGAAAATGTCGTGGGTCTCTGGATCCGCGCCTACGGTCTCGGCACCGATCCAGTGGACCGCAGCAAACCGCAGGAACTGCCCCGCTCCTTTTACTCCCTCCCTCGCACTGCCAATGACCTCACGGTGGGCTACGTCCACACCCGCACGTATCTCAATGCCACCGGTGGCATCGCCACCAAGCAGGAGCGCTACTACCTGCCGGCGCGGGTCCAGGTATCCATCGCTCACCTGGATCGCCAGCATGCCGAGCGGCTCGATGCCTGCCGGCTGAAGGTGCAGGCCCTCACGAAGCGCGCCGACATCCGCGATGCCGCGGAGTTTCTCGCCGGTCTTCAGCGCGAAGCCGCCAGCGATGCTTCGCTCGCCGCGCTGCTCCCTGGCATGCGCACCTACAGCACGGAGGTAGCCCTCCAGAACGCCCGATGAAAACCGCCCCCTCCCACGGCGCTGCCGCGCTGGTGATCACGCTGCTCTTTCTCGTGATCATCACCATCCTCATCGTCGGCCTCCTCGATGCCACGCGGGTAGAGAGTGCCGCCGTGGGCAGCCATTACGAACGATCGCGAGCCGGCCTGCTGGCACGCCAGGGGATCGAACTCGCCACCGCTACGCTGCATCGCGAGACCAGCGATTCGCCCCGCCTGCCCGGCGAATCCGACGACGCCTACAATCGGCGCAAGCGGAACTGGATCAGCCAGCCCGGCAGCCTGATCGTGCCCGCTGATGGGCCGACGGCAGACCTGAAGCAACTGCGCAAGGAGGTGCCCCTGCACAGCGGCGTGCCGAGCGCGAACTTTGCCGCCGGCACCGGCATCGACCCCGTTCTGCGTCCACCCAATCTCAACATCCAGACTCTGGTCGAGCAGGTGCCGCCTGCGTATCTCATCACCGACCGGCGCGATCGCGACCCAATCAGCGGCGTAGAAAGTCCGCTGGAGATGCGGCTGCGCTGGGTCTACGTGCGGCAGGACGGGCGCTATGAGCTGCCCGATCCCGAGCGGCCGATCGATGCGAGCAATCTCCCGATCGAAAGTCCGATGCTGAGCAACCACGCCAATCCACTCGTGGGCCGCTTTGCTTACTGGGTCGACGATGAGAGCAGCAAGGTGAACTACAACCTCGCCTGGAAGCGCAACACGACGGCCACGACTGCGGCGAACTCCAACCCCGCGCGCCTTGCGCACCCGAGTCGGATTAACCTGATGGGCCTCACCCTCGCAAATGGCTCGGTGCTGACGGAGTCGATGGCCGACACGATGCGTCGCTGGATTACCCAATCGCCCGGGCGCTACTTCAACTCCTTTGCGGACGCCCGGCAGGTCAGCCCGGAGATCGCACAGATGCTGGATTTCAACAAATTCGAGCTGACTCACTACAACCACGATCCGGACACCACCTTTTTTGGCGAAGATCGCATCATGCTCACGACCAATCGTGACCTGGTGCCGAAGCTGTATAACCCCGATGGCACGGTCGCAAAGAATCCGGATGGCACGACCAAGTATGCGCGTAAGTTCCTCGATATCCTGCGCGAGCGTAGTAGCTCCGATCCCACCGCCCCGCTCGCGCCCGATCCCGGGGTGCTCGAGCATATTGCCGGCGGCCAGCCAGACTTCTCACGGCCAGGAGCACCGGTTTTGCCAAACAAGTTCAACGCGGTCGTGCGGCGGCTGATGAGATACATCAGCACCAAGGAGTGGCCGCTTTCTCCGGGGGTGAGTTTCAAGGATAAGTACTACCCGGGCACCTCGGATACCGATGCGCGGCTTGGTCAAATCGCGGTTAATATCATTGATTACGTCCGGGCGAAGGAATCGGCGCAGCAAGTCATCGCGCCGCTCCGCTTTGCGCTGGCCAATTCCGCCGATCAGAACTCGCCCTTTACGCTGCACCCCAATGTGGCCTACGGCGGCGCCAACTCCTTTCAGGGAATCTGCCGCGCACCTTACATCACTGAGATTGGCACTTACGTGGAGCGCGAGCCCATGGCGCCACCAGCACCGGTCACGGGCTTTCCTCGGCTCTACCGCTGTATATTCAAGATCGAGCTGTTTCTCCCGCGTAACTATGGATTTCAAAACGCAGGCATCGAACTGGTGCCGGATCAAGCCCTACGGCCGGCGACGGGGTCGAACGGTTGGTTTGTCACCTGGACCGAGACTCGTGATCCAAAGCGGTCGAACTATTGGTTTCACAGTCCCAATGGCCAGATGGTCTTGATGGATAGTCACAGCACCAACGCCGTCCGGATTATGCGGGAGGATGTTCAGGGGGGAGCCGGCCCGCGGGGGACATTGCTAAACGAAGGACAGCGTGTCGTGATTACAAAGGTCTTCTATCGAAACAATCGCTTTGCCGACAATCGGACGCTCGGTATGCGGGCGGTCGTCTATCGTGGGGCGACGGGGCGCGATGGCCTGCTGGCGGAACCGCTCAATCAGTGGCCGCGCGTGAACATCGGGACCCAAAGCGGGCCGATCCCTTACGCGATCAGCGACCCGGCAACGGTGCTGCCGGAAAACATGGTCTCACTCGAGACTGACGATCCCCGCTGCAACGTGCATCCCGACGATTGGAGACTGAACCCGTCGGGGCGAAATACGTTCGGCGCGATCAACGAACGATCGAGCCTTGGCCGCCGGCCCACCCGGTCCCCGCCCGGCCGGCCGCAGCAGGATACCGACGCCGCGGGTAATATCTCAGACTACAGCTTTTACATGCCGCCGCCGAAAGGTGTCGGCAGCAATGGCCCGGGTGGCGATGACGGTCGTGTCACTTCGATTGCGGAACTCGGCTACGTGCATACCGGCAACGACGCCCGCACGGCTGGCGGCAGCACGCCTTGGCGGTCGATCCGGCTCCAGCCAAATAGCTACCCCGACGCGAGGACGCTGCCTGATTGGGCGTTGATGGATCTTTTCACCGTGCCCAACACGGGGGCGACGGGGTCGGATGCCTTGCTCAAGCCCCATGGCACTGCAGTGGGCGGTCGGGTGAATGTGAACTCCCATGTTGAGCCGTTCGAGAAGATGGTCCGGGATCGCGGCCTGGTCGCGCTGCTGACGGGAGCGAGCAATCTACCCAACCCGGGAGCCGCGGTAGCGATTGCCTCGAACATCTACAACCGCCGGCTCGCGACGGGTGTGAATGCCGGAAAGTACTACGGCTTCCCATGGCCGGCGAATCCCACGAGTGCGCTGCCGGCGCAGGCGGCCAACGCGTTCGACACACCGGGTGAAATCTGCGAAATCGCCGGCGTGGCGGACCGCGGTGAGCTGAGCGAGGAGCTCGTGCGGGAGATCGCCAGTCTCGTTACCTCACGTGGTGGCGTCTTTACGATCTATACGATCGGCCAGTCGCTGAAGCAGACCCGCGATGGAAAGCTGCTGGTCACGGCGGAGCAGCGTCAGCAGGCGACGATCGAGCGGTATCTCGATAATCGGGGCTCGGCTGATGCGGGTGATGATGAGACGAGGATTCGGACGGTCTACTTCCGCAATCTCACGCCGTAACGTGACCGCCTACCACTCCACGGCGACGCTGCGCCGCTGCTGGAACCGGTCGGTGAAGAAGAGCTGTTTGTGCTGGGCGCCGTATTCGTGGACGAGCCTGGTGCACTTCACGTCGAAGCAGCAGTACTCCGCGATCTCGAGCAGGCGGCCTTCGCGCCACCAGCGGATGGCGTCGAGGCCGTCGCCCGTCTTGCCCACGCCGAGGGTGGCACTGGCGATGGCGTCGAGGCCGAGGCGGTGACCGAGCCTGGCCTCGATGTCCACGAGCAGGTCGAGCGTGCGGCAGAGGTGCGGCAGGTCGTGGATCGTGTAGCCCATGAGGACTTCGTAATCGAAGTTGATCACGTTGAAGCCGACGACGAGATCGGCGCGGAGCAATTGGTCGATGAGCTCCTGCACCCGTTTTTCCGAGTAGATTCGGTATTCCCCGAGCTTGGTGCTGTAGGTCACGCCGAGGCTCATGCCCATCGCGGCTTTCTTATCCCAGCCCCCGGCGTCATTGGCGGTGCGCTGCGTTTCGAGGTCGAAGTAGACGATGTCGCGCATGGGATTCGGAGCTGGAAGATCGGAGTTCGGAGTTCGGAAGTCGCGGAGATTAGAAAAGCCGCTCGGCGGTGCGAAGCCCGATCTCCGCCCTCCGCGCGGCCGCAGCGCTATTTCCCCGCCCACTCGAAGTCACCCGCGTCGAACGCCATCATGTTCGCCAGCTTGTGCGCCTTGAATTCCTCCACCACGGCGCCGTCGCCCTGGAAGATGGTGAGCTGCTTGCCACTGCCTTCCTGACCGATGACGACCCATTTCAGGTAGGGCGCCTCTGTGATGCGGCGCAGGGGCAGTCCATCGAGTGTCTTGAGATAGCTGCCGGTCGCGTCGAAGCCGATGGTGACACTGGCCGTGGTGAGGGCGTCCTGGAGGAGCGGATTGGGGAGCAGATTGACGGTGAACTTGTCGCGCGGGATGAAGGGCAGGATGCGGCCCAGTTTGTCGGCGACGGCGGGGAAGGAGTCGCTGGCAATGATGGTTTTGTTCAGGACGGTCTTCCACGTGGAGGTGGCAGGCGCCTCGCCGCCGCCCGAGGCGGCTGGCGGGCTCTCGAGCGCGAGACCGCGCACGCGCTGGAGTCCTGGCTTTTCCTCGAGGAGAAAGATGAGCTCGCTGGTGCGGGATGCGAAGACCCGGCGGGGTGCAGGTTCTGCCGGATCGATCGCGAGCCGGCGCAGGAACTCGCCCTGGCGGCTGTAGGCCTTTACCTCGATCCGGTCGCCCGCCTGATCGATGACCCAGACGCCGTCCCGACCGAGGCTCGCATCAAGCGGGCGCGTGAGCTCAGGGAGATCGAGGGGCGTCTCGCGGTCGGCCTCGCGCAATACGACTCGGCCGCCGGAGACGGCGGCAAAGGGGATCGGGGGTGATGGCTCGGCGGGTGCGGCGCTGCCGACTGCGAGCGCGCTGACCTGCGGGTCGGGCGGGATCTCGCCGGCGAACTCGCCCGCCTGGTCGCAGCGGACGAGCTGGGGCTTGCCGTTGGCTCCCTCAGCCCAGAGGGCGAGCCGGCCACTGGCACGCAGCTCGAGGCTGAGCACCCGCCGGATGCGCGGTGATTCGTCGTCGAGCATCCACTCGTTGCAGTGGTAGGCGATGCCTTCCACGGTGATCGCGCCGACGCTGAAGCCCCGCGCCGAATAGGTGCCCGCGGGTGCCACCCGGCCAGCCTCGTCCCGACCGTCCCAGGTGGTGATCAGCCCATTGAGGCCGATGGTGAAATCCTTTTCGCGCGCCTCCCGCGCGAGCACGCGGACGAGCCGCCCTGCAGCATCGTAGACGCCGAGCGAGAGCGAGCCCTCGATGGGCGGAGGGAGAAAGGTAATGCGTACGGCACCCTTTTTTGCCGGGGCGGCTGCGCCTTCCACCTCCTGAGCGGAGCTGGTGAAGAGGAGCGCAAACAGCGCGGTGAGCGTGCAGGCGAGAGGTCCGGGCCGCATGGGTGTGGGTCAGGCGAAGTAGCGCCAGTCGAGTTGCGGGAAGATATTGTCGCGCCATTCGCAGTTGGCGAGGAAAGCCTCGTCTAGGTCGCGGGCACGGAGCTGATCGTAAAGCCGGGTGAAGCGCAGGATGTGATCCTTGGTGCGCTTGGTCGCGTAGGCGCGGGCGGTGCCGGTCTTCATGAGGAAGGCCCAGTCGCTCGATTGCGCGAGGAGGAGTTCCCGAGCCATCTGCCGCAGTGCGCGGTCGTGCACTGGCGCGATTGGCATCTGGCCCGCGTATTGGCGGGCGAGTTCGGTCATGCGTCGCGTGGCCATGTGCAGGTGGGGGTAGATCCAGGAGTTCGTGTCGTCGAGCCACACTTCCCAGTAGCCCTTGTGCCCCCAGCTGGAGGCGGACGGGGCGACGAGCTGGTGGGTATCGTACTGCTCGAGGTAAACCGAAGGCGTGATGAAGCGGAATGCCTGCTGGTCGTAGGCGGCCTTGCGGATGAAGAGCTCGAGGAACTCTGGCCCCTCAAACCACCAGTGGCCAAAGAGCTCGGCGTCGAAAGGGCTTACCACGATCGGCGGCACGTTCATGTTTTGCGCGAGGTGCTGGATCTGCGCCGCCCGCGCGCCCATGAAGTGGCCGGCATGCGCATCCGCTGCGCCCAGCGCCCAGGGGCGGTGGTAGAGGTCCTTTTCCCCGCTGCGTCCCGTGATGCGGTGATACTTCAGCCCGGTGAATTTGCGGCGGCCGTCGGATGGCAAAAACTCGCGCAGCTCCTCGGCTGGCCGGTCGAAGCCAATGTCGCGGTAGAAATCGCGGTAGGCCGGATCGCCCGGGTAACCTTCCTCGGCGCTCCAGACCTGCCGGCTCGACTCGCGATCGCGCCCGAAGGCGGCTGGTCCGCCCGGCGTAAAGACGGGGGCGTAGATGGCGTAGCGCGGTCGCGGCGTGCCAAACATCACCCCGTGGGAATCGAGCACGAACCAGCGGAGATTTGCCTCCTGCAGGACCTTGTCGAGCGTGGCGGTGTAGGCGCACTCTGGTAGCCAGATGCCCCGCGGATCACGGCCGAAGATTTCCCGATACTGGTCACGCGCAGCAAAGATCTGGGCCCGCACCGCTTCGGGGAAAGCCGACATCAGCGGCAGGAAGCCATGCGTCGCTGCCGAGGTGATGATCTCGATGACGCCCCGCTCCTGCAGTGCGGCAAAGGCGCCCACGAGGTCGCGTCCCCAACGCTGTTGAAACGCTTCTCGGCTGTGGGTGAATCGCTCGAGATAAAACCGGGAAATCTCGCGCAGCCGGGGCTCACTCGCGTGGCGCTCGACTTCCTGCTGAGCGAGGCCGATGGCCCGCGCCATGTAGCGCTCAAAGCGGCCAAGGAGCAGCTCATCTCGCAGCATGTGACAGAGCGGCGGAGTGAGCGAGAGCGTGAGTGAAAAAGGGACGCCTTCGTCGGCCAGCCGGGAGAGCACGTCGAGCAGCGGCAGATAGGTCTCCGCCATGGCCTCAAAGAGCCAGTCTTCCTCGAGGAATTCGCCATACTCCGGGTGCCTCACATACGGCAGATGCGCGTGGAGGACGAGGGCGAGGTATCCGGTCGAAACCATCAGTGGGGAGGCGAGAGGCTAACACCCGCAGGGGGGCGAACAAGTGCAACGTGCGCGCGACGCTTGCTGCGCGCTGAAAATTTCTCTGTGAAGCGCCCGGTGGTGGCGTAGGGTGCGCAGCGCCTCCCCCTTTCGCACCATGGTCACGCGTTTCATCGCTGCCGTATCCGCCTTTTTGCTTGCCGCTTCAGCCTTTGCGCAGGAAGCCAGCATCCTGCGCTCCGCGCCCCCTGAGTATATCGCCACCCTGCGCGAGGCCGTGGCCGCATTTACCGCTCGTGACTTTGAGCGCACGCTCAAGCTGGTGGATACCGCGGAGGCGATGCTCCCGCCGAATCCGGTCACGCTGAACACCCGCGGCGCCGTGCTGATCGAGCAGAAGAAGTTTGCCGAAGGCGAAGAGTACTGCCGCAAGGCGCTGGCGATCGATCCGAAGTTCTATCCGGCGCGTTTCAACCTCTGCGAAGTGCCGCTCGTGCAAAAACGCTATGCCGAGGCGCGCGCCATGTTTCAGCAGCTGCTCGTGGAGAATCCCGCCGACGAGCTGTCGCAGTATCGGGTCCTGCTGACCTACCTCCTCGAAAAGAAGATCGATGACGCCCGGAAGGTCCTCGACGCGATCCCTTTCCCCGGCTCCACCTGCGCCTACTACTACGGTCACGCGGCATGGGAATTTGCGCACGGCAATGCTGCGGAGGGCGAAAAGTGGGTGGCTCGGGGTAACTGGGTTTTCCAACCCGAGATTACCAACAATTTCGCGCAACCCTTTGTCGAAGTGGGCTGGCTCAAGGAGCTGCCCGGCCGCAGTGATCGCCTGCCTGACCTGCTCCTGCCCACGGGCGAAGCGCCGCCGCAAAAGTAAAGGCGAGGCGCCTCACATGGTCCGGCGGAAACCGCGAAGCCGGCCGCGGGATCGATCCCAGAGATAAACATCGGTGAGGTAGCTCTGGTGCATGAGCTGCAGGTTCGTGCGGACGAACAGATCAAAGCGCGCCCCGGGCGTCTGCCAGCCGATCCGGCTTCCGGGCGAGCGAAAGCGGATGTCGCGGTTTAGCACGACCCAGACGCGGCCGTGCCGCGCCAGCGCGTCCTGCAGTTCGTCGACCTTGTCGATCACTTCGGCGCTGCCATTTCGGTCGATGAGCCGACCGTCCTTGCGGTAGACAAAGTCGTGAAGGAGGGGGAGCTCGATGTCGTAATCCACGCGGCCGATCTCGCACTTGGCCGCCGCGGTGTGTGGGGCTGCGACGGCGAGGGCATCGCCCTCGACGAGATGCTGCCGCACGTAGGCAAAGGCCGCATCCACGTCTGGCAGGAGCTTGGTCTCGTAGGAGCCGGGCAGCTTCCACGGGGAAAAGGAGCACACGATGACGGCGACGATGACCGCGGCGAGCGCCCCCTGCGGCAGCGCGGTCTCCCTGCCGAGCCAGCGCCGCGCCGGGGTGAGCGCGGCCCGGGTGAGGAGACGCGCGCCATGCACGGCGAGCAGGAAGAAGAGCGGGAAGAGCCAGTATTGAAAGCGCAGGCCCACTCCCGTGATGAGGATCGTGGAGAAGACGATGCCGCTCCCGAAGGTGAGCAACATCGTCGTGACCTGCCGATCCCGCGTGCGCAGCAGCAGCGGCAGCGCGGCGACGAGTGTGACGGTGAGCGCCACGTGCAGGCGCGAGAAGAGGGTGAAGATCCAGTAAAGCTTGCTCGGGTAGAGCGCATTGAGCTTCAGCGCTGGTTCGATACTCGGTGAGACGCCTTCCAGCCGGGTCAGGCACACCGTCTGAAAGATGACAAAGTCGAGGACGACAAAGACCATCCCGCAAGCCGCGGCCAGCAGCCAGCGGCTCTCCTGCCGCCACCCGGCGCTGCGGCCGAAAAGCAGATAGGCCGGCACGAAAGCCAGCGGAATCATGATCGAAATCTCCTGGCTGAACACCGCGCCGAAAAACGCCGCGAGCGCCCCGTAGCGCCAGCCAAGGTGCGGGGTGCCCAGAAAGCCGCGGCAAAAGGCGTAGTAGGCGAGCAGGGCAAAGAACTGCTGCTGCTGGTAAAACCGCACCTGATGCGCCATGTCGATCGCCAGTGGATGCAGCGCAAAGATGAGCGCGGCCCCGAGACCGACCCACCGATTGCGCAGCAGATGCGTTCCACACAGCACGAGCAGAGCGCAGGTGCCCACGGCGAAGCCGGCGGCGGGCAGGCGCATGGCCCAAAAGGTGGGGCCGAAGAGCGCCACGGAGCCGGCAGTCAGATAGTGGTAGAACGGGCTGCGCGTGTAGTAGGCCTCGGCGGTCAGGCGCGGCGTCCCGGTTTCCACGATGGCGAGGATCGTCTGTAGCGAAGCCCACTCATCTGCGTCCGTCGGCTGCTCATCCGCACGAAACGCGCGAGTGAATCCGCAGATAAAGAGCACGAGGCCGAAAGCCATGGCGAAGACCAGCCGGTGCCGGTCCCGCGGGAGACGCCAGCCGGTGCGAAGCAGGAGCAGCGTGACGCAGCCGGCCGCCGCCGCGAGGAGCAGTGTCGCCGGCCAGTAGCCGCCAGTCGCGGTCACCAGCGCCTCATCCCGGGGCGCGAAGCACCGGTCGAGCGTCACCGCTCCAGAGAGGATCGTGGCGGCCGTGCCGAAGAGCGCCACGCCGTGTGCAGCGCTCGCCGGCCCGCGCTGCAGGATGGCGGCTAGGCTGAGGGCCGCGATCACCGCGGCCACGATGATGCCGGCCCGCTGCTGCCGCCACAGACTGCCGCCGGCCGCCGCCCCGAGATAGCGCAAGGCGGGCCGCTCCTGCGTGGTCTCGCCGAGCCTGGCGACCGCTGTCGCCGGCCCGCCGCCGACGCTGAGGCGCCAATCACCCGCGAGTGGCGTGCCATCGGCCGCAGCGTCGACTGCGAGCTGTGGCAGCCAGTGCGGGGCGGCGCCGCGGGGACTGAGACGGATGGAGAGGTGGTTCAAGCCGGGGCGTAGCAGGGTGCCAAGTTCGACGGCTTCAAAGGTCTCGACCTGACTGTCGCGCTGTGTCCCCGCTGGCGCGGAGTTGCGGAGCGCGGTTCCTTCGTCGCCGAAGAGCGAGCCGTCCTCGGGGTCCAGCGGCAACGGCTCAGGTCGCTGGCCACTGGCGAGGAGTGTGTGGATGATCCAGTTGCCGCTGGTCAGCTCATCGCTCCCGAGGGTCGGCGGCTCGACCCGGCGGCCGTTGATGGTGAGGTCGTAGGCGCGATTCGTTCGCAGGCGCAGCCAGGCGTGTCTGGGAGCGTTCTCGAGTGGCCAGGTCGTTTCAAAGGTCAGCGTCGCGTCCGCCGCCGCTGCGGGCGCGCCGAGCGGCGGCGCCGTGAACGGTGTCGCAAACACCGCGGGATCGAAGGTCCGCAAAAAGTCTTCCGGCCCGGAAACCACCCGCGCGGCGGGCCACGCGTGGTCGGGAAATTCGGGTTCGAACCAATCGCTCTCCACCGTCGAGCCCGGGCGGTCGGTCGCCTTCCAGGACTGATCCGAGGCGAGCCTCAACTGCTGGGTGGAGGCGAGAGTGATCGCCCCGCCGATCCGCAGGCGGTGCACCGCGCTGCGCGTGTCGACCCGGATGGCGACGAGATTGCGCCCCGGCTTGAGCACCCCGCTCAGGTCAAAAAAGACGGGCACGCGATAATGGGCGGCCGTTTCCCACTGGTACTCGCGGGCATAGGAGACGCCGGGCAGTGGCCGGGTGTGGTTCACCCGCTGGCCGCGTTCGGTGGAAGCAAACTGAAACGAACGATTCGGCCGCCATAGCGAATGCATGCCGATGACGGTGCCATTCACGGAGAGCTCGAATCCATCCGTGGCGGCGATCGCCAGCCACGCGTGCCGGACCGCTGCCGGCAGCTCGAGCGTCTTGCGGAAGTAGGCGACTGGCGCGCCCTGCTCGGGAGCGGCGATCCACTCGCCGGGCATCGCCCACGGTTCCGGCCGCAGCGGTCCCGGCACGAGCCAGCGTGCGGCGGCATAGCCGGCGAGCAGCCCGCAGGCGAGGGCGAGCAGCCACAGGGTCAGGCGGACGCGCTTCATGGCTGGCGGGCGCGGGCCAGAGCACGCTCGGTCGCCGCGAGGTCGCCGGCCAGCTGCGCCGCGAACGCGACGTTTTCGTGGCCAAAGGCGAGGACCGGTTTTTTGGTCGGGTTGTTAAAGGTGCGGTAGACACTGTCTAGTCGAGTCTGCACCGCGGCGACCTCGGGCAGCGTGCCGGCGCGGACGAGGATGAGCTGGAGGCCATAGAGGGCGCGCAGATTGGTCGGGTCGCAGGTGAGCACCTGCTCGAAGATGGCCTGGGCTGCCGCGAGCTGGCCGCTGTTGGCCAGATCCGCCGCGCGGCCGAGGAACGCCTTGAGATACTCACGCGTGAGTGCCTCGGATTGGCCGGCCCGGGCGACACCGTCGAGATAGGCACCCTGCGCCTGCAGGAGCTGGCCGCGGCTTTCCAGCATACGGGCTCGAAAGAACTCCGCCTCCGGTGTGGCACGGCCGAGGGAGTGCGCGAAGAGTCCGCGTTGGAGAACAAAGTGCCCATCCTCGCGGATCGCCGGAATGAGTCGCGCCGCCAGCTCCAGCCGCGCCAGGGCTGCGGCGAAATCGCCGTGCGCAGCGGCGGTGCGCGCCAGGTGGAGCGTCAGGATGCCCGCGGCCGCCACCCCGCAGGCGAGAGCGCAGGCCACCACAAAGCCGGCTGCCGCTTCTCGCAGGAGCACACGGGCCGAGCGCTCCCAGCGAGCGAGGGCGAGCAGACAGGCGGCGCTGCCGGCCAGCGCCAGAACCCAGCCGAGCCGCGCAAAGCTGGCAAACCAGACCGAGCCACCGAACCACTCAAAAACGTCCGGGATGCGCCCCCAGTCAAAGGTCGTCCAATCCGGCAGCTCAAAGATCGCCGACTCGAGCGGACGATTCACGAGGTCGACCCGGTTGCGCCACGCGGTATCCTTGATCTCCTGCGAAAGATAGATGTCTCCCGAACTGGCGGTCAGACTGTCGTGCTGCGCCTGCAGCCAGCTCGCCTGGCCGGCGGTGGTGGGCGACCACACAGAGACGAGACCGGGAAAAAGAAGCAGCGCGAGGCAGAGCCCGAGCAGGCTGCGGCGCCGGAATGTGGGCCGGAGGGCCAAGGTCACCAGCGTGACGGCGCAGAGCGCCCGGAGCGGCAAGACGGGCCAGGGTTCGGCGGTGACGCCGGGCACGGTGAACCACGGCAGAAAGACGGCCGCCGCGATGGAAAGCAGGCCGATCACGGCCACCGCGCGCGCGATCATTTCCGGAGGAGACCACGCGGGATCCTGCGTGGGATGCTTCGCCCTCATCGCGATCAGCGCGGCATGGAGGCGACCGTAAAGCGGTCGCCGGGTTGCAGGTCCTCATGGCCGGTGACGGCGACCATTTCGCCCGCGGTCAGGCCACTGCGAATCTCGATCCACCCGTCGGTTTCGTCGCCGAGCACGACTTCCTTCATGGCCCGCGTCCCATCGACCACCACCTGCACGAGGCCGCGGCCGGCGGAGACCGTGGTGACCGCGCTGAGGGGCACGGCCAGCGCCTCGCGAGTCGCCTCGATGCGCGCAAAGCCCGTGAGGCCTGGCACGATTCGCGCGGCGGCCTGGTCGGGGAAGTGGATCATCGCGGAGAAAGTGGTCGGCCACTCGGGGGTGCCCGTGCCGAGCGCCCGCGTCGCGCGCTTTGTCTCCGGGCCGCCGGCGCCGTAGCTCACGATGGGGACGATACGGGCGATCGTGCCCTCGAGGGCCTCGCCGCCGAGCGCTTCGAGATGGACCTGCGCGCGGGTGCCGGGCTGGACCTTGTGAATCGCGGTCTGGTCGAGGTGGGCCTCAAACCAGACGCCGGACGCGATCACAAAGCCGACCTCGCCGGCGCTGCGGTTGTATTCGCCGGCCTGCACGAGCACGCTTTCCACGATGCCCTCGGCCGGAGCGACGATGCGACATTCGGCCAGCGCGACTTCCGCCTGCTGCAGCTCGTTTTGCCGCTGCCGGAGGACATTGGTCGCGATGGCGAGGCTCTGCGGCTGACCGCGCTCGGAGACGGTGACGCCCAGTTGCGCAGAGAGGAAGTCCTTCTGAGCGTCGGCGAGCCGCAGTTCGCTCTCGGCGACCTGTGCGCGGGCGACCGCGCCCTGTTGAAAGAGCTTTACCAGCGACTGATGCCGTTCCTTGAGGATCTCGATCTGTTTGCGGCTGGCTTCCAGATTGATGCCCTCCTGCTCCGGGCGCTCCTGGGTGAGGGTGTAGGTCGAGCCCAGCTTGACGCGCTCGAGTTCAGCCTGGGCCGATTCGACGTAAAGCCGGGCGCTCTCGAGGGCGAGGCGCGGCAGGGTTTCGTCGAGTGTCGCGAGGAGCTGTCCCTGGCTCACGCGCTCACCTTCCTGCACCGCCACGGTGGCAATGCGGCAGCGCTGGATGATGGGGACGCGCACTGGTAGCGCTGCGACGCGGCCCTCGCCGAGCTGCTGGGTGACGATGCGCCGCACCTGAGCCGGGGCCGTCTGGACGGTGAAGGGCGTGCCGCGCGCCCGCTGCACTTCGGCAAGGCCGAAGCGGGAGGCGTAGATGCGCGCGGTCGGCTTCTGATAGGCGGGCCAGATGACGTCGCGGAGGAGAAAGGTCGCGCCGCCGGCGGTGGCCAGCACGAGCATCGCGAGCGCGGAATTGCCGAGGAAAGAGGTGGCGCGGGGACTCATGAGGTGGCGGGTGCGACCGGCTCGGCACGCCGGTGGTGGAAGAGGGTGGGGGTGAGGCAGGCCGAGAGACAGAGCAGCTCGTCGACGATGAGCACGAGGCGCCAGAGGACGCTGGCGGCGATGGCCGCGGGCAGTGGGAGGAGGGTGCCGAGGAGCAGGGCGGAGGTGGCTTCACGAACCCCGATGCCGCCAGGTGCGCCGATCGCAAAGAAGCCGACCAGCCACCCGCAGGCATTGATGCCGACCAGCGCGGCAAAGCTGACCGGGGCATCAGTGAGGGCGCGGATGACGAGGTAGAAGGCGAACCCATTCAGGCAGCACAGCGCGGTGTAAAAGAGGGCGACGAGCGCGAGGATGGCTGGCTGCAGGGCGAGGGCGCGGAGGTTGGCGAGTTCGCCCAGGAGCCCGCGCACCTTGGTCGCGGGCCGGCTCTGGGGAAATGCCCACACGATGATGGCGAGCGAGCTGACGAGAGCCGCCGCGGCGCCGGCTGCGAGGTAGACGATGCGTGGTGAGAGGAGCTGCGCCCAGGCGACGCTGCGGCCCGATACCAGCAACCCGCCGCTGGCGACGAGGGCCCACGCGGCGATCGTCAGCAGGAGCTCGAGCGGCAGGCTTGCCGAGGCGATGGTCGCCGGAACTCCCTCGCGGCGTGCCGCCACGACCCGGGAGCAAAAGCCCCAGATGCTGCCGGGCAGCCAGCGCGCACTTTCGGCCAAAAGCCAGAGGCGCATGCCGCGCCCAAAGGGCATCGGCTGATGGAGCGCCCGGAGCACTCCGACCCAGCCGGCCGAGTTCAAGACGCGATAGGCGATGCAGACCAGGAGTGCCGCCGTGAGCGGCGCGGGCTGCAGCGTTGCGAACCACGGCCGGAGCTGGCCGGCATAGTGCGCTGTGGCCCGGCCGATGATCGCGAGGATCAGCACCGCAAGCAGCGGCTTCCACCAGCGTTTCCAACGATCACCTGGCATAGGCGGCGCGCAAAGCGGGAGCCGGCGCGGCGGCGGGTGCGAGGGTCTCGAAGTAAAGCTGCTCGGTCGCATCCGTGATGCGCTCCCAGTCAAAGTACTCGCCGGCGTGCCGGCGCCCGGCTGCGCCCAGTCGCTGCGCCAGCGCAGGATCCTCGAGCAGGCGGAGGATCGAAGCAGCCAGAGCGCCGGCATCCTTTTCCGGCACCAAAAGGCCGGTCTTTTCGTGCTGGATGACGTCGACGATGCCGCCGACGCCCGAGGCGACGACCGGGCGCGCATTTTGCAAGGCCTCGATGAGGACGACGCCGAGTCCCTCGGTGTCGCCCCGGTCGTCAAAGATGGCGGGGAGGCAGTAGACGTCGCACTCTCGGTAGAGTTCGGCGAGCCGTTCATTGCTGACAAAGCCGGCGAACTCGACGTGCTGGGTGAGACCGAGTTTGCGGGTGAGTGTTTCCCACTCGCTGCGGCGATCGCCGTCGCCGGTGATGATCAGCTTCACCCGCCGCCGGGCGAGGATCTTTGGGAGGGCGTGGAGGAGGAAGGGGACGCCTTTGCGCTGAATGTGGCGGCCGGTAAAGAGGATCGTGGAGGGCTCATCCGCGGCTTTCGCGCGAGGCGCGGCTGGCGTGAGTGTGGTGGTCGCACCATAGGGGATGACCAGCGCGTCGCGACCGCAGAGCTTCTGCACCTCGGCCTGGGTGTGGGTGCTGTTGCAGGCGATGCGGTCGCAGCGCAGCAGGACGGCGCGAAGGATCTGCCGGACCCAGCCTTTGCGGCGTGCCATGGCGAGTTCCGCGCCATGGCACATGGCGACGACCTTTGCCCCGCAGGCGCGGGCGGCCGCGAGGGCAAAGAGCCCGTGCGGGAAAGGCCAGTGGACGTGAATGAGATCCCACCTTCGCTGGGCGGCCCAGGCGGCGCAGGTGAGGGTGCCCATGCCGATGTAGCTCAGGGCGGGGATCTGCCAGAGCGGGTTGCGCAGCTTGTTGGGCGCGCCTTCGTCGTGGGTGAGCTTTTCGATCGGCGCCGGGGCGTAGCGGAAGCGCAGTACCTCGATGTCGTCGATCCGATGGCTGCGGAGTCCCTGAAAGGACGGGACGCCGACGGTCATTTCGTGGCCGCGCGCGGCGAGACGATTGACGGACTCGCGGAGCCACGGAACCTGCGAGTCTTCGGGAAAGCGCGCGTAGGTCGAGCCGAGGACCGCGACTTTCAGGGGCGCGCGGTCGCGACTCATGAGGCGGCGATTTCCTGAAAGTGAATGGCCTTGCGCACGGTTTTGAGCAGCGCGTCGGGCCGGGCGGGTTTCAGCAGATAGTCAAAGGCGCCCATCTTGATCGTCTGCACGGCGACCTCGAGTTCCTCCTGCGCGGAGACCATGATGACCTGCACGTGGGCGTGGCGGCGGCGAATCTGCCGCAGGCAGTCGAGGCCGTCGTTGACGCCGACCATGTTGAGGTCGAGCAGGACCACGGAGGTCACGTCGTCGATGGACTCGAGAGCCTCGTCGCCATTCTCAGCCTCCGCGACGACATAGCCAGCTTCCTCGAGGTGATGGCGGAGCATTCCGCGAGTCACGGGATCGTCGTCGGTGACGAGGATGTGCTCGCCGGTTTCCTCCTCGAAATCGATGGGGTGCTCAAGCCCGAGCACCGGTCGCGCGAGGTCGCGGTTTGAGCCGCCGCGGCCAGGGAGGCGGTTGAGACCGCTGGCGGGAGTGGGTTCATCGGAAAGCTGTGGCCGCATGGGGAGAACTTCGGCGATCGGAGCTCGCCGATCCTTCTCCACCTGTCCCCGGAGGAGCATCTCGGCGAGGAAGCCAAGAGCGGCAATCGGCAACGCGGCGACGAGGAAGATCTGGCCCAGCGAGGCGAGACGGGCATCGAGGAGTGGCCCGAGCTGCGGGATAAAGGAGGCGGCGAATAGCGCGGCTCCGAGCAGCAGAGAAAGCGCGCCGATACCGCCGAAAAAGTGGAGCGGCCGCTCCCGGTAGTACTTGAGGAAGTAGACCGTCTGCATGTCCATGAAACCGCGGAAGAAACGCTTCAGGCCGTACTTGCTGTGCCCGAACTTGCGCGCGTGGTGCTCTACTTCGATCTCGGTGGAGCGGTAGCCGTGGGTGCTGGCGAGTGCGGGCACCATGCGGTGCATCTCGCCATACAGGTTCACCGTCTTGGCCACTTCCGCCCGGTAGCACTTGAAGCCGCAATTGTGGTCATGCAGCCGGACGTCGAGGAGCCGGCTGATGAGGGCATTGAAGACGCGGCTCGGCAGCACCTTGTGCCAGGGGTCGTGGCGGGTCCGTTTCCAGCCGGAGACGAGGTCATAGCCCTCGGCGAGTTTTGCGAGGAAGCGTGGAATCTCCTTGGGGTCGTCCTGCAGGTCTGCATCGAGCGTGAAAATGATCTGCCCCCGGGCCGCCCGGAAACCGGCCGCGAGAGCGTCGGCTTTGCCGGAGTTCTTGCGGAATCGACAGGCGAGCACCCCCGTGGGATTTGAAGCGGCGATTTCTCCGATCACGCGCCAGCTCCCATCGGTGCTGCCATCGTCGATGAAGATGACCTCAAAGGGCCGCTGGAGGCGGTCCATTTCTGCGCAGATGCGCCGGTAGAGCTCGGGGAGGGACTCTTCCTCGTCCTTCACCGGGATGATGAAGCTGATCAGTTCTGAGAGCGGAGCGACCATGGTTCGGAGGGTGCAATGGGCTTTGTTTTTCGGACTTTGCGCCTGCTCCCGGGATGCGGGGATGGGCGGAAATCGCGCTGCGCTTGAGATGCAGGATTTGTTCCCGGGACCGTGGATGAGCGGGGCAGACGGGGAAAAAACCCGGCGGCAGGGGGTTATCGCGCGAGCTTGAGAAACGGAACGGTGCCACGCACGGGGAAGCGCTTTCCGCCTTGGCGATGAGAGACTTCCGGCGCATAAGGGGGAGCCCCCATGAACAAGTTTTTCATCGGCTGTGGAGCCGTGCTCCTGATCGCAGCGCTTCTGGTCGGCGTGCTCATCCTGCAGACGCCCCGCTTTCTCGAAGCCGGGAAAACCGCGATCAAAAATGTGATCGCCGAGGAGCAACGCGTATCTGCCTTTGAGGCGGCATGGCGGGCGCCGAGCGTGCGGCCTGACGCGAGCTGGTTTCCCGCCAGGGTGGGTGAATGGAGGCTCGAGCAGCAGGCAGTCGCGAGTAGCGTGCCCGGCCTCGGCCTCGAGCGGGAAGGCCAGGGCGGTGCCTATCGTTCCGGGCGGGGCCTGATCGAGGTAAATGTGGTGCCAGTCGCGGCCGACGAACGCGCTGAAGTACTGGCGAAGGCGATGGGCGCCATCGAGGCGCGCAAGGATTCCACCCGCGTCACGAGCGGCGGCACTTTCACTTGGGAAGCGGCCCGTTTCACCACGAGCCGCGGCAACCGCACCTACGTGCGCGTGGGTGGGACCGAGCACACCCGCTTTTGGTGGTTGAACGGCTTCCTCTTCATCTTCCGCGCTCATGGCGGCGCCGATTCCGAGGAGTTCCCCGAGGCGTTCCTGCAGTCGGTGACAAACGCTCCGCCTCCGGAAAGGTAGGCGCAGCTACCTCCTCGCCAGCCACCCGGTCGGCCGCACGCTCGGGCCCTCGACCCACTCGGGCGGGATCATGATCTGGCGCGGGACTTCGGGGACGCCGTGTTCGTGCTGGGATAGCTGCGTGACGACGAGGTCCACGGCGGCGGCGGCGAGGTGATCGCGGCGCTGGTAGATGCCGGCGTAGCCGGTCATCGTGGGCGTCCAATCGTGCACGACGAAGCCGAGATCCTGCGGCACGCGGAGGCCGAGCCGCTTCAACCAGCCGGGCACGTGCGTGTCGAAGGTGATGAGCGCGTCGGGGCGGTGCGCGCGCATCCAGTTCGCGAAGTCGCCGTAGCCGCGCGCGAGGTTGTTGTGCGGGAGGAGGAGCAAGGGGACGCGGTCTTCCGCGGGCAGGCTCTGCTGAAAGTGAAAGAGCCCGCCGCTGTAGCCGAACTGCGAGCGGTTCACGATCCACTGCGTGACGGCGACGCCGATGCGCCGGTAGCCGCGCGCGGCGAGTTGCTCGGCGGCCATCTGGATGCCGAGCGTCATATTCCCCGCGCACATGTGCAGCGCGGGCTGGCGCATGGCGTAGCCAAAGGTGACGGCGGCAAAGGGCGAGTAATCGAGCCGGCTGCACGGAAGCTGGATGCTCTGCGGCGAGACGATCACGCCCTCAACGCCGCGCGCGTGCAGGATCTTTTGCAGGCGGCGCGGCGTGAGGCCGTCGCGGCCGAGCCAGAATTCCTCGACCTCGTAGCCGTGCCCGTGCGCGCGGCGGCGGATGTGCTCGATGGGCACGTATTGGTAGGAAGCGTTGAGCAGATCGTCCTGCGGCACGTCCTCGCGGATCACGGCGATGACCGCGCGGATGCGCACCTGCTTGCCCGCGCGCACGAGCTTCATCATGCGGGCGAGGTAAGGGTCGGGCTGGTAGCCGAGGTCGGCCGCGAGCTGGAGCACGCGGGCGCGCGTGGCGGCGGAGACCTTCGGCGCATTCCGCAGCGCGCGGGAGACGGTCATGAGCGAGACCCCGGCCGCGCGGGCGAGGTCCTGGAGCGTGACGGGACGATCGGGCACGAGGGTTACCATAACCCTCGATCGGGCGAATCCACGCTCGAAAGGCGGCGCGGCGAGGGGTTGTCTGCGGCATGAAGCTCGTTCGTCTCCCCCTCCTGCTGCTCGTCTGCTGGGTCGTATTCACCGCGGGCGCGCAGGAACCCATTGGCGTCGCCGCCCGCGTCTGGCAGGGCATTCCCGGCCTCGAGCGCACGGCCAAGGGCCGGGTCTTTGTCTCCTGGTTCACGGGCGGCCCGAAGGAGCCGGCGCCGGAGAACACAGTCGTGCTTTCGCGCAGCGACGATGGCGGCAAAACCTTCAGCGCGCCTGAGGCCATGGCGCTGCCCGCGAGCGATGGCACCCGCTGCTTTGACCCGACCCTCTGGATCGATCCGAAGGGGCGGCTCTGGTACCTCTTCAACCGTGGCAACAAGGACACGGCCAGGCACGATGTCTGGGCACGGATCTGCGATGATCCCGACGCGACGCCTCCCGTGTTCGGCGCGGAATTTCGCGTGGGCTACGACGTGCCGTTCGCCTTTCGGATGAACAAGCCGACGGTGCTTTCCACCGGCGAATGGCTCATGCCCGTGACGCTCGCTCAGCAGCCCGTGCAGGCCTGGAGCACCGGCTACAATGACCAGCAAGACCCCACGCTCCACGGCGTGGGCATCTCCACCGATGAAGGCCGGAACTGGAAGCTCCACGGCGCCGTGAAGTCGCGGCCGTGGGCGCTGGAAAACATGATCGTCGAGCTGAAGGACGGTCGCTTGTGGATGCTCATCCGCACCAGCAGCGGCGTGCTTTGGCAGAGCCACTCCGCCGACAAAGGCCGCACCTGGAGCGAAGGCACGCCGAGCACGATCAAGAGCCCGGGCTCGCGCTTTTTCATTCGTCGGCTGACGTCCGGAAATCTGCTGCTGGTGAACCACTTCAACTTCAAAGGCCGCAGCCACCTCACGGCGCAGCTTTCCACCGACGACGGTGCGACCTGGAATGACGGTCTGCTGCTGGATGAGCGGGCTAATGTTTCCTATCCCGACGGCGTGCAGGACAAGGACGGCCTGATCTGGATCACCTACGACCGCGACCGCGGCGGTGCGGGCGAAATCCTGCTGGCCCGGTTTCGCGAGGAAGACGTCAGCGCGGGCCGGAATGTTTCCGGTGCCGTGACGCTGCAGCAGGTCATCAACAAGCTGGAAACGCCCCGGCTTCTGCCGCCCGGCTGGGATCCGGCGCTGGCGGGCGACGTGGTGATGGCGCGGCTGATCCGGGTCTCGGCGCCGCAGGTGAAGGGCGCGCACGATGCGGAGTTCGTCTGCGTGGGTGACCGCGCTTACATCGTGGAGCACGACAACGACGTTCAGCCCGGCCACGGCGCGGGCAAGGCGATGTATTGCGTGCTCTCGGTGGTGAATCTGAAGACCCTCGCGGTGGAAAAGACGCACCCGCTCGCCAGGGCCGGCCAGGCCTTCGCGAACGTCACGCTGGCGGATGCGCAGGTCTTCGTGCCGCGCATCATCCGCAAGGACGAGCACACGCTGCGCACCTACTTCTGCAGCCAGCCGGACAAGGAGCAGGCGGTGACGTGGTATCGCGACTTTGACCTGCGCACGCAGACGTTCGAGGACAGCATTCACAAGGCGAAGCTCAAGACCGCGGCCGGGACCTTCGACATGGAGCCGCGGCATTTTCATGCCGACGCGGCGGCGTTGGGCTTCCAGCGGCCCGCGCTCAATCAGGGGCTCTACATCTTCGATTCGTTCAAGGAATTCGACGGCCGCCGCTACGTGGCGCTCAACAATTTCCCCGGCAAACAAAACGCCCTCGCCGTGCTGCGCGATGACTTCGCCACCTTCGAGATCATTGGCCACTACAACGAGCCGCAGACGCAGCAGCTCAGCGAGTCGGCGGTGAATCGCCTGCCCGACGGCACGTGGATGGCAATCGTGCGCAACGACGCGGGCAACTATCACTTCACCACGAGCCCGGACGGCAAAACGTGGACCGTCGCCGAGCCCAGGCCCTTCGTGCCCAACGGCCTGAACTCGAAGCCGACCTTCGATCGCTTCGGCGGCGTTTACTATCTCGGCTGGCAGGAGAACACGAAGATCCGCAACTGCGGCCGCAGCGTCTTCAACGTGGACATCTCCCGCGACGGCAAAACATGGGCGCGCAAATACCGCTTCGAGTCGCCGAACTCCTTCCAGTATCCGACCTTTCACGAGCACGAGGGCTCGCTCTGGCTCACGGTTTCGCAGAGCGACCACAGCGGCAGCACCGATCGCATCATGTTTGGGAAGCTGGAAGAGACGGGGAAGTTCGAGTCGCAGGCCGGGAAGACGCGCACGCCGCTGCCACCACCGCCGCCCGAGGGCGCAGCCGTGATGGAGCGCGGCGCGAAGCTCTTCACGGATCGCGACTACGTCATCGAGGAAGTGCCCGCCGCGGTGCGCGGCCTCCCGTTCCTCCGCACGAGCATCGAAAAGTGCGCGGTGCAGGTGGCGAAAGCGGGGCCGCTCTTCGCGCTCACGCCGACCGTGCGGCCGGGCGCGGCGAGCCAGGAGGTGGCGCTGCTGCGGCAGGGGTTTGTGAAAGTGGAGACGCCCGAGGTGCAGCTCTTCCCCGGCGAGATCAATCGCGTGAGCCTGTATCGCAAGGAGGCGAAGGCCGGCGAGCGGTTGCGCTATTCCAAGATGGTGGTGCTGATCTCCGGGCCCGGCGCGGAGGTCGCGCTCTATCAGCCCGCGCCGCCGCCGCCGTGGACGGCGAATGACGGCGAGCGACTCTACAACGGCATCGTGCTGCCGAAGGTCTGGCCGCCCGCGCATTACGATGAAGATTCCGCCGAGCCGATGCCGGTGCCGTATCTCGAGCATCCGCCGCGCGTCATCCCGATCGATGTCGGGCGGCAGTTGTTCGTCGATGATTTCCTGATCGAGCGCTCGTCGCTGCGGCGCACGATTCATCAGGCGCAGAAGTTCGCGGGCAATCCGGTCTTCAAGGCGGAGACGCCGGTGGAGTTCAACCCGAGTGGCGGCGAGGAAGGCGCGCAGGAAGCGGTGACCTATCTCGGCCACGGCGGCGTCTTCTACGATCCCGACGCGCGGCATTTCAAAATGTTCTACACCGCCGGCTGGCGTGGGCCGCTCGCACTGGCGACGAGTCCCGACCTGAAAACGTGGACGCGCCCGGAGCTCGGCTTTCTCGAAGGCAATCTCGTCCGGGCGCGCGGCAACGACGCCGGCGGCGACAACGCCGTGTGGCTCGACCTCGCGTCGAAGGATGCGCGCATCAAGTTCCTCACCGACCGCGGCCGGCTCGGCCACATGCTGCAGACTTCCGCCGATGGCCGCGCGTGGACGAAGCCCGTCTTCACCGGCCCGGCGGGCGACTACTGCTCGTTCTTCTTCAACCCCTTCCGCAACGTCTGGGTGCAGAGCATCAAGCAAGGCAGCAAGCAGGGGCGGAATCGCTGGTATCACGAAGCCGCGGACTTCCTCGCGAGCGCGGATTGGTCGCGCTCGGTCTTTTGGGCGAATGCGGATCGTCTCGACGAACCGGACCCGCAGGTGAAGAAGCCCGCGCAGCTCTACAGCCTCAGCGCGGTGGCGTACGAAAGCATCCTGCTCGGCGAGTTTCAGATTCACCTCGGCCCGGACAACAAGGCGTGCGACGCGGGCAAGTTCCCGAAGATCACGGAGCTGAAGCTCGGCTTCAGCCGCGACGGCTTCCACTGGCACCGGCCGGATCGCCGCGCCTTCATCGCCGCGACGCGCCGCGAGGGCGATTGGGATCGCGCGTATCTCCACGCCACCACGGGCGTGTGCGCGGTGCTCGAGGATCAGCTCGTCTTTCCCTACTGCGCCTACTCCGGTATCGCGCCGAGCGGCGCGCGCGGGATGTATACCGGCGGCGCGATCGGCCTCGCCACGCTGCGCCGCGATGGCTTCGCGAGCATGGATGGCCCCGGCTCGCTGACCACGCGCCCGCTCGTTTTCAAAGGGCGGCATCTCTTTGCCAACTGGCAGGGCGAGCTGAACGTCCTCGTGCTCGATGAGTCGGGGAAAGTGCTCGCCGTCTCCGAACCGCGCACCGCCGACACCACGCGCGAGCGCATCACCTGGCACGGCCGCGCCGATCTAGCGGCCTTCGCCGGGCAGCCCGTGCGACTCACCTTCAAGCTCGGCGCCGGCGCGCTCTATTCGTTTTGGCTCACCGAAGATCCCAAAGGCGCGAGCAACGGCTACGTCGGCGCGGGCGGTCCCGATTTTCCCGGCGTGCGCGACATCGCGCGCTGACGCCGCCGTTTCCCCCCACACTCCATGAAAGGTCTCCTCGCCCGCTTCACCGATCTCTATCTCCTCTGGCTCGTCCTCGGCGTCATCGTCGCGCTCGTGCATCCGCCGGCGTTCCTGTGGTTCAAGGGGCAGTGGATCGTGTGGGCGCTCTCGACCGTCATGCTTGGCATGGGCTTCACGCTCACAATCGAGGACTTCCGCCGGCTGCTCACGATGCCAGGCAGCATCGCGCTCGGTTTCGTCGCGCAATACACGATCATGCCGCTCGCCGGCTGGGCGGTCGCGCGCGGGCTGCGGCTCGAGCCAGGCTTCGCGGTGGGGCTCATCCTCGTCGCGTCGTGCCCCGGTGGCACGGCGTCGAACATGATCACGTATCTCGCAGGTGCGAATGTGGCGCTGTCGGTCGTGCTCACGATGGCCTCGACGCTGCTTGCCTTCATCATGACGCCGCTGTGGTGCAAGACGCTCGCCGGCCAGTATGTGCAGGTCGATGCAGTCGGACTCTGCCTTTCCACCCTGCAGATCATCGTCGCGCCCGTGCTCATCGGCGTGCTGTGCAACTGGCGCTTTCCGCGCGGCGTCGCGCGCATCGCAGAATACGGGCCGCTGGCGTCGGTGATCGCGATCATCTTCATCACCGGCGGCATCGTCTCGCAGAGCGCCGAGTCGGTGCGGGCAAATCTCGGCATCCTCGCGCTGGCCACGTTCCTCCTGCACACGCTCGGTTTCGCTCTCGGGTATGGCGTCTCGCGCGTGCTCGGCTGCTCCGTGGATGTCGCGCGCACGGTGTCGATCGAGGTGGGGATGCAAAACGGCGGCATGGCGGCGGTGCTCGCGCGCAAACACTTCACGATGCATCCGCTTGCCGCGGTGCCGGCGGCCTTCAGCGGCGTGATGCAAAACCTGCTCGGCAGCATCCTCGCCGCGTGGTGGCGGCGCCGACCGGTGCCCGTCGACCAGCAACCGCGATGAAGACGAGCTCCGCGCGGCGCGACATCTACTACTGGAAGTGCGACCGCCCCGCGGCGTTCCATGGTACGGAGGAGCAGCGGGCGGTTCCGCCGGAAATGGCGGCGCAACTGCGCGCGGCGCTCGCGGCGCATTTCGATGGCGGCGCGGTGTCGGTGCGGCCCGCGGCTGGGCAGGGCAATCACTTAACGTGGGAAGCGGACGTGGAGGGCGTGGCGATGTTCGTCCGCGTGGAGAATGGACCCGAGCACGACGCGCAGCTCGCGATCGAATCGGCGCTGCTCGATCGCGTCCGCGCCGCCGGCGTCTCGACGCCGCGCGTGCATGGCGTGGATGTCTCGCGAGCGACAGTCCCGTTTGCATGGCAGGCGCTGGAGCGCATCGAGTTCCCAGACCTGAACCGCTGGCAGCGCGAGGGGCGGCTCGAAGGCGAGAAGATCGCTTTCGAGATCGGCGCCGCGGTCGCGCGCTGGCAGGCGATGCAGCCCGTGAGCTTTGGGCCGATCAGCGAAGCCGCGGCGTCACTCGCGGGATGCCACGAGCGCTACGCGGATTACTTCCACCTCCACCTCGACCGGCATCTCGACTTCCTCGTGACGCATCGCTTTCTCAGCGACGCTGAGCGGAACGAAATCACGGCAGCGATCGCCGAGCACGCCGCGCTGCTGGAACTCGGGGACGCCTGCCTCGTCCACAAGGACCTCGCGCTGTGGAATGTCCTCGGCAGCCCGGACCACATCGCGGCGTTCATCGACTTCGACGACGCCATCGGCGGTGATCCGCTCGATGATCTATCGCTGCTCGCCTGCTTCCACGACCGTGCGTTTTTGGAGCGCGCCTTCACCGGCTACACGTCCGTGCGCGCACTGCCACCGGAGCATCGCCGCCGCTTCTGGCTGCATCTGCTGCGCAATATGATCGTGAAGGCGGTGATCCGAGTTGGCGCCGGCTACTTCACGCGCGGCCGCAGCTTTTTCCTCAATGCTTCCGGCGGGGCGTCGCTGGAGCAATTCACCCACGCGCGGCTGCGGCTCGCGCTGCGCGGAGTGCAGACCGACGCCGACCTTTCCCTTTTATGAATGAACCCCAGCTCCAACTCGGCACCTGGATGTCGGCCGGTTCGCCGGTCGTCGCCGAACTCGCGGCGTGCTGCGGCCTGTCGTGGGTGCTCTTCGACCTCGAGCACGGCAACGCCAGCGAAGCCGCGCTCCCCGATCAACTCCGCGCCCTCCGCGGCAGCGCAACGCGCGGGATCGTGCGGGTCGGCGCGCCGCAGGCGGACCTGATCGCACGCGTGCTCGATTGGGGCGCGGCCGGAATCATGGTGCCGCACGTCGAGTCGGCGGAAGCCGCCGAGGCGATCGTGCAGGCGGCGTGTTATCCGCCGCGCGGAAAGCGCGGGTTTTCGCGCGGCGTGCGCGCTTATCAGTACGGGCTGAACCCACCCGGCGATCCGCCGCCGCGTCCGCTGCTCATCGCGCAGCTCGAGACGGCCGGCGCGGTGGAGCGGGCGGGAGAAATCGCCGCGGTGCCGGAGATCGATGTGCTCTTCGTCGGCCCGGCCGATCTGCAGCACGACCTCAAGCATCGCAGCGGCGCGCCCACTTATGCCGACTGCCTCGCGGCGGTGGTCAAAGCGGCGCGCGATGCGGGCAAGGCCGCGGGCTTGTTGCTGCGCGACTTCGCCGATCTGCCGGCGCATCGCGCGCTCGGCTTCACCTTCATCGCGATCGACTCCGACCTCGCCATCCTCCGCAAGGCCTACCAGCAAATCGTCACCGCTGCCCATTCCTGACCATCCACCCCTGCCTTCTCCTCCTCAGGCTCGCCCCTCACAGGTCTGGCGGAAGCGCCGCGCGAATCTCCGCCAGCCTCGCACTCGTCCCGCGCACCTCCGTCCAGCGCTGGATGTAGGCGAAGTCGAGTGCATCACGCTGCACGAAAAGAATTCCCCGAATGTCCTCCACATCCTTCGGCCGAGCCCGGCGCAGCTTTTGAACGATCAAGTCTTCCGCGGTCACGGCAAAACCGACCGCGGCCATCGTCTCGACCGAAGATGACCACTTCCATTCCCTCCCACTGATCACGATAACGGGGCAGCACCGGGCGCCCGGAGTGAGAGAAGAGGATTCCGAGTAAGGGCGTAAGCGGCGGAGCCGGGCCTTTCGACTCGTGCTCATCGCCGGCCGGAACAACGCCCGGGCGTTCCGGCAGCGTGGGACGCGGCCATGGCAGGCACAGCGCGGACGATGTTCGCGGGTTATCTTGTCAAGAGTTGTAGCCTGCCCCCATTTCCCGTTAGCGTTACCACCCGCGGCGGCGGCGGCGGAGCAGCGGAACCGCTCCGACCAGCGCAAAGAACACGTTTGACGCCTCAGGCACCGGGCCGATGAATGTCGCGCGCAGGATCGTATCCCCTTCGACGAGGTCGAGCCTGAACAGATCCTCTCCGATCGAGAAGAGGTCATCCGGATCGTTCAGGATTCCGCTGTCATATGGTGACAAGGTGAGGTTCGGCACGTAGGACGCCCCAGCTTGTGTCACAAAGTCCGAGAGCGTCAGCCCACCCGCGATTGTGATGCCCAGCGGAGACTCGATGAGATCAAAGGTGTCGCCGAACACCGGCAGGAACCCAAACAGGTCTGGCTGCAGGACGAGTTCGATCTCGCCATCGAGCGTAACCTCTTCGCCGACGATGAGAGTGCTGTAGGTCTCACCGCGGATGTCGCCACCGATGAAGAGCCGCAGCTTGCCCGTTTCCGTCTGCGTGTATGTACCCGTAATCTCCAGACTGGCGTCGTAGCGCACTGGGTCGCCCGGATTCGGCCCTGGGATGGGCCTAGGCGCCGGGAGGATGATGCCACCCTCATTGGTCGCCCCGCCGCCGATCGCAAAGCTACCTCCGCCACCCACTCCACCACCGGTTCCTCCGCCAAAGGACACGGTAGTCCCTGGATTGATAACCACTGGTGGCGTCGGAGCGGGCACGGGGGCTGGCTCCGGTCTGGGCACTTCGATCAGCCCTGGCCCCGTGAACAGCGAAACTGCATCCATCCGCACGATAGGGATTCGCACCAGCCCATGATTTACGACGTTTCCAACGATCAGGCCATTACCCGTGAAAACTGCACCGGGTGCCACCACCAGCGGGCCATTCGTGAGGACCAGCGTATCGTTTGGCCCGAGCGTTGCTGTCGCCCCCGGCACCACATCGAGCGAGGGGAAGGTGTAAGTCAGGCCGGTGTTCGTCGTGGCGTAGCTTCCCGCAACAAACACGGGCTGCGTGGAGGAGTTCCCCGCGATCGGCACCGCCCCCGGGGCGACGCCCGACGAGAGTTCCACATCGTTTCCGTTTCCCGCAAGGAAGGTTATTCGCAGCCCGTAACCGACCGATTGTCCCTCGGTGAGGCCAAACGTGCCGGTTCGCGTGCCGCCGACGTCTGCGATTCGGAAGGTACTGTTCCAATCAGGAACAAAACCCGCGGGAAGACCCAGCGTAAGCGTCCCGTTGAACGTCGCATTCCCAAGCACGTTCAAGCGATCCGCGGACCCCCCGTTGAAAAAGTCTGGCCGAAACAGACTTCCCGCGTTGAAAACCACATTGTTCTGAGCGGTCAGCGTCTGCCCGCTCACGGCACCAAGCCCAGGCTCCAGGGTCGCGCCCGCATTGAAGACTACGCTCCCGGTGACATTTCCAGTCCCGCGGAGCGTGCCCCCATTGAAGGTGAGTGTACTCCCCGCGAGGCTCCCCCCCCCTAGAGACGTGAGCCCAGCCGTCTGCGAAAGTCCTCCGCTCAAGTTCAGCGTCCCGCTGTTCACATTGATCGTCCCGGCATTGGTCAGCGGCACGCTCATCACGGTCGTCGTCCCCACCCCGCTCTTGTTGAAGCTCGCCCCGGCACTGTTCGTAAAGGTGCCGCCCAGCCCGCCAACGTTGTTGAAGACGATATTCGCGCCATCGGTCACGTTGAAGACCCCGTTGTTGGTAAAGGTCGATCCCGCCACACTCGGGCTGCCGCTGTTGGCGATCCATAGCCCCGCATTGCCACCACTTCCGCTCAGGTTCGTCGTCCCATTGTTGATCAAGGTGCGCCCCGCATTGTTCCCGTCGCCGAGGAACTTCACGTTCGCACTGCTCAGGTTCAGCGTCGCCCCGCTCGCGATCGTCGTCGTCCCACTCCCGCCAAGCGTCCCTCCCGTCCAGTTAAAGGTTCCGGCGCCAGCGAAGGTCGTCGTTCCCACAAATGTGCCCCCGGACAGGTTCAAGGTCAGCCCAGCACCGATCGGGGCCAGTCCATTGATCGTAGCTCCGCTCGGCAGCAGGATCGTCCCAGGACCAGTCAGCTGCGTTCCAGCGTTGAATGTCGGTGCAGTCCCAAAGCTCAGCGTCCCGCCACTGACATTGATCGTCCCGGAGTTGTTGAAGGGAACCCCGATGTTCGCCGTCCCCGTTCCACTCTTTGTGAAGCTCGCCCCGGCACTGTTGCTGAAGACCCCCAACGGGCCGCCTCCGTTGCTAAAGGATGCGATACCGGCTCCTCCGGCGGCATCGAACGTCCCATTGTTGGTAAAGGTGCCTCCAGCCGGAAAACCAACCCCGCCCGTGCCCAGGAAAAGGTCGCTTCCCGTCAGGTTCACCGTCCCGTTGTTGACCAGCGTCCGGCTCACCGCACCTCCGTCGCCCAAGACCTTGTTGCCAAACCCACTGATGCCCAGCGTCGCCCCGCTCGCGATCGTCGTCGTCCCACTCCCGCCAAGCGTCCCTCCCGTCCAGTTAAAGGTTCCGGCGCCAGCGAAGGTCGTCGTTCCCACAAATGTGCCCCCGGACAGGTTCAAGGTCAGCCCAGCACCGATCGGGGCCAGTCCATTGATCGTAGCTCCGCTCGGCAGCAGGATCGTCCCAGGACCAGTCAGCTGCGTTCCAGCGTTGAATGTCGGTGCAGTCCCAAAGCTCAGCGTCCCGCCACTGACATTGATCGTCCCGGAGTTGTTGAAGGGAACCCCGATGTTCGCCGTCCCCGTTCCACTCTTTGTGAAGCTCGCCCCGGCACTGTTGCTGAAGACCCCCAACGGGCCGCCTCCGTTGCTAAAGGATGCGATACCGGCTCCTCCGGCGGCATCGAACGTCCCATTGTTGGTAAAGGTGCCTCCAGCCGGAAAACCAACCCCGCCCGTGCCCAGGAAAAGGTCGCTTCCCGTCAGGTTCACCGTCCCGTTGTTGACCAGCGTCCGGCTCACCGCACCTCCGTCGCCCAAGACCTTGTTGCCAAACCCACTGATGCCCAGCGTCGCCCCGCTCGCGATCGTCGTCGTCCCACTCCCGCCAAGCGTCCCTCCCGTCCAGTTAAAGGTTCCGGCGCCAGCGAAGGTCGTCGTTCCCACAAATGTGCCCCCGGACAGGTTCAAGGTCAGCCCAGCACCGATCGGGGCCAGTCCATTGATCGTAGCTCCGCTCGGCAGCAGGATCGTCCCAGGACCAGTCAGCTGCGTTCCAGCGTTGAATGTCGGTGCAGTCCCAAAGCTCAGCGTCCCGCCACTGACATTGATCGTCCCGGAGTTGTTGAAGGGAACCCCGATGTTCGCCGTCCCCGTTCCACTCTTTGTGAAGCTCGCCCCGGCACTGTTGCTGAAGACCCCCAACGGGCCGCCTCCGTTGCTAAAGGATGCGATACCGGCTCCTCCGGCGGCATCGAACGTCCCATTGTTGGTAAAGGTGCCTCCAGCCGGAAAACCAACCCCGCCCGTGCCCAGGAAAAGGTCGCTTCCCGTCAGGTTCACCGTCCCGTTGTTGACCAGCGTCCGGCTCACCGCACCTCCGTCGCCCAAGACCTTGTTGCCAAACCCACTGATGCCCAGCGTCGCCCCGCTCGCGATCGTCGTCGTCCCACTCCCGCCAAGCGTCCCTCCCGTCCAGTTAAAGGTTCCGGCGCCAGCGAAGGTCGTCGTTCCCACAAATGTGCCCCCGGACAGGTTCAAGGTCAGCCCAGCACCGATCGGGGCCAGTCCATTGATCGTAGCTCCGCTCGGCAGCAGGATCGTCCCAGGACCAGTCAGCTGCGTTCCAGCGTTGAATGTCGGTGCAGTCCCAAAGCTCAGCGTCCCGCCACTGACATTGATCGTCCCGGAGTTGTTGAAGGGAACCCCGATGTTCGCCGTCCCCGTTCCACTCTTTGTGAAGCTCGCCCCGGCACTGTTGCTGAAGACCCCCAACGGGCCGCCTCCGTTGCTAAAGGATGCGATACCGGCTCCTCCGGCGGCATCGAACGTCCCATTGTTGGTAAAGGTGCCTCCAGCCGGAAAACCAACCCCGCCCGTGCCCAGGAAAAGGTCGCTTCCCGTCAGGTTCACCGTCCCGTTGTTGACCAGCGTCCGGCTCACCGCACCTCCGTCGCCCAAGACCTTGTTGCCAAACCCACTGATGCCCAGCGTCGCCCCGCTCGCGATCGTCGTCGTCCCACTCCCGCCAAGCGTCCCTCCCGTCCAACTCCCGCCGACAGTCAGGGCAAGCGTGCCTCCGCCGGTTAGTGTGCCGCTGCTCTGCGTGAAACTATCAATCGTGATGCTCTGCTCTAAGGTGATCGTTCCGCCATTGCCGAGGATCGCGTCGTAGGTTGTGCTGCCGGCATTATTGGGAAAGATCAAAACCGCGGGTGAGTTGGACCAGTTCGCTGCGTTTCCCCAAATGCCGCTACCGGCAGTCCAAGTGGAAGTGATGGTCGCGGATGGACTCTGCGGAGCGAGGCCAAAGATGCTGATCGAGGCAGCAGAGAGAATGGCTCGGCACACCGAGCGATACGAACTAGGGGAGAACATGGCGTGGTAGGTGTGGGTATAAAATGAAGTGACGCTGCCGGCTATTTACTCGGCGGCTCGGCAGACGTTGGCGTCGTTGCAAAAGGCTTTTCGCCGGCGCTGGCGCCGCCGCGGGGCGGGAATTCATCAAGGAGGTAGCGGGCGCGGGCTTCGACGATGGCGGGGTCTTTGTCGGCGCGGGTGCCGGGGTAGGCCAGGCGGGCGGCGTTTTGCACGCTCTAGCTGTGAAGTTCCAATAGGTTGTTCATGCGGCGAGGACTTGGAAAGGTGGGGTTGTGAAATCAACACCAGTCCAAGAACCACCGCCGCATGAACACTCATAGTAGTGCCAAACTCACGGCGGTGAGTCGAGCCGAGATGATCAAACGCATCGTCGACCTTCATCAACCCGTGGCCGCAGTGGCGGCGGGCTTCGGCATCTCCGAACGCTCTGCCTACAAGTGGCTCGCACGCTTCCGCGCCGAGGGGGCCGCCGGGCTCCACGACCGCAGTTCGCGCCCCAAATGTTCCCCCCGAACCACCCACCCTCTGCGAGTGGCACGCGTCCTCGTCCTGCGCCGCCGCAAGCTGCCGGCCTTCCAGATCGCCCGGGCGGCCAAGCTCTCCAAGGCTTGTGTCTCCCGCCTCCTTCACCGCTATCGGCAGCGTCTGAGCCAACTCTCGCCACCTCCTCCGGTGCAGCGTTACGAGCGCGCTCATCCAGGTGAACTCCTCCATTTCGACATCAAGAAGCTCGCCCGCATCAAGCGCACCGGCCACCGCATCACCGGCGACCGGCAGCTCGATCACGTCCGCGGCGCTGGCTGGGAATATCTCCACATCGCCATCGACGACCACTCCCGCCTCGCTTTCGCCCAACTCCTCCCCGACGAGACCGCCCAGAGCGCCATCGCCTTCCTCCACGCCGCTCTGGGCTTCTTCCAAAAACACGGCATCCAAGCCCAGCGCGTTTACTCCGACAACGGCTCCTGCTATCGCGCCCACGCCATGCGCGAGACCGTCGCCGCCCTCGGTCTCAAGCACCGCTTCACCAGGCCCTACACTCCAAAGACCAATGGCAAGGCCGAGCGCTTCATCCAAACCTCGCTGCGCGAGTGGGCTTACGCTCACGCCTACTCCCACTCCCACCAGCGCTCACAACATCTCCCGCTCTTCCTCCATAACTACAACTGGCATCGTCCTCACCACTCCCTCAAACTCCGCTCCCCAATCTCCCGCCTCCGCCTTACTCTGAACAACCTGTTGAGCCTCCACATCTAGCACATCTTGTAGAGGCCGTTGGCGGCGAGGTTGCGCGCCTTGGTGAGGCCCTGTTTGCGGTCCTTGGCCGCTTCCTGGTCATCTTCTCCGCCCTCGAGGGTGGCGATGGCGGCCTCGAGCGCGGCGGTGTCTTCGGCGATCCAGCCGTGCTCGGAGAGGGCGTCGGCGTGGGTGACGCAGGCCGCGTGGATTTTGGTGGCGCGTTCAAGTTCGCTGGCGAGGTCCTGCGGTTCGTGAATGCCGACCTGAAATTCGGAGCGGAGCCGCGGGCCGTTGTCTGGGAAGGCGAGCGTGGCGCTGCGGCGGGCGCCGCTCATCAGACGCTCCAGCTCGCTGAAAGCGGCGGCCTGTTCGGCGGTGAGAGTGCCGATGTCGCCGACGGCTGCGCTCTGGCTGGTGCCGCCGCTGGCGACGAGGTCGATCTGCTGCTCGAAGCCGGGGGCAAACTCGATGGGCGGCTGGTTGGCGACGGGGGCTTTCTTGCGGAGGCGCGCGGCGACCGGCGGGCCGACGGTTTCGTCGCGAAGGGCACCGAGAAGCCGGCCGGCATCGCGAATGAGGGTACTGACAGGGAAGGTGAAATCCCGGTTGGACATAGCGAAGTTCCTTTCTTGCTGAGGGTTGCTTGGGGCCATCAAGCGCCGCCGGGGCCGGAGACTGTCGAAGCTGGCATTTTACCGCAACTGGAAATTCTATTATCCCACAAGACCTTTTCGCCGCCGTTCGTAAATCGCCATTTATCAACCTCTTACAATATACAGGCCGGCGTTCATCGGGCTTGCTTCGGTCGCCGCTAAAAATTGTTTTTGCGCCGCTAAGGACAGTTTTCCTTCGGCTAACGGCGGTTCTACGGCGGTGAAGCCCAATTTCTCTGAGGCTAAAGCGAGTTCCCGGTGGGCGAAGGGCAGTTCCTGGGCTGCTGGGGGCGGTTTTTGCCCAACTCGCGCCAGTCGGAGTCTGGCTGGGGCCGGTGCCTGCCTGACGAGAGCTTGTTTGCGGTTGCTGCAACTGGTCCGCGCCGGGGGAACCGCTGTCGCCGGCCAGCGGGCGACAGTTCCGCACTGGCTGGGTTTGGTGAAGACGAAACGGCGGGCGATTTCGAAGCTTAAATGACTGGGTAAAAAGTCCGCGTTCTGCGGGTGCCCGTGCGGCGGGGGGGGAGGCCAGCGTCCGGGATTTCCTTTCGCTTCCCTCGCGCCTGCGGTCTTCCCCATTCTCCGTCAGTCTCACCCCTTGATCACCGCCGCTTCCCTCCCATGAAAGTCCCCCTCGTTCTCCTCCTCGCGCTCGCGGCTTCGTCGAGCTTTGCGCAAACCGCGGCACTCCCGCGCGAGCTGCTCGACCTCACGCTCGAGGCGCCTTTTATCACCACGAATCCCGGCCCGGAATACGACGCCGAGAAGCGGCCCGGTAATATGATCATCGGCATGGATCGCACGCCGAAAGGTCGCATCTGGGCGGCGTGGGTCGGCAATGGCGATTCGCCGAATGGCTTCTTCATGCTGGCGACGAGCGACGACGACGGCGCGACGTGGAGCAAGCCGCGCTTAGTCATCGATCCGCAGGATGGTGTCTTCAAAAGCGGCGAGAAGGAGATCCGCTACGAGCGCCGCGCGCTGGTCGGGAACTTGTGGACCGACCCGCTCGGGCGGCTGTGGTGCTTCTTCGATCAGAGCCTCGGCTACTTCGATGGCCGTTGCGGCGATTGGTTCATCCGCTGCGACGATCCCGATGCGGCGGAGCCGGTGTGGACGAAGCCGGTGCGCTTCGCCGATGGCTGCACACTGAACAAACCGACGGTGCTCGCGAATGGCGACTGGCTGCTGCCGGTGTCGCTGTGGACGCGCGACCGCATGAGCGGTCCCGGCGTGGACAAGCAGGCCTTCAAGGAGCTCGACGTGATCCGCATGGCGAATGTTTTCGCGTCGACGGATCAGGGCAAAACGTGGACGCGCCGCGGCGGCGTGGTGTTTCCGGGCACGGACTTCGACGAGCACATGATCGTGGAGCGCAAGGACGGCTCGCTGTGGATGCTGGCGCGCACGAAGTCGGGGATCAGCGAGAGCGTTTCATCCGACAAAGGCACGACGTGGAGCGAACCGCAGCCTTCGACGATCGAGAATGTGAGCGCGCGCTTTTTCCTCCGCCGTCTCGCGAGCGGGAAGCTGCTGCTGGTGAAGAATGGGCCGACCGACGTGCGGCTGCCGCGGCGTTCGTCGATGACGGCGTTTCTTTCCGACGACGACGGCAAGACGTGGAGCAAAGGCCTGCTGCTCGATGATCGCGCGGAGGTCTCGTATCCCGACGGCTTCCAGGCCCCGAACGGCGACATCCACATTCTCTATGATTGGAACCGGCACACCGACGCGGAGATCCTGCATGTGAATTTCACGGAGGCCGACTTCGCCAACCGGCCGAAGCTCAAGCCGACGCTCGTGAACAAGGCCTTCGCGCCGCGGCTGCCGAAGGCGATCAGGCCCGATGCAAAGTGGACCGTGCAGGCCGCGGAAGACGCGAAGCAGGACTTCAAGAGCATCCCCTACGACGGCGTGACGCCGAACAAGATGGTCTGCGACACGACGCTGCGGGAGCTGCCGGATGGCTCGTGGATTCTCTTCATGCTCGCCGGCGGCGACGTCGAGCCGAGTCCGCTGAACTACACCGGCGTCACGCGCAGCTTCGACAAAGGCAAGACGTGGACGCCGCTCGAACGCTTCGACGTCGGCTTTCCCCGCGAAGGGAAAACCATCGGCCAAGGCCCGACCGAGCTGATGATCCTCGGCTCACGCGCGACGCTCTTTTTCTCCACGCACTCGAAGCACTGGGCGAACGACTGGCGCTCGTGGTTTCTGACCAGCGACGACTCTTTCAAGACGTGGAGCCAGCCGCAGGAAGTGCCGGGCCGACTGAAGGAGCGCACCTTCATCCGCAAACACATCGTCACGCGCGACGGCCGCATTCTCCTGCCGTTTCAGCACTACATCGGGCCCGACGATGAGCAGGACAAAGCGCCGCTCGACCGCGCTTTTACGAACCCGCGCAACGGAGTGCTCATGAGCAAGGACGGCGGCAAGACGTGGACGGAGCACGGCAACATCCGCCTCACGCCGAACAGCCGCTACTTCGGCTGGGCGGAGAACGATCTCTTCGAGCATCCCGATGGCCGCATCACGATGGTCATCCGCGCGGACCAACTCGGCGGCATGCTCTACAAAGCCGAGTCGAAAGACGGCGGGGTGACGTGGCCGGAATTCGCGAGCCTCACGCCGATCCCGAATCCCGGGAGCAAGACGACGCTCTACAATCTCGGCGGCAACAACGTCGCGATCCTGCACAATCCGAACAGTAAGCACCGGAGCCCGATGGCGCTCTGGATCAGCTTCGATGGCATGAAAACGTGGCCGTATCAGCGCGTGCTGCAGGCCGAGTCGGTGGACGGACCGAAGGGTCGCATGAACTACCCCGACGGCTTTGTGAGCGCGGACAAGCAGTGGCTGCACTTCGCCTTCGATGACAACCGGCACCGTGCGGTGCACTACTCCGCGAAGCTGCCGCCGTTGCCTTGAGTCGGCGAGGCCGGGAGCAGGGCGGCGTTCAGGGAAATCCCGGGTATGGTTTAGGGGATTATCCGCCGCTGGTGGTCGTCGGATTGGTACGGGAACGGCAACGCTTTGCGCCTCTCAGCCAGCGAACTCGTGCCCATGAAACACTCGCTCTTCGATATCCGACTCTCAGCCCGAATCCTCCTGATCTGCGTCGCGTTTACGCTGCCGACCATCGTGCTCCTCCACCTCGCCGTCCGCACGGTTGATCACAGCATCGACTTCGCCCTCGCGGAGACCCGGGGCACGCAGATGCTGCGTCCGCTGCTGCAGCTTCTGGACAGTGTCCCCGATCAGCGCCAACCAGGGCGGCAAGCCGTTGCACGCCAGCGCGGCGATCATGGCTTTGCGCAGCTGCGGGAGTTACAGCCCACGATCGGTCAGGCGCTCGGCTTTACTGCGGAGGGCTTGAAGGCGCGGAAACGCGATCACCTGTTGCCGAGTCTCGTCGAGGGCCGCTGGCAAACCCTGGTCGAGACGCGGGCCGGGGCGGACGAAGGCGTGAAGGCCCATCGGGCGCTGGTCGCTGATCTGCGCGGCATGATCACCCACACGGGCGATCTTTCGAACCTGATTCTCGATCCGGATCTCGACAGCTACTACCTCATGGATGCGGTGCTCCTCGTGGTGCCGCAGCTTTCCGATCGTTTGTCGGTGATGCGTGATCTGCTCGAGGGGATCGGCGCGCGTGGCATCGTCAGCGAGGCCGAACGCAAGGAACTCGTCGTCCTGGCTGCGCTGCTGGGCGAAGCCGATCTCGACCGGCTCGCCGCCGACGTCAGCACCACGCTGAATGAGGACGCGCAATTCTACGGCGTCAGCCCTACGCTGGCGCCAGTGCTCACCGGGCCGGCTGCGGATCTCGACCGGCGTGGCCGCGAGCTGATCGCGATGCTGCGGAAGCTGGCGGAGAATAGTGGAACCAAACCGGAGGTGGAGGATGCCGTAAAGAAGGTGCAGGCCCTGCGCGATGAAGTGCTCGCCTTCGGGCTTGCCGGGCTGGGAGAACTCGATCGTCTGCTGGCGGTGCGGATCGCCTATTTCCGCGGCCAGCGCACCTTCCAGATCGTGGCGACGCTGGTCGCCCTTTTCGTCTCAGCCGTGCTCACGTGGTTTATCGTGACCCGCCTGAACCGAACCTTGCGCGGCTTTTTCGAGGTGATCGAGCGCGGCGCCGGGCAGCTGGAAAGGGCCGTAGCCGAGTTTGCTCAGCTCAGCCGTGGCATCGCCGACAGTTCGCATCAGCAGGCGGCCTCGCTCGAGGAGACGAGCGCCGCGATGCAAGAGATCACGGTGATGGCTGACGCCAATGCGCAACATGCCGAAAATGCGTGCCGGATCGGGGCTCACGCCATCGATGCGGCGGAGGGCGGGCGCTCCGGCATGGAGGCGCTGGCCGTCGCCATCCGCGAGATCAAGGAGTCGGGAGACCGCGTGGGGAACATCGTGCGGACGATCGAGGAGATCGCCTTCCAGACCAATATCCTGTCGCTCAATGCCGCGGTGGAGGCGGCGCGAGCGGGGGAGAGCGGCCAGGGCTTCGCGGTGGTCGCCGATGAAGTTCGCCGGCTGGCCCAGCGCAGCGCCCAGGCGGCGCATGAGACAACGTCGAACGTCGAGGATTCCATTCGCAAGAGTGCTGAAGGAGTGCGCCTGAGCGGGCTGGTCGGCTCGCAGTTTTCCAACATCGTCGACCAGGTCCGGCAGGTGGGAGAAATCGCTCGCGGAATCGCGTCTTCGTCTGTGGAACAACGCTCCGCCATCTCCAGCATTGCCGACAGTGCGGAACGGATCGATCAACTGACGCAGGGGAATGCCGCGCGCTGTAGCGACGCGGCCGAGGCGGCAGGCCAGCTCCAGCGTCTGGCCGACGAGCTCCGGAGCGCGATTACCGGCCTGAGCAAGCTGCTCGGTCAGCCGGCCAGCGCGCTGGTGGTGCCATCGGCGGTAGAGGTGGGGCGGCTGAGCGAAGGGCAGCGGCCGCGGTGGTCGGAGGCTGCGTCGCCCGGGATCTCGGGCCGCCCGGGAGCGGCTGAGCTCAGGGCCGCCCGGATGGGCGATGCGTCGCCGGTGGGCGCCCGCTGAGATCTGCACGAGCTGGCGGCGAGCGCCGGGGACGGCGGCTTGCAGAGCGGCGTGCCCGGCCCCAGTCTCCGGGCCGTGCATTCACCCTCCCGACCCGTCGCGCGCGGGCGTCGCTTCTGGTTCCTCATCGTCACGGCTCTGCTGGTCTTGGGTGGGCTTGTCTTCCCGGCACTGCGCCCGGAGATGGAAAGGAACTTTGCGGCGTGGCTGCGGGCCGTCGCGCTGCTGCTCGGCGCTCTGCTGGTGCTCATCTGGTATGTGTTCCTGAGCCGGCTGGGCCTCAAGGCGCGGCTGCTGACCGCCGTCCTGATCGCGATCGTCGCCGCCGAGGCGCCGAATCTGATCCGGATCGATGGCGCTGCGGATGGACGTGGCCTGCCCAAGTTTGCCTGGAAGTGGCAGCGCCCGCCGGCGGCGGTGGTGACGACGAAAGTGCCGATCCTGCTGCCTCCGCCGGCGGCCACGGAGGTGCCGGAGGTGCCGGGCTTTTTCGGTCCGCGGCGGGATGGTGTGGTGACGGGTGCGCGGCTGGCCACCGATTGGGCGAGCCAGCGGCCGACGCAGCTCTGGCGGCAGGCGATCGGTGCCGGCTGGTCGGCCTTTGCCGTCGTGGGGGGGCGCGCCTTTACCCAGGAGCAGCGCGGCGACGCAGAGGTGGTGACCTGCTATGACCTCAAGACCGGGCAGCTCGTCTGGATGCACACGGATGCGGAGCACTTTTCGCAATGGCAGGGTGGAGATGGGCCCCGGGCGACGCCGACCGTGGAGGATGGCCGCGTCTTCACCTATGGCGGCACTGGCCTGCTGAACTGCCTCGATGCCAGCAACGGGCGCGCGCTCTGGACACGCCAGATTCTCCGCGAGTACCAGCTCGAAAACCTGACCTGGGGGACGAGCTCCTCGCCGCTGCTCGTGGATGAGGCGGTGATCGTCACGGGCGGACTGACGGCGGGGCCGACCGTGCTGGCGTTTCATCGCGAGACGGGGCTGCCGCTGTGGCAATCTGGCGGTGACAAGGCGAGCTACGCGTCGCCGATCGTGGCGACGCTCGCCGGGCGGCGCGTGGTGCTTTCGAACAACGCCGCCACCTTCACGGCCCATGACCCTAAGACCGGCGCGATCCTGCTCAGCTACGCGTGGACGGATGACAAGTGGCCGAAGGCTTCGCAGCCCGTGGTGCTGCCGGGCGACCGGGTGTTTCTCTCCGCGGGCTACGGCATCGGCTGCGTGCTGCTGCAGATCGAAGCGGCGGCAGACGGCCGGCTGGCGGCGTCGCCCGTGTGGAAATCAAACCGGATGAAGACGCAGTTCAACAGCGCGGCCCGGCGCGGCGAACACCTCTATGGCCTGGATGACGGCCTGCTGGCCTGCATCACCACGGCGGACGGGCAGCGGGTGTGGAAGGATGGGCGCTTTGGCAGCGGCCAGACGCTGCTGGTGGATGATCTGCTGATCGTGCAGGCGGAGCGCGGCGATCTCGTCCTCGCGGAGGCGAAGCCGGACGGCTACCGGGAGCTCGGGCGTCTGCCAGCCTTGAGCAGCAAGACGTGGAATCATCCGACGCTGGCCGGGCGCTATCTGCTGCTGCGGAACGACCGCGAGGCCGTCTGCTACGAGCTGCCGGTGCAGCCGTGAAGCGCGGCTAGGGCGAGTGTTGGCGGGCGAACCAGGTCCAGAAGGCAAGATGGGCCGCGACGATCAGCCAAAAGATGATCTGAAAGGAAGGCTTCCGATTCTTGTGCCGGAACACATGCTGCCCGATGAAAGCGCCGGGCCAACCGCCGCACATCTCGAGCAGGTGCAGGGTGCTTTCGCTGATGCGCCAGCGGTTTCGGATGGCGCGGTACTTGTCCACCGCGTAGGCGAGCAGACTGAGAGCGCTCGCGCTGAGGTAGGTGATGGGCACCCAGGTCGGGACCAGGCCGCGCCATCCGGCCAGGGTCACTGCGCCGAGCAGGACGGCGGGCCCGAGCAGGATGAAGATGGCCCGGGCTGCCGACCGGCGGCGGCGCAGGACGCGCAGCCCAGCTCGCCGGGAAGGCTCTCGACTGGCCGCCTCGAGAATGACATCCGCAGCCTGTGGACCGCGCGCCTGATCCACGGTGATGCGAAAGCCGACGCGGGCGCCATGCCGTGGGCGTTCGTGGCGATGGCGCATCGCGGAAAAGTGCACGAAGAGCTCCGGCCCGCCGCGGTCCGGCCGGATGAAGCCGAAGCCGCGGTCGTCATCCCATTTCACGATCACTCCGCACGCGCGCATGACGCTGGCAACTTGCGAGCGAGGGACTGGCGCTGGTAAGTGTTTCGTCACGTCAGCTCCTCGCGGTCGACCTCCGCACGCAGGGCGGGCGGGAGCGATTGGGTGCGGCCGACGATGATCACGGCATCGCCTTCGCGCAGAGTCTCCTCGAGGAAGCCGCTGCGCAGCACCTCGCCGCCGGCCCGCTCGAGCGCGAGCACGAGGAGATGGCCCTCGGCGAGGGTCTGGAGCTCGCCGACGGTGCGGCCGACGAGGTGCGAGCGCGGGTGGAGACGCAGCTCATCGATCTCGACGCCGAGCCGGCGCAGCTCTTCGCCGATCACGCCGCGCTGGTCGCCGATGAATTTCATGGCGGCTGCGCGGGTGATGCTGTGGGCGATGCGGGTGCCGCCGATCGCAGCCGGCAGGACGACTTCGTCGGCGCCGGCCTGGAGGAGCTTTTTCTCCGTCGTCGGCTGTTCGCCGCGCGCGATGATGCGCAGGGAACGGTTGAGATTGCGGGCCGTGAGGGTGATGAAGACGTTGAGGGTGTCCTGCGGGAGCACCGTGGCGAGGACCTGGGCGCGCTCGACATGGGCGCGCAGCAGGGTCTCCTCCTCGGTGGCGCTGCCCTTGACGAAGAGGTAGCCAGCCTGCGCGGCGAGCGCGAGGCGGCTGTCGTCTACATCCACGACGACAAAGGGAAACCTTTCGTGTTCCAGGGCGCGGGCGAGCGTCTGGCCGATCCGGCCGTAGCCGCAGATGATGGCGTGGCCGCCGATCTCATCGACCTGACGGGATTTTTTCATGTCTCCGATGGCTTTCATGATTTCTCCTTCCGTGACGAAGCGGATGACTTCGCCGATGACGAAAACGACCGAGCTGGTCCCGCCGACGATGACCAGCATGGTGAAAAGCTTCATCCCGACTGTATCGACCGGGCGCACCTCGCCAAAGCCCACGCCGAAGAAAGTGATGACGACCATATAGACCGAGTCGATCACGCTCCAGCCAAAGACGACGTAGCCCACGACGGAGATGGTAAACATCGCCGCCATGTAGATGAGGCTGCGCTGCAGGGTGCGGAAGAGCCCCGGCTTCACCGAGGTGGCGGACAGGTGTGCATCCGGGCGCGTAGCGTTAGCCGTGACGCGCAGCGGTGGCGAGCCCGGAAGTGCGGGAGCTTTGTCTCGGCTCATCGGGAGCGCCGCGGGTGAGCGGCGCCCGCGGTGGCTACGGCGGATTGGGCTCGGCGAGGTCCATGTCTTCCAGCATCCGGGGGTAGCATCGGGGGCAGACGCCGTGCGAAAAGGTGAAGCCTTCCCGGCGGGCGAGGTAGTGGTCGATCTGTTCCCAGTAGTCCTGATCGTCGCGGACGTCGCGGCAGTAGGCGCAGATGGGGAGCAGCTTGCGGAGCTGGCGGACCTCGTCCTGCGCTTCATCGCGAGCGAGGAGCGCGCCGTGCAGGGCGGCCGAAACGCGGCGGAGCTCGAGTAGTTGCACCACCTGGCCGGCCAGCGCGCGCAGGGCGGCGATCATTTCGGGCCCGAAGGTGCGCGCTTCGCGGTCGAGCACGCAGAGGGTGCCAAGGGCGACCCCCGTCGGGGTGATGAGAGGCGCACCGGCGTAGGCGCGAATGAATGGTTCGCCCGTGACCAGGGGATTGCCGGCAAAGCGTTGATCGGCCAGGGCGTCGGGCACGACCATCACGTCGTCTCCGCGGATGGCAAAGCGGCAGAACGCCTGATCGATGGGGGTTTCGCGGCAGCAGAGCCCGTGGGCGGACTTGAACCACTGCCGGTGGTCGTCGAGCAGCGAGATCAGGCCCATCGGGGTGCGGCAGAGGGTGCTGGCCAGCTCGGCGAGGGCATCGAAGGAAGCCTCGCGCCGGGTGTCGAGGATCTCATATTCGCGGAGTGCGGCGAGGCGTTGTTCGGTGGGGGAAGTAGCCATCTGAGAGGTGTTTACAGAGCAAACGGGACGCCGTGGAGAGCGATTTTGTTAAGTATTGTCCCGGACTCTGGATCGACTGCCCGCCGCGGGGCTTTTTGGGCTCGCGCCCCGTGGGGGCGGTTCTCTAGGGTCGCGGGCCTTTTTCTCCGTCATGAGCACCACCGACCCAGTCCTCCGCGTGGGTCTGCCATCTGGCAGCCTGCAGGAGCCGACCTTTGCCCTTTTTGCGAAAGCGGGCTTCAACATTTCCGGCGCCAGCCGCTCCTACAAGCCAGCGGTGGACGACCCTGAGATGACTATCCGCCTGCTGCGGGCGCAGGAGCTCTCGCGCTATGTGGAGCATGGTTTTCTGGACTGCGGGCTGACCGGCCGAGACTGGATCGCCAATAACGAGTCCGAGGTGGAAGTGCTGGCGGAGATGGTTTTCTCCAAGGTGAGCAGCAAACCCACCCGCTGGGTGATCGCTGTCCCGGAGGATTCACCGATCCGGACGGTCAAGGATCTGCAGGGCAAGGTGATCGCCACCGAGGCAGTGCCGCTGGTGCAGCGTTTCCTCGCCAGCCACGGGGTCACGGCTGAGGTGGAGTTTTCCTGGGGAGCGACGGAGGTGAAGGTGCCCGACCTGGTCGATGCGATCGTGGATGTGACGGAGACCGGTTCGTCGCTGCGGGCCAATAAGCTGCGCATCCTCGAGACGATCATGGAATCGGTGCCACAATTCATCGCGAGCAAGGCGGCGATGGCCGACCCGTGGAAGCGGGCGAAGATCGAAAAGATCGTGCTCCTTCTGCAGGGAGCCTATGCGGCACGCGACAAGGTGGGCCTGAAAATGAACCTGCCTGCGACCAGCCTGTCCAGGCTTCTGGAAGCGCTGCCCTCGCTGCGAAACCCGACCGTCTCCCAGCTGGCAACGCCCGACTGGATCGCCGTGGAGACGATCATCGATGAGCGGGTGGTGCGGGAAATCATTCCGCGATTGAAGGAATTGGGCGCCGAGGGGATCATCGAATACCCGCTGAACAAAGTGGTTTACTGACCGAAAAAGCCATTGCGCGGTCGGGGGAACCGTGGTTTCCTCGCCGCCCCTCAACCGAAAACCGACCACTTCATGGGTTCACTCAAAAAACGACGGAAAGCCAAAATCGCGAAGCACAAGCGCCGCAAGCGGATGAAGGAGAACCGTCACAAGAAGCGTTTGCGCTACAAGAGCTAGCCGCTAGACTGCGGCCATGCCTCTCCGTCCGCCCGGGTCTTCGATTGGAACGCGGCCGGCTATTTCGCAGATCCTCGTCGCGGGGATCGCGATGTCTATTTTGCCGGTGAAGGCCGCGCCCCCTGGAGGGGCGTCGCCCTCTCCTGCCCGGAAGCCTCCTGCGGCGGCTCCGGCAGCCAAGCCTGCTACGAAGGGCGGCGTGCGCAAGGCCGGGCCGGCTGAGGTGCCTCCGGCGCCCCCGGCCGCCCCAAGCGGGGCCTCCGGGGATGACGAGCCGCGCTTTGCGGATGCCTGGCCTTCCGAACTGCGGCCGACGGCGCCGGACCTGCAGCTCCGTGCAGAGGATGCGCGCAAAGGCGAAGCATTCACGGCTTTCGCCCAGGGCTTGATCGCCGAGGATAGTGCGGATCCGGAGGCGATGCTCGCCGCCTATCGGAGAGCGCTGGAGTTGGACCCTGGTTACGCCGAACTCGCGGTCAAGGTCGCCTACGAACTCGCCCGCCGCAACGATGTCTCGGCGGGTATTCAGATCCTCAAGGACGCGATCAAGGCCTCGCCGCGGGAGCCACTGCCCTACATCTATCTCTCGCAACTCTACTCGCACTATCTGAAGAAGCCGGACCTTGCGATGGGCTACGCGGAGCAGGCCCTCGCCCTGGCGCCAGAGAATTTCAAAAGCTATCTCGCGGCCTACGAGCTCTTTGACTCCGCCGGGCAGAAAGCCAAGGCGGAAGCAGTCATCGCCCGCGCGATCAAGGTCGACTCCAAGGACACCGGCTACTGGACGGAACTCGGCGAGTTTCTGCAGAAAATCTACCTGAAGGACGATGGCAGCCATAGCCCCGAGGAGTTGAAGCGGATGAACGCCGTCTACGAACGGCTGGGTGAGATCGCACCGGAAGATCCCGCGGTGCAGGCGCGAATCGCCGACTTTTACGTGCTCTCCAAGCAGGTGAAGGAGGCAATCCCTCGTTACCTCGCGGTCTTGAAAAAGGAGCCGCAGAGCGATGATCCCGTCGTGCGCAACGTGCGGGAGAAGCTGGCGCGCAGCCTCATCTTCACCGGGCAGCGCGATGCGGCGATCGGAGTGCTCGAAGACCTGCTCAAGGCGAACCCGCAGCGGTTCGACACCTACGAGTTGCTCGGCGAACTCTACGAGCAAAAAGGCGACCTCGCGAGGGCGGTATCGCTTTACGAGCACAGCCTGCAGCTTGATTCGAGCGAGCCGCGCAATCATCTGCGGCTCGCCGATCTGCTCCGGCAGGCCAAGGAGTATGACAAGGCGATCGAGCTTTTGCAGCGCGCCCGCGAGAAGTTCCCGGACCTCCCCTTTATCACCTACGGCCTGGGCCTTGCCCTCTCGCAGGCCAAGCGTCACGACGAAGCCCTGACGACTTTTGCGCTCGCGCAAACCGAAGCCGAGAGCCGAAATGAAGAACTGCTGAACGCGTCGTTCTTCTTCAGCTACGGGGCGGCGGCCGAGCAGGCAGGGAAGTTTGAAAAGGCGGCTGAACTGCTCAAGCAGAGCATCGAACTCGAGCCCAATCAGCCGCAGGCCTACAACTACCTCGGCTACATGTGGGTAGACCGCGGTGAGCGCCTCGAAGAAGCCGGCGCATTGATCAAAAAAGCCGTCGAGATGGAGCCGGACAATGGCGCCTACCTCGACAGCCTCGGGTGGTACTACCACAAGCGTGGCGAATACGAAAAAGCCCTCAAGGAACTCCTTCGCGCCGAGGAAAACATCGTCCGCGAAGAGAAGCGCGATGACACGGTGGTGCTCGAGCACATCGCCGACACCTTTGCGAAGCTCGGCCGCACGGCCGAGGCCTTGACCTACTGGCAGAAAGCCCTGGCGCTCGAGCAGGAAGACAAAAAGCTCATCGCCCGCGTGACGGAGAAAGTCGAAGCCGCCAAGCAAAAGGTAACTTCCGCACCCGGAGCCGCGCCGAAGCCCAAGGCGGAGTAACTCGGCTGGAAGCCGCGCCAGAACGCGTCGGGCTTACTCCACAAACTCGAGCTCGACCGGAGCCGGGAGCAGTCCGGCGGCATGGCCCCGCGCGAGAAATTCCCGGATCGCGGCTCGCCCGCTGTCACCGTAATCGAGGGTGTAATCGTTGACATACATGCCAATGAAACGATCGGCGAGATCCGTATCCATGCCGCGCGCGAGCGGCATGGCATGCGCCACGCCGGCCGCGCGATGCTGCAGGCCATAGGCGATGCTCTCGCGGAGGATCTGATTGATCTCCCGACGGTCGGCAGGAGCGAGGTCCTTGCGGATGACATTTCCGCCGAGCGGAAGTGGCAGCCCCGTGCTCGCCTTCCACCATTCGCCGAGGTCCACGACCTTGACGAAGCCGTCGCGCGCATACGTGAGCTGGCCCTCGTGGATGATCAGCCCGGCGTCTGACTGGCCGCTCGCCACGTGCGCAAAGATTTCATCGAAGGGCACGACGACATCCTGGACCGGCCCCATGAAAAGCTGCAGCGAGAGAAAGGCGCTGGTCATCCGGCCCGGCACCGCAATGCGTTTTGTGCGCAGCCACGCGATCACTGCTGCTTCGTCGGCGAGATCCGGCAGAGGTGTGCCCTGCGGGACGATGACCATGGGGCCGTAGCCATCGCCCATGCTCGCGCCACACGGGAGCAGCGCGTACTTATCCAGCACGTAGGCGTAGGCATGGATCGAGATCGCCGAGATGTGTAACTCCCCGCGCGTCGCTCGTTCGTTCAGCGTCTGAATGTCTTGAAGCGTGTGCTCGAAGTCCCACCGGCCCGTGTCGATCTTGTGCTCGGCGAGGGCGTAAAACATGAACGCATCGTCGGGATCCGGCGAATGGCCGAGCGTGAGCAGGGTAGGCATGGCAGTGGGCAAAGGACGGCGAGGCTGGCGCAAGGGTCGGGCGCCGGCAAGCGCAGCGTCATTTCCGCTGCCCGGCGATCACCAGCACTACGCCGCCCGCGAGCGCGGCGACGCCGAGGATCGGAGGAAGCGGCAGCCGCTTCCGCTTTTCCACCGTCGCATCCACCTGCAGCGGACCGAGGTCGACGACCCGGCGGTTCTCCCGGGTCGTGTAGGTGATGCCCTGGTAGGCGAGGGCGACGACGCCGATGGCGATGAGCACGAAGCCCACGATGACGGATGATCTCATAGTGCCGCCAAATCGCGGGATCCCTCCACAGCGGCTGTCCGGACCGGAAAAATGGCCAGCCTGCTAGCGCGGCAGCAGCGCCCCGGCGGTCTGTCCGAGCCAGACGGCTGCGAGCGAGAGGGCGACGGATAGCAGCACATTGGCGCCCGCGGCCGCGACCCGGCCAGTCTGCACGAGTTCCAGCGTCTGGAGGCTGAACGAGGAAAAGGTGGTGTAACCGCCGAGCACGCCGATCATGAAGAGCTGCTGCAAGGCGGGCCCGGGGCTACGAGCCGCGAGCAGGCCGATGGCGAAGGAACCGGTCACATTGACGAGCATCGTCCCGAGATAGGGCGCCCCCAGCCACTGCGCGGCCAGGCTGCCGAGCCAGCAGCGCAGGACTCCTCCGCAGGCACTGCCCAGTGCCACGTAGAGATACATCATGGACTGATCAAACCGCATGCCCCCCGGGCGCGGCAAGCGCCCCGGCTCAGGCCAGCGGTTCGGCGACCTGCCGCTGGATGATGAGCAGGAGTGCCTTCACGGTCAGCTCGTGCAGGTTGAAGGGCTTGCCGAGGAAGTCATTGCCGCCAGCGAGGATCGACTGCTCGCGGCGCTCCTCCGTGGCGAGCCCCGTCAGGAAGACGACCGGGGTCTGGCCGTGGAAGGGGAGCTCCCGCAGCCGCTTGCAGAGCTCGAAGCCATTCATTCCGGGCATATTGACGTCGAGCAGGACGAGATCGAACGGCTCACTCGCGAGCTCCAGCAGCGCAGTGGTGGGGTCGTAGGAGACGGAGGTCTGGATCATCTGCTCCTGCATCACGAGCTGCACGCACTGGCAGTTACCCGGGTCGTCGTCCACCATCAGCACCCGCGCGCGGGCGGGATCGGTGAAGCGCTCGGGCTCCGGATCGTCGCGGAGGTAGATGAAGAACTCCACAGCCTGCCGGATGGTGTGCAGCGTGGAGACGTTCACCTTGCCCGGCGCCGCGGCGAGAGACTCGAGCAGACTCGCAAAGACTTGCGCGAGCCGATACAGCGCGACGCACCCGCTGACGCGTGCGCGTTCGGCGTAGGAAATGACGCGGTCGTGCAGCCGGAGCAGCGCGCCGTTGTCGGCGGGATCCTGCGCGTAGCCTTCAAAGCCCTCGCGCAGTTCCGGGACGAGCGCGCCGAGCGATTCCGCTCCAGGAGAAGCCGGCATGCTTGGCGTCGCGACGACCGGTGCTGGTTTTGTGCCGGGCGCCGGCCGCGGACCCAGGGCAAACTTCACCTGCAAGCGAGCCTCGGCGAGGCTCGCGCTCAGTTCACGGATGTTGCGCTGCGCCGTCTCGAGCTGAGCGGAGAGTTCGAGCGTCTGCAGGCGCTGGCGTTCCAGCCGCCCCTGCATCTCGCGGACAGTCGCCCCATCCCCGGAAGCAGCCTGCGTGCGCAGGGCGATGAGCTGCGCCTCCAGTTCGACGCGCGACTCTTCGGCGGCGGTCCGCCCGGCGGTGAGATCGTCGATGAGGATGAGGGCGCTCTGCAGCTCCGTGCGATCCGCGGCGGCCTGCTGCTGGAGAGCTGCGAACTGGCGCTCGGCTTCCTCCCGGCGGGCCGTGGCGTCTTCGGCCAGCACCTCCAGATGCCGGAGCTTTTCGGAAAGCGCGGCACTTTCCAGCTGGGCCGCCGTAGTCTCCTCGCGCGCCTGCCGGGCCTGCGTCTCCAGCATCGAAAGGCGTTCGCGGAGGGTGGCCAGCTCCTCGGCGGAAGTGCGGGCATTGACTTCGCGGAAGGCGTGAAACTCGACGCGGAGTTTCTCGAGTTCGAGGGCGGCCCCCTGCGCCGTGGACCGCGCGGTATCGCGCTCCTGGGCGAGGCTGGCTACCTGGGCCCGGGCCTCGGCGAGAGCGATCGCGTGCTCCGTGCCCGCCTGCGCGACCGCGCTTTTCTGCTCGGCGAGATCGAGGAACTTCCGCCGCTGTTCGTCGAGCTGGGTGTGCAGCTCCTCGAGGCGACGGAGATCCCCGGCGCGTTCGGCCTGGAGGTTCGCGAGGGCGGCGTGGTGCGTCGCGGCTTCCTCCTCCGCCTGCTGCTGGGCCTTGCGCGCCTGATCGCGCTGGTAGCTCAGCTCGGCCGCCTCTTCCTCGAGATGCCCGAGTCGGGAGTTCAGTTCGGAGTTTTGTGCATGGGCGGAATCTCGCGCCTGCCGGATCGTGGCGAGTTGCTTTTGCAGTTCGGTGACGCGCAGCCCGCTCTCGGAGTAGGCGCGGCTGAGGCCTTCGAGGCGCTGGACGGCTTCGTCCCGCTGCCGCGCCGCCAGCGCGAGCTGTTCCTGTGCACGGGTCGCGGCCTGGGTGAGCCGCTCGGCTTCCGCCTGTGCGGCGTCGCGCTCGCGGATGATGGTGGTGATCTCGGTAAACTGGGTGCGCTGGTCGCGCTCACGGGCGCGCAGTTCGTCGACCTGCGCCATCGTGCGCTCGAGCTGGCGCCCGAGCTCTTCACGCTCGGCTTCGGCGCGTTGCAGCTTTGCGCGTGCCTCGCGAGCGGAATGCTGGAGCTGTTCGATGAGGTTGCGAATCTCCAGCGTGGGATCGGGCTCTGGATCGGAGGCGATCACTGCGCCCCCGCTGCTGCCCGGCGCGGTCCCGCGCCGGAGGGGGCGGGCGGCGTCTTCGGTGAATTCAGATACTTTGGCAGGGCGCATGCGTTGGCTCGGCGGAGAGACGCGCGAGATCGGCCTCTCACAGGAGCACGGGGGATGCCGGAGGACCGGGTGAAGGTCGGCTTTTTTCCCTGCTGGACTCCCACCTCAGCGGACCCCGGCGACCTGAAAACCTTCTGCCTCGAGGAAGGCGCGGATTTTTGCCGGCTGATCGCCCTGAATCTCGACGGTCCGTCCGCGGATCGTGCCGCCACAACCACACGCCTGACGCAGTTTTTTTGCGATGGATTCGATTACGGATAGCGGCAGATGAGACGCGAAATCATCCACGACGATCACGGTTTTGCCGCCGCGATGGGCCTTTTCCCGGCGCAGCACGACGCGCCCCATCTTCCAGACGGCGGCCGGGGCGCTGGGGGTGGGGGGCACTTCAGAGCCCGCGGGGAGGTCGGGAAGATTGAGTGCGGCGAAGGCAGAATTGAGACCCGCTCGCGGCTGAGCGGCGGCGTTGGTGTCGATGCGACGTTTCGGTTCCGGGCGCATCCCTGCAAATAGCGGCTGCTCTGCCGGAGACGGCAAGTTTTCCTCTCGCAAATCTGGGAGAAACGCCGGGTCAGCACGTTTGCTGCTACCTCTGGCGGGCATGTCCGCGCCCTCCACCAGCGACCAGCCTTTGGCGACTTCTGAACTCGAGATCAAGAGCGTGCTCCTGCTCGACGACGACCGAGACCTCACCGATGCGCTCAAGGCGCTGCTCGAGTCGCATAACTTTGTCGTGACCACGGTGACCGATGGCGCGGAGGGCTTGCGGGAGGTGATTGCGATGGATTTCGACGTGATCGTCTGCGACCTGCTCATGCCAGGCATCCCGGGAGACATGTTTTACCTCGCCGTGCAGAAGGTGAGGCCGGCGCTGGCCGATCGCTTCATCTTCATCACCGGTCACCGCGGCAACCCCAAGGTCGACGCCTTCCTCGAGAGCATCGATGCGATCGTGCTGCACAAGCCGGTAGGGACGGACGAGCTGGTGAGCATGATCTCGCTCGTGCTGCAAAGGCGGGGCCGCGCCTGACGGGCCTCAGAGCTCGGTGTATTTGGCGGCTGACCCGCGCGCCTTTTCCACCGGATATTTGGCCTCGTTGAGAGCCATCTTGCGGTGAATCGCGGCGAGCAGGTCGATGCCGAGGTTGTCGGCGAGCTCGATGAGGTAGACGGCCACGTCGGCGATTTCCTCGGAGATCTTTTCCTGCTGAGCCGCGGCGTGTTGTTCGCTTTCAGCAGGGGTTTTCCACTGAAAATGCTCGAGCAACTCGGCAGCCTCGATCGCGATCGAGCAGGCGAGATTCTTGGGGTTGTGAAACTGCATCCAGTCGCGGGCATCGCGAAAGGCCCGGATGCGCTGGCGCACGGCGTCGAGGTCGCTCATGACGGGAGTTTCTAGCGCGGCGGCTGCGGCAATCCAGCCGGCAGCGCCGCGCTTTAGTGCGCCTTGGCGTAGAGCTGGGCGTTTTCCTCGAGGTCCTTGATCACGGTGCAGAGGTAGACCGGCTCGGGATGGACGTCGCGGTACTTGGTGATCTCGGCCTTGTTGAGGACGCGGAAGCCATAGCGCTCGAAGAGCCTGGCGCCGCGCCGGTCTTCAAAGACGACCATCTGGCCGAAGACGCGCCGCTCGCCGTGCTCGTGCAGATACCGGAGGTAGCTGTCCACCAGCGCCCGCGTGTGGGCTACGGTGCGGGCGTCGGCGAGGAGATTGATGTGAAAGTGCGCGGTGTCGCGCGGGGCGGCCGGCACTTCCCGCCAAGCCTGGCGGAGGATCCAGTGGACGAATTTCTTTGATGCTGCCCGGTAGCGCGGGTAGCGCGACATGCCGCGGAAGAAGAGGGCGATGTTGTTGTAGAAATTGAAGAGCTGCTGCTGAAAGGGACGCCGGGAGCCGAGCAGATAGCCACGGATCTCGTCGTTTACGAGCAGGACAAAGGCGCTCTCCGGCTCCCAGTCCGTGTAGTAGGAGGTGAGGTAATCGGCGAAAATCTCGCGATCCTCGAAGACTGGATCGATCGGCTTGCCGAGGAAGCCGGTGTCGCAGCAGAGCTCGCGCACCCGGGCCCGGTCCGCAGGTTCAAAGCGGCGAATCGTGAAGTGTTTCTCAGCGGACATCAGCAGCGAGAGTAGTTGCCAACCACATCGGCGTAGAGCGCGAATAAGCGCGGAAAAATCTGCTCCCACCCGTAGCGTTGCCGCACGATGGCGCTCGCCCGGAGCCCACTCGTGCGCAGATCGCCCGCGGTGATCTCCTCGATGGCCAGCGCCAGCGCGTCAGGCGAATTCTCCCGGGCCCAGTGGGCCTGATCGCTGTGAATGATGCGGTCCATGTAGCTGCCGCGGATGCCGATGACGGGCGTGCCGCACGCCTGTGCCTCCAGGGTCGTCAGGCCAAAGGTCTCCTGTACCCCGGGATGCACAAAGACGTCGGCCGCCCGGTAAATGGCGGCCAGCCGGGGGGCTTCCTCGCAGTAGGAAAGATGGCTCACCGCCCCGGGGGCCATGGCCTGGAGGGCGGCGAGTTCCTGGCGTTGCAGGCCATCGCCGACCACGAGCAGGTGGAAGCGCCCGGGGTGCCTCCGGACGAGCTGGCGAAAGGCAGCGAAGAGGGTGTGCGTGTTCTTCTCCTGCGCGAGCCGGCCGACGTAGAGCAGCAGCGTGGGACCGGCGGGGATGGCCAGTTCCTCGCGCAGGTCGCTGGACTCTTCCCCGCGCGGCTGGAAGACCGCGGTATCCACGCCGAGGTCGGTGAGCGCGATGTTTTCCACGCCCCATGTGCTCAGCAGGCGGCCGAGCGCCGGGGAGGGGACGATGGTGCGGGCAAAGCGATTGTAGAGCGCGCGGATGTAGCGCCGGGAGAGGTCGATGAAGTACTCGGTAGCCAGCGCTCCGCAGAATCTCTCCGCGGTGCGGATGTAGGCTTCGGGGAAGTGCGAGTGGTAAAAGCCGACTACCGGGATGCCGAGCGCGCGCCCGGAGTGGACCGCCTTCCACGCGACCTGGTAGGGGTCGCCGCTCTCGATCAGGTCGGGCCGCTCCTTTTCGAGAATCCGCTCGATTTCCCCGAGGCGCAGCAGCACCCGGTAGCGCGAGGTCCGGGAGACCAGCGGGGAGCGAATCGTGTAGACGCGCGAGCGTTCGCCGGCGATGCACTCGTCGCGCTCGCCAGGAATGATGAGCACGTGCTCGTCCGCGGCGGTGCGTTCACGGATATGGCGGACCTTTTCCGCCACGTAGCGTTTCACGCCGCCGCTGAGCGGGGAGTAAAACTGCGTGAGGTCGCAGATTTTCACGTGAGCAAGCTGGCCGACGGGGCGGCGCCGCAGCTCGTGGCCTCAGGCTTCGAGGTGCGCGAGATACTTTTCGGCGTCGAGCGCCGCTGCGCAGCCCTGCCCGGCCGCCGTGATCGCCTGCCGATAGGTGCGGTCGGCGACATCGCCCGCGGCGAAGACGCCGGGGATGTTGGTGTGTGTGCCGCTTTTCTGGAGAAGGTAGCCACTCTCATCCATTTCGAGGTGGCCGCGGAAGGCGCTCGTATTCGGCGTGTGGCCGATCGCGACAAAGACGCACTTGACCTCCAGCTCGCGCTCGGCCCCGGTGACGGTGTCGCGGATTTTCAGGCCGCGCATCTCCCCGGTCTCGTCGGCCAGATACTCGATGGGCGCCGAGTTCCAGACCGGCTCGATCTTGGGATTGGCGAGCGCGCGTTCGGCCATGATCTTGGAGGCACGCAGGGTGTCCCGGCGATGGACGAGGTAGACCTTGCTCGCAAAGCGGGTGAGGAAAGTCGCTTCCTCCGCCGCCGAATCACCGCCGCCCACGACGGCGACGGGCACATTGCGATAAAAGGCGCCGTCGCAGGTGGCACATGAGGTCAGGCCGTGCCCGACCAGCGCCTTTTCATTCGGCAGACCGAGCCACTTGGCGCTGGCGCCGCTGGCGATGATGAGGGCACGGGTCTCCTTCCACTCGCCGTCGAGCTTCACTTTCACCGAGCCCTCGCCGCGCTCAAACTCCTCGACCGTGGCATAGCTGAAGCGCGCGCCAAACCGCTCCGCCTGCGACTTCATATTCATGATCAGCTCGGGACCATTGATGCCTTCCGGGAAGCCGGGAAAATTCTCCACCAGCGTCGTCGTCGAGAGCTGGCCCCCGGGCTCGTGACCTTCGAGTACGAGCGGGGCGAGATTCGCACGGGCAGCGTAGATGGCGGCGGTGAGACCGGCGCAGCCGGTGCCGACGATGATGAGTTTTTCCATGGGAGCGGAGAGTTAAGCCGAGCCGCCAAAGCGCTGCAAACGCGGAAAGAGCGGCTCGGGCATCACCCAGGACGGGTGATCTCCGGAGTCCAGCGGGCGAGCCAGCGCACCGCCTCCTCGTGGACCTGATCGACCGACCATGCCGCCATGCAGGCGAGAGGGCTTGGCGAGGTTCTGGCATTCCCAGACCGCCGTAGCGGCCGATCGCAGGGCAGGCAGGCCAGGGAAGTGTCACGGAGAATGCGAAAGCGCTCGCGATACCAGATGGGATCCCAGATGGGGCTGGAAGGTCCGCTGATGATCAGCGCCGGGCAGCCGACGGCTGAAGCGAGATGCAGTGGGTCCGGAGTTGGTTGGCGACCAGCAGACAGGCGGTGCGGAGCAGCGCGACGAAGTCCGTGAGCGCACCCGGTGAGACGCGGCGCACGGACGGTGGCAGCTCTGGCGCGGGATCTCGGGTTGCTCGATCCAGATGACCTCAAAGTCCCGGCAGAGCCGGGCCGCAAGGGCCTGAATCGTCGGGCGACCATCGCTTGTAGGGCAGGCTGGCGCCCGGGTGAATGATGACGGCGGCCAGCCTGCGGCACGGCCGCACATACATCCGGCTCAGGTCGGGCGTGGGCGGGGAGTCCGGCCAGAAGGTGCCCCCGAGCTGCGCACCAGCACGCGGGCGAGCTCCCAGTTTGTCTGCGCGATCGAGATTTCCGGCCGCAGCTCCACAGGGCAGGTCAGCCCACCCGGGACTTTGATAAAGTCCTGCCGGGACCCCGACCCGCACGTTTCCCTCCGGCCAGAGTGCGAGCAGGTGCGCCACATTTCCCTGATCCGGCGCGGACGAGCGACGCCTCGCACTGCTCGCGCCAGAGCGCGGCGGCCAGGCGCGCGAGGCGAGCCGGGTGCCGCCACGCGCCGTTAAAGTCTTTCGTGGGAAAGGTCAGCATTTCCCCGGGCCCGAGGTCGGCCCCAAACAGCTGGGCGGCCACCGGGCTGGTGAGGAGAAAGATCGACCAATCGGGATAGTGCTTTTCGCAGCGCCTGGATCACCGGCAGGAAGACCACGTTGTCGCCGAGCTGATTGACTTTGGAAGGCCGCGATCTTCATCCGAGGGGGGAAGTCTCCGCTAGCCTACCGGCCGTCGCGCGGTGATCGGAAGTATAGGTTGCAATCCGCGAGGAATGCCCGGGGCGCCGTAGCCGGCCTCGGCCAGCAGGCCGAGCAGCGCTGCGCGGGAATCGCCGAACTGCTCGAGGTGCTCGTCGATGACTTCGACGACGAGCGCCGGCTGGTGTTCGCGCAGCAGCCGCCGCATGCCACGCAGTGCCCTCACTTCGGCGCCTTCCACATCGAGCTTGAGGGCTCGCACGGGCTGCTTCAGAGGATGCGCGGCCAGCCACTCGTCGAGCACCACCACAGGCACCTTCTGTGTGGCGTCGGCTTCGCCGAGGGTCGCAAGGGCGAGTGTCCTGTGTTGGTGGGATCTACGACAAAGCTCAAACTCGCCGGCCTGGTCGGAAATGGCGAGCGGCACCGTCCGGATGGCCGCTGCGTGGCGCGAGGCGCCCGCGCCAGCCGCGAGGAGCTCATAGATCAGGGGATTCGGCTCGAAGGCGACGATCTCACACCGCGCCCGAACTATGGGCGACCAGCAGCGAAAAGTAACCCACGTTGGCGCCGAGGTCGAGAAAGGTGCCTCCGTCGCGGAGAGCTTCGAGGAGGAAATTCTCCGTCTCCCGCTCGTGTTCGCCCATAGCTTGATCCAGTCCGACGTGAAGTCGCACGGATTGCAATGCACCGCAAAGCCGCGCCGGGTGATCTGCGCTGCCGGGCAGCTCGCCAGGGCGCGCTCCAGCGCGCGGCCGCGCACACATTGCTGAAAAAAATCTCATCCGGCCGCGCCGTCAGCGGATACCGCCGGGTGAGCGCGAGGAGGAGCGGTAGAGACATTCCTCCGATGGATTAGCCGAGCGGACCGGGGTGTAAAGGGCGCTCGTCGCCGCCGCAGTGGTCGTCCCCGTGCGCGCGAGCCACGGCCACGCCTCCACTCCGGGCGTGGCCTGAAGCGCGAGAATTGAGAGCTTCACCACCCTGGCTTCGTCAGCGATCGTCGCCAAAAGATTGCCCAAATGCCATCTGCGCTTCCGCCAGTTCGACCGCGTATCCTCGTCGTCAGCAATACCTATCTCGCGCGGGAAAACCGGAAGAAGCTCTACGCGCTCCAGGAGCATGCAGACATCACCTGCGCCATCCCGGCTGAGTCGAGGTCGCCCCTCGGCGCGGTGCTGCGCCCGGATCGCGGACCCGAGGATCAGGTCATCCGCCTCATCACCCTGCCCGCGCTCGGCAGCCCGAGTACCGTCACCCGCTATGTCCTGCGCGGCCTGCAGCAGATCTTCCGCGAACAGACCTTCGACATCATCCTCGTCGAGGCGGAGCCCTGGGCGTGGCTGCGCTGGCAGGTCTGGTGGTGCCGGCAGCGGGAACAACCGGCGGCGGTTTTTGGCGAATTCACTTGGGAAAATCTACGCCGCCCTGGCTGGCGCGGCTGGATCCTCGACCGCGTCTACCAGGCGGCGGTCGCCACCGCCGACTTCGTCATCGCCGGCAATGAAGGCGGCCGCGATCTATTGGTGCGGGCTGGCCTGCCCGCGCGCCGCCTCCTCGTTTCGCCGCAGCTCGGCTTTGACGAGACGGCGTTTCTCCCCGTCAGCAGTGCTGCGAAGGCGGCTCTCCGGGAGACGCGCGGGCTCGCCCCCCAGGCCTTCGTCGTCGGGTTTTGCGGGCGGTTTGTCGCGGAGAAAGGCGTGCTGGACCTCGTCGCCGCGATCGAGGAAGTGCGGGTCCGTGCGCCCGCCGCAGACGTCATGGTGGCCTTGATCGGCGCCGGTCCGCTCCTCCCGCAACTGCAGGAAATGGCTCAGCAACGGGAGTGGCTGCGCCTTCTGCCGCCCTGCAACCACCTCGAGGTGGCTGGCTTCATGCAAATGCTCGATCTTTTCGTGCTCCCAAGCCGCCCCGTCCGGACGGGCCGCTCCGTGTGGGAGGAGCAGTTTGGGCACGTCCTCGTCGAGGCCATGGCCTGTGGCGTCGCCTGCCTCGGTTCCGACTCGGGAGCGATCCCGCAGGTTGTCGATGCGCCGCAGGCTACTTTCCCGCAGGCGATCGACTGGCACTCGCCGCTGCCATCGAGCGATTCCTGGATTCTGAGCGGCGGCAGGCACTCGCGCGCCGCCAGCTCCTTCACGCCCGCGAGCGATATACGAACCGCCGCTTGGCCGCTCAGTGGATCGATTTCCTGCAGCGCAGGCTCGCGCGGCGCACGGATTCAGAAGTCATGATGCTTACAGACTCCTGGGTGACTGAGCCGCGGGTCGGCCCGCGGCGCTTTTGCGAACGACTCCCCGAAGGCGCCGAGGTCGCCGTCCTGCACGGCTGGTTTACCGCCCGCAGCGAGCCGGAACTGCACGAACGCTTTGCCTGGCTGAAGTCTTCGCAAAGCCGCCAGTATTTCTTTCGAGTCGTGGGCTTGCTCAACATCTTCCGCCACCTTGCCCCGATCCGCCGGGCCGCTTTCATCTTTTGCCACGCCCCGCATTACTTTTGGTGGCTGCTGTTCCTGCATCGCAGCGGCTGGGTCGATTTCACCGGAAAGCGCGTCGCGGTCTTTTACTTCCGCAGCGACTCGTTCATGCAGCGCCTCGACTGGTGGAAGGAGGCCCCCGCCGCCTTCATGGCCTACTTCGCGTCCCATGAACAGGTCGCCTCCCTGGAAGAGCGGGGCTGTCCGCCCGGCCGCCAGGGCTATGCGCGATGGAGGATCGACACCGCATGGTATCACCCACTGGAGACGCCCACTGGCGGTTACTTTGTGGTCGCTGGCAACATCCATCGCGATGAGGACCTGGTCATCCGACTCGCCAAAATCTCCCCGCAGCCAATCATCCGCGTGGGCCAGATCGGGCGGCTGGTCGACCTTTATCGAGGCAGCGGCGTGAAGCTGATCTTTAACGCAACCCACGCGGAGTATCGTGCGCTCATTCAAAACGCGACGGCCGTCCTGCTGCCGATCGAGCCCTGCGACGAGCCCGCAGGTCTCACCGCCACGCTCGAGGCCCTGGCCTGCCGGGTGCCGGTGCTGGCCAATGCCAGCCTCGAAGTGGGCAGCGTCCTCGCTCAGGCGACCGGTGCCACGCCGCTGCCTGACCTGGACCTCAGCACCTGGCACGAAGCGATCGCGGCGCTCGCCGGCGGCGCCCGCCCCTCCAGCGAACTTCTGCAGCGCGGGCGCGACTACGTCGTCGCGCAGCACTCGATTCCTGAGGGCTCGGCTGAATGGGAGCCGTTGTTCGGCTCCTTTGCCTCGCCAACTTCAGCGTGTTAGTGTCGCCCACTCTCCTCCCGAGCTTCGATGGATATCGCCTCCGCTTCTCTCCGCGACTTTTTGACCAGCGCCCGCTGGTATCAGTTGCTCGTCGTTCTCGGGACTCTGGCCCTCTCCTGCTTCGGCATCGCACGCCTCGTCAATCACGACCAGCCGCTCGTCGTCCTCGTCTTTTTTATCGGCATTCTGGCCGTGCCGATCGTCCTCGTGAATCCGCGTTGGGGGCTCATCACCTTTCTCTGGCTCGCCCATACGATCGATGCGGTCAAGCGCATCGTCTACAGCTTTACCACCTTTAGCCAGCTCGAGATCGCCAAGATCCTGATCGTGCCAGTTTTGCTCGCGGGAGCTCTCTACATCCGGGTTTTCACCATGTCCTGGTTTGGTACGGGGCTGGTGGAACGAGTGCGCCTGATTCGTTTCTGGCCGCTCGTTCTGGCCATCGTGGGAGCCTTGCTCTTTACGGTCCGTGGCGGCTTGACCTTTGAGGCCCTGACTTCGAATTACACGCTGCTCTGTTACATGCCGGCCGGGATCATCGTGCCGCACATCATCTTCAACGCCGAGCGACGGCTCGCCTACGTCAAGACCTTGCTGATCATTAGCTTTGTCGTCGGGGTTTACGGCCTTATCCAGGCGTTGCACGGGCCGTTCGATTACGAGGTGGAGTACATGCTTTCGGGGCTGACGCTCACCGTTTCCGCGATCGAAGGTGCTTACTTCCGCGCGTTCAGTCTGCTGAATAACGGCCCGACTTTCTGTGGCGTGATGATCATGAGCACGTTGCTCTCCTACTATTATTTCTGTCGGAAGGAGAAGCGGCTGCGATGGAATCGTGGCGTCGTCCTGATGGACCCTGCTTTACCAGGGCGGTTTGCTTTTCGTGGCGACCCAGCGCAGTGCTCTGATGTGTTTCGTCATCACCTCTCCTCTGTTTCGTGCCGCTCTTTACGCGCCCGCGGCTCTTCTTACATTCCTCGGCACGGGAGTGGGCGGCCTTTGCGTTTATTGGTCGTTTTTGCGGACGATGCGTTGGATAGCCTGCGTGATGTCAACGAATCGATCAACCGCCAACGAGCAGCGCTTTCATTCAGCAGAACGAAATCTGCTGACTTACGCCAGCGCCTGAATGGCTTCAGTGACATCAAGAATCCCGCGCTCTGGACGCCCTTTGGCAGCGGCAAGCGGATCGGGCAGGTGAGTATCTCGGCAAACTCCATCGCGGCCGGTCATGATCCTGATCTGAACTCCTCGAATGGTTTGGTTATATCGGCACGGCACTTTTTGATTTTCTGCGCGGCCTTCGTCTACACCGTGATCATCCGCGTCCGGGACCTGCCCCCGGAGCGCTCGATGTGGGCGCAGTGTAATCTCGCGATCTTCCTCTTCATGATGGATCTGGCAGATTACCAATGGTCCGGCCCTGCACGTGTCCCCGATCCAATTCTACTTCTGGGTGGCCATCGGCAACGTACTCTATCTTCTGAGCGAGCCGCGCCAGGAGCCTGAGTCGCAACCCGCCCGCGAGACGCGGGTCCCCGAGCCTTCGCTGGGCGGTCTCTGGCGACCGTCGGGAGTCGTGAGCGACCGTGGCCTCCCGGCCATCGTGAGCACCGACCACTGCGCCGACCCGGGTCAGGGCGCGAGGCTGGCCAGCACGTCGCGGTAGAGTTTCACGACGCCCCGCTCAAAGGTCTCCCAGCGAAACGTGCCGCCTGCGCGAGTCCGCGTTCGCGCATCATCCGCTGGAGGCTCGGCGAACCGAGGGACTTCGCCAACGCGGCAACCAGCTCGTCAACGTCGCGGACATCTTCCACAAACCTCGGCGCGGTCCCCGCCGACCTCAAGCAGCGACGAGTGACGCCCGCAGATCACCGGTGTGCCACAGGCGATCGCCTCCAGCACGGTAAAGCCAAAGCCTTCAAACAGTGACGGGTGGGCGACCGCACGAGCTCCGCGATAAAGCGTCGCCATCTCGGGGTCGGTCGGGTAGGCGACTTCACGGATGGAGGTCCTTCTCAGCGTCCGGCGCACCTCTCCCCACGTCTCGTAGCGATCCCGCCGGCTCGCCGCGGCTACATTCCCCGCAAAGACGAGGGCGACGGGGTCGGACCCTGCGTGCCGGAGATTGTAAGCTTCGATCGCGCGCACGAGGGGGAGCACGTTCTTGCGCGGCGCCGAGACTGCCCCCGCGTAGAGGACATAGTTTTGTGGGAGCGACAGGCTGCGGCGCAGAGGCTCGTCGTGCGGCTGGGCCTGTGGCTGGTAAATGGCGTGGTCTACGGCCAGCGGCAAAGCACGGACTCGATCTGGAGATATCCCAAGAAGTTCGATCGCGTCCTGCCGCGTGAAGTCGGAGATCGCGATCAGCCAGAGCGCTTCACGCCGCCGGGCGAAACACTCCGTGGTGGCGCGCAGGGTCGCGGCACTCACGCGCTCAGGGAAAAAGTCTGCCGCCAGCGCGATCTCCTGGGCGCGAGCGGGCGATCTCCCCACGGCCAGCAGCTGGTGAACTGCAAGACGGAAAACCCGCGTTGCCGAACCTTTGGCGCGTAACGGTGCCGTTGCAGCCATTCGCGCCACGGGTGGGTGATCCACCGATTTACGAGGGGCAGAGACGGCGGATCGAAGAGCCGGGTCACTCCACCGCGATGGCTGCGAAACGCCGCCTCCTCGTCGCTCCGCTGCTGCCATGGTGTGCTGGTCAAAACCTCAAGTCCCCATCTGCCGGGCTATCGAAAGCAGCGCCCGGTAAATGTGTTCGGCCACACGCACAAAACTCGTCGTAAAAGCCTGGCGTGCAAACAGCGCCCGCTGCACGCCGAGGCCGAAAAGCTCCAGGCCGAGCTGCGGATTAGCCACGGGAAATCAGGACATACATACGGTGGGACCTCCCGTAACACGCCCGCTCGGCAAGGGAAAGGTTTGCTCGGCTTGCGCCCGCCCCGCTGGCTGAATGGGCGCAGGCAAATTCTTGTCGGGCGTTGATTCTTTTTCGATGCACCCTCCTGGTTTTCACCGAATAAAGCGCCTGCGTCCGCCTCTTTCTTCCGCCGGCTTCGCTCCCGCCCACCTTCATGAATTCCTCACTCGTCACGCTCTGGTTGGCCTGCGCAACCATCTCCGTTTTGGCTGCAGCGAGGAATCAATGGCTTCGCCTACCACCTCTTCCTCTCGGGTGAGGAGCGGCGCCATTGGGACCAGCGGCTGCGGGATGTCCTCTCGTGTGAAGATCACCGGCATCTTCCCCGGCACCCGGATGCGGGTACGATCCGGAATGGCGTGATGACGATGCACAACGGCGTCCGTGTCCATGCCGGAAGCTACTACGGATGGGGGATGCATCGGCTGCTTCACGCCAGCCGTGGGTGCCATGAACCGCAGGAGGAGCGCGTCTTTACCCAGGTGCTGGACCGCATGCCCGCCGCGGCGGTGATGGTGGAGCTGGGCGCATACTGGGCCTTCTACTCCTTTGGTTTGCCCAGGCGGTCCCCCAAGCCGCCTGTCTTATGGTGGAGCCCGATGCGGGAAACATGGCCAAAGGTCAGGCGAACTTTGCCCTCAACGGAGGGTCGGTGAGTTCATCCTCGGCCGGGCCGGGCGGACCGACAGCGAGAAGCCCGCCTGCGTTTCGATCGATGGTTTGATCCGCCACCGCCAGCTCGCACGCATCCACCTCCTGCATAGTGATATCCAGGGCTTTGAAATGGAGATGCTAGCCGGCGCCGCGGATGCGTTGTCGCGACGGCTGATCGATTACCTTTTCATCTCCACGCACTCGAATGACCTGCACCGCGACTGTGCGCATCATTTGGAGTCATGTGGCTACCGGGTCATCTACTCGATCAATCTGGACGAGTCATTTTCTCAGGACGGCCTGCTCGTGGCGCAGCGTCCGGGCCTCGAGCCGCTTCCGGCCTTAAACCTCCACAAGCGCTCCTCGCCGGTTTCTGCCGTATGAAAGAGTGGTTTGCCCGCAGCTTCCCGCGCCTCGCGAATCTTCGCTGGTGGCTCCACGCGGTGGTCGACGCGGCCCGGCCGACGAAGTCATTTGCGCAGAATGGCGAGGATACCTTCCTCGTCGGCAGGCTGCCGCAGGACTCGGCTGGCCGTGGCTTCTACATCGATGTCGGCGCCATCATCCTACTCGGCTCTCCAATACCTATCGCCTTTACCGGGCGGGTTGGCGTGGACTCGTGGTCGAGCCAAATGCTGCGTTTCGCCTGCTGCATCGCTGCTTCCGGCCACGCGATTCCTTTGTGAACATCGGTGTCGCGCGCACGCCGGGCCTGCTGCGGTTTTATCACCACACCTGGGCGGTCCTCAGTGGATTCGGCGACCAATCCGCAGCCGGCCGCCGCTATTCCGAATACCTTCCCGTCCTCCGCTGGACTCGCTCCTGCCGATGGTTCCAGCGACCGATCTCGTGGTCCTCTCGATCGATGTGGAGGGGCTGAACTCAGAGGTGCTGCAGAGCGGTGAGGCACTGCTCAGCCGGGTCGGCTACGTGATCATCGAATATGGCGACGAGGAGTCGCAATCGTGGAATTCCTGAGCGCCCGCGGCTTCACCATCATCCACCGCACGGCGCACAAATCTCATCGCCAGCCGCGCCGCAGCTCGATGAAGCGCCTGGCGATCTGGAGCGGTCGGCGAAGGCCACGCCTGGGCCGATGATCGCAGGTCCCGCTGCCCAAGCGACAGGCGGGTGAGCGTTGTCATTCCGAGCTGGAATGGGGCGGCGCTCCTCCGACGCCACCTGCCCGGAGTGCTCCAGGCGCTGCGGCAATACAGCGCGGAGACCGAATGCCTGGTGGTCGATGACGGGAGCGAAGATGACACTGTCGCAATGCTCCAGGCTGACTTCCCCGCGGTCACGATCGTCCGGCGGAGCCGCAACAGCGGGTTTTCGGCAGCGGCAAACGCGGGGATTCGGGCGGCAGGATTTCCGCTCATTCTGCTGCTCAACAACGACATGGAGGTGGCCCCCGATTTCCTCGCTCCTCTGGTCGCCCGGTTTGCGAAGAACGATGCGCTCTTTGCCGTGAGCGCCCTGCAGATCGCGGGAGGTCGGGAGGGACCGCCGGATGGCTACCGCGTGTTGCCGTTTCGCTTCGGACAATTCCTCGCCGGCGACCAAGACGCGCGAGGCGTTTGCCGGCCATGCGACCATGGCGCTGGGCTACGCAAATGGCGGGTGCAGCCTCTTCTCGCGCGAAAAGCTGCTCGCGATCGGCGGCTTCTGCGAGCTCTTCGATCCCTTCTACTGGGAAGACGTCGAGCTCAGCGTGCAGGCGCTCAAGCGGGGCTGGGCGATCGAGTTCGAGCCCCGGAGTCGCGTGGAGCATTGGCATAGCTCCACCACGCGCCGCCGGCCGCGTGAATTGGGTTTCATCCCTGCGCGAAACTACTTCCTCCTGCACTGGATCGTGCTCGATGGCCTCGCGCTCTGGAGCGTGCATTTGCTGCTCCTGCCGCTGCGCGCACTCTCCAAGCTGCTGCGGGGGCAGTGGGCGTTTCACCACGGTCTGCTCCGATCCATCCGGCTGATCGGACCGCTCGTCGCACACCGCCGGGCTCGCCAGACGGGGGCGATTCACTCACTGGCGGGCGGTGCTGCAGCGCTCGCGGGTCCCCCCTTATCTCGCCGACCGCAGCAGCGAGAAATGACGCCCGGTGGCCAGCCAGCAGAGGAGCCGGCCGGCGCGGCGAAAGAGCGCGCGCAGCAGGCGGCCAGTGGCGGATTGCGCGTTCGAATTCACGTAGACCGCGAGCACGTAGCGAGCACGGTGCGGGGAGAGTGTCTTCCAGAGCGCGAGCATCTCTGCGAACCCGATGAAGAGTGGCTGCGGCTGAGGTGGAGGGTCGCCCGGCCGCTGCCGACGATAGAGCGCGAGGTTGCGCCTGACCTGATTACTCATCCGCGGTGCGATGCCGTAGTTGGCCTCGCACTGTGTGGTGATCCGCTCCGCACTCTCGTAGCGCCGGTAGTAGCCGAGGATCCCCGGTGAGCGGAGAAAACCGCCGTGCAGGGCGACCCGGAACCAGAAATCGAAATCCGGCGTAAAGCGAAACTGGGCCCGGAAGCCTCCGAGCTGGCGCGCGAGATCCACGCGGAAAGCGATGCCGGTGTAGAAGACATTGCGCACGCAGAGATCGGCGAGCGTCTGCATTCCATCGTATTCCGCCTGGCTCTGTTCGCCGGTGATGGCGCCGGTCTCATCGATGAAGTAGCTGCGGCTGAAGATCACCGCCGCGCCGCGATCGAGCAGTGGCTGGAGCCGCTCGACGAACTCCGGCGCGACGCGGTCGTCGTCATGCACGATCGCCAGATACTCGGTCTCGCAATGCTCGATACAGCGGTTCCAGTTCCCTGCCATGCCGACGTTTCGCTCGTTGCGGATGTAGCGAATCCGCGGGTCGGCGTAGCGGTGGACGGCTGCAGCGAAGTCGAAAGCCGTGGAGTCATTGTCGACCACGAGGATGCGCACAGGCACGGTCTGTCGCAGCGCCGACTCGAGTGCTTCGGTGAAAAAGGACGACCGATTGTAAACGGGGATCGCGATCGTCAGGCGGTCTTCCATGGATCACGGAACCAAAGCAGATGCGCCCAGAAATCGCGCGGCCGAATGCTGAGTCCACGGACGGCGCGGAGGACGGTCCACCAGTTGTTGAAGGCGGCCTGCACCACCCCGGCGGAGAGCAGCAGCCCCCAGACGCCGAGCCGCGGCGTGAGGAGGATGCTGAGTGAGACGATGGCGATCCCGGAGAGCAGCGCGGGCTTGAGAAAGGGATTCCGATTCTCCGAGAGCACGAGGGTCGCGTAGAGCGAGTGATGCATCTCGAGAAACTGGATCACGCACAGCGCGACGAGCGGTGCGGTCGGGAGCAGTGGAGTGTTTGACCCGATGAGCGCCAGCGCGTGGGGGCCCACCAGCACGAGGCCGAGTGATCCCGTGGCGAAAGTGAGCACCGCGAACCGCAGGCGGCTGACAAAGAGCCGGGCGATCGCGATATCGCCACCCGAGATGCGCAGTTGGTTGAAGGCCGGCTGCTTGACGTGAACCCACACGCCGCTGAGCCCGACGAGCAGCAGGACCAGCTGGAAGCTGATGCCATACGAAGCGGTCGTCGCGAGTTCCAGATACGCGCTGCAGATCAGCGTGTTGGCATTCAGGATCAGAAAGGTGCCCAGCGAGACCAGCCCGGTGCGCCACGCGTTGGGCCAGATGGCAGCAAAGATCGGGCGGTGGAGCTGCGGGCGTGGCAGACCTTCCGGGAGCTGCACCGCCGCAGTGAAGGCGTGGCGGCCATAGGCGCGGACAAAGAAGCCCATCAGCAGGGCGGCCGTGACCAGGGACCAGAGACCAAATCCGGCGAGAAAACCAAGCGTGGCCGTGAGGTAGTAGACGGCCATGCCAAACACGGTGACCTGCTGGCTGGTGCGAATCTGCCCGATCCCGCCGAGCAGCGCAGGCCAGCGGCCGCCGAGGAAACCGAGGCTGACCGCCAGCGCATATACGACCCAGGCCCCGCGAACCGTGGCGGCATCCTGAATGCCTGCTGATTTCCACCAGACCCAGGCGCCGCCACCGATCTCGAGCAGCAGCAATACGGCCAGACCGACCCAAAGATAGTAGGCGCGAAGGGTGGCGAGGAGATCGCGCAGCAGCGTCCGATTGGGCCCGCAGCCCGGTGCTGCGGATTCCTGCACGCCGAAGGCCGAAAGCTGCGTGGCGCCCGCCCAGGCGTAGGCGGTCATGCGGGAAACCGTCAGTTCGAAACCCATGTCGAGCAGCGCCGCAAAGCCGCCGAGCGAACCAAAGACGTACCACATCGCGAGGTGCTCCGGCGGAAGCTGGCGGAGGACGATCGGGAGGACGAAGACGCTGGCGCCGACTCGCAGCAAGGTGCCGAGGAAGCTCCACGCCACCGCCGACTCGGAGATCCGGCGAACGAGTGCCTTCATCGCAGACGCTCGCTCGTCATGGCAGCGCTGGCACGTAGCGCATCACTTCATCGGCGCGGTATGGTATCGCGCCAAACTGAAGCCGCCCCGTGGCCTGCCATTCGCCCCACCAATGCTCGGCGAAGGCACGGAGCGTCTGCGGCTGGCCGGTGGCGACGTGGTGGATGCGCGGCGCGCCGAGGGTGGCGGTGGGTTGTGCGGCTTCGGTGAGGAAGGCCGCGGCGACTTGCTCGGCGGGCACAAAGTCGCGCACCTGCTCGCCGGCGGTCATGGGAAAATCGCGGCCGCTTTCCGCCGCGGCGCGCAGGGCCGGCCAGAAGCGTTTGGCGTCCTCGCCTTCGCCGAAGACGTGAAAGGGACGCATGACCGTGACGACGGCTTTTTGCTGTACGGCGAAGCCGAGCGCCGCCATGGTCGCGGCGGCTTTGGAAGCATGGTAGGGGCCGGTGGGCTCGAGCGGGGCGTCGATGGGGATGCGTTCGTAACGCGCGCCTGCGGCACCGTACTCGAAACAGGTGCCGCAAATGACGAAGCGCTCCACGCCCGCGGTCCGCGCGCGCAGCCAGAGCGCGAGGCTGTCTTGCACATTTACCTGAAAGCAGTCGCGCCAGGTCGCCGCGCCGGGATCGACGCCCGCCGCCGCGAGATGGATGAAGGCGTCGACGCCGGTGAACGCGGAGTCCGGCAGCTCGGCCCACGTTTCCTCCCGCCACTCCGGCTCTCGCGGCAGCGGCAGGCGCGCGGTGCGGCCGGGACGGCGGAGCGCGACGACTTCATGGCCGGCGCGCAGTGCGGCGACGAGGAAGTGCGAGCCGATGAAGCCGGTGCCGCCGGTGACGAGCAGCTTCACACCTGGGTGGCAAAGAAGGCGTCGATGCGCTCGGCGGAGAAGTCGAGCATCTCCTGCGTGAGGCCGGGATAGACGCCGATGAAGAGCGTCTGGTTCATGATCGTGTCCGTGCCGGTGAGCTCGACGGGCACGCGGCGCGGGATGTCGCGGAAGCCGGGTTGCTTGAGGATGTTGCCGCCGAAGACGAGGCGCGTCTCGATGTTCACCTCCTCCAGCCAGCGGATGAATCTCCGTCGCTCGAGGTGGTCGCGCAGCGTGATCGGGAAGCCGAACCACGAGGGATCTGCCTTGGCCGGCCACGTCGGGAGAATGAGGTGCTCCTGATGCCGCGCGAGGCGCTCGAGATAAAAGCGCGCGTTGCGGCGGCGGGCGTCGATGAACTGCGGCAGCTTCTTGAACTGCGCCACGCCGAGCGCGGCCTGCATTTCGGAGACCTTCAGGTTATAGCCGAGGTTCGAGTAGATGTATTTGTGATCGTAGCCGAAGGGGAGCTCGCCGAGCTGCCACTCGAACCGTTTGCCGCAGGTGTTGTTCACGCCCGGCTCGCACCAGCAATCGCGCCCCCAGTCGCGCATCGAGAGACAGGTGCGGCGGATGCCGGTGTCGTTCACCACGACCATCCCGCCTTCGCCCATGGTCATGTGATGCGCAGGGTAAAAGGAGATGGAAGACATCGCGCCAAAGCTGCCGACGAGCTTGCCGTCCCACGTGGCGCCGAGCGCGTCGCAGCCATCCTCGAGCACCCACAGATCGTGCCGCTTCGCCACGTCGAGGATGACGTCCATGTTGCACGGGATGCCGACGGTGTGTGGCATGAAGATGCAGCGCGTGCGCGGGCCGATGGCGGCTTCGAGCTGCGTGACGTCGATGTCGTATTCGCCCGGCTGGCAGTCGACGAAGACGGGGATGAGGCCGTTCTGGATGATCGGAGTGAGGGTGGTCGGGAAGGTGACCGCGGGCGTGATGACTTCGTCGCCAGGCACGAGATGCCCCTTCACCTGCGGACTGCAAAGGGTCGCGATCATCAGCAGGTTTGCGGAGGAGCCGGAGTTGACGAGGAAAGCGGCATTGGCGCCAAAGAATTCCTTCATCGTTTTCTCGAACTCGTTCGCGAACGGGCCGGCAGTGAGCCAATACTGCAGCACGCTTTCCACGCCGTGCTGGAGTTCGTCGTGATCGAAGACGCGGCCGGCGTAGGAGACCTTTGTCTGGCCGGGATCGAACGGTCTCTTGGCGTGCGCGAGGTCGTGATACTCGTGGACGAGCTTCATGATTTCGGCGCGGAGTTCGTCCTTGGAGCGGGATTGATTCATGGCAAGGGGCGGAGGCCGATGGCGAGGTAGGTGGCGCTGGGAAAGTCGGCAGGTTGAAACAGGCGCCGCGCGTCGGCGAGCACGCGCGGGGTGAGCGAAGAGAGCTGGCGATACTCCGGCCATGCGGTGGCGACCACGACAGCATCGGCAGTGGCGGCCGTGCCGGTCCAATCGTCGAGGAAGGTGACCGGCTGGCCGGCATAGTGACGCCGCGCATTCTCCAGCGCGATGGGATCGTGCGCGCAGACGCGGGCGCCGAGCGCGAGGAGGCGGTCGATGATGCGGAGCGACGCGGACTCGCGGAGGTCGTCGGTGTCGGGCTTGAAGGCGAGGCCGAGCACGAGGATCGCCCGGTCGCGGAGATCGCCGAGCGCGGATTCGAGCTGGCGGATGATCTGCAGCGGCTGCGCATCGTTTACGTCGAGCACGGCCTGGAGCGCGTGCATCGGGAGCCCGCGATCCTGCCCGAGCGTGCGGAGCGCCTGGACGTCCTTGGGGAAGCAACTGCCGCCGAAGCCGCAGCCGGGGATGAGGTAGCTGAGAATCTGCGGGCGCACGCGGCCAGCGGGCGTGAGCGGGCTCCAGCGCTTGTCGAGATGCACGCCCTGCATCACGTCGCGGACGTCGATGCCGCCGAGCTCGAAGCACAGGTTGGCGAGTTCGTTCACAGCGGAGATCTGCGTCGCGAGCAGGCAGTTGTTCGCGTACTTGATCATCTCGGCGGTGCGGGTGTTGACCGCGAGTTTTTCGCAGGTCCACGGCGCGTAGAGTGCCTCGAGCAGCGCAAGCGTGCGCGGGTCTTCGTGGCCGAAGACGATGCGATCCGGCTGCATGAAATCCTCGATCGCGTTGCCTTCGCGCAGGAACTCCGGGTTCATCCCGAGCCCAATCTCACCGGCCACTTTTCCCGACGCGACTTGCAACGCCTCCCGGACAATGGTGTCGGTGGTGCCGGGGACGACGGTGCTTTTCACGACCACGGCGACGAAGCGATCCAGCGTGCGCAAGACCGCGCCGATCTGCTCGGCGGCGCTGCGGATCGCGGTGAGATCGATGCGGCCAGCCACCGACGGCGTGCCAACGGCGATGAGCACAAGGTCGGCGGCGGCTACGGCCGCGGCGAGATCGAGCGTAGCGCGGAAGCGTCGTGCAGCACGCACCTCGGCGAGCAGCCCGGGCAGGCCGTGTTCGTGGATGTGTGGCTGACCGGAGTTGAGTTGCGCGACTACTTCCGGGCGAAGATCGACGCAGGTGACATCGTGCCCTTTCGCCGCGAGGCAAACGCCCGAGACGAGACCCACGTAGCCGGTGCCGATGACGGCGACTTTCATGCGTCGGCGCTCGTGGGGTGATCGAGGTAGTAGCGATACATCCGCGCGAGACCTTCCTCGAGCGGGATGCGCGGCGCATAGCCGAGTCGCTCGCGTGCCTTGGTGATGACGGGGCAGCGACGGTTCGGGTTGTCGGTGAGGTAATTGGGATCCTCGCTCTGCTGGAACTTAACCTGCAGCGCGCGCCCGGTGGCGGCGATCACCTTCGCGGCGAGGTCGCGCATGGAGATCTCGGGTTCCTCGGTGCCGATGTTGAAGGGCTCGCCATTTTCCTCGCTGAGCAGCGCGAGCAGGTAGCCGGTGATCGCATCGGAGATGTAGCAGAAAGTGCGCGTCGCGCGGCCATCGGAGAGCAGCACGAGATCGCGGCCAGCGAGCACGTCGCGGAAGAAATCGGGCAGCACACGGCGGTCGCTGATCTTCAGGCCGGGGCCGTAGTTGTTGAACGGGCGGACGATTTTCACCGGCACGCGATGCTGCTGCCAGAAGTTCACGCAGAGCGTCTCGCCGTAGCGCTTTGACTCGTCGTAGCAGGCACGCGGGCCGGTGCAGCTGACGTTGCCGCGGTAGGTCTCGGGCGTCGGGATGAAGGCCGGATCGGGATCGCCATAGATCTCGCTGGTGGAGAAAAAGAGGAAGCTCTCGACTGGCTGGCGCACGGCGTGGTCGAGCAGCAGCCGCAGCCCGGTGACATTTGCGTCCATCGTCGCGATCGGGTGCTGGCGGTAGAAAATGGGCGAGGCGATGGAGGCCGCGTGAATGATGAAATGCGCCGCGCCCGGATCATTCGGCTCGGTGATATCGCGCTGCTCGATGCGCAGGTCCGCGCGGTCGCGCAAGGCTTCCAGCCAGTCCGGAAGCCCGCGCGAGAAGTTATCCCATACGATCAGTTTGCACGGTGCGGCGAGCTGGCCGGAGTCATTCAGCGCGAGAAAGAAATGGACGAATTGTGCGCCGAGAAAACCTGCGCCGCCGGTCAGTAGCACGCGCTTCCCGGAGAAGCGCAGCGCCTTGCGGCCAAGATTGGCGAGGACTTCCCGCGCGTCGCGGAGCAGATGCGGATCGAGACTCACGGCCACACCTTCCACGGCGCCTTGCCTTCGGTCCACAAGCGGTTGAGCAGCAGGAACTCCTGATACGTGTCCATCGGCTGCCAAAAGCCGTCGTGCCGATAGGCGCCCAGCTTGCCTTCGGCGGTGAGGCGCCGCAGCGGCTCCTGCTCGAGCATCATCGCCGGGTCGCCATCGAGGTAATCGAAGAAGCGCGGGCTGCAGACCATGTAGCCGCCATTGATATAGCCGCCCTCCGCCTGCGGCTTTTCATTGAAACCCTCGACCACGCCTGCGTCCGTGAGACTCAGCTCGCCAAAGCGCCCCGGCGGATGCACGGCGGCCAGCGTGACGATCGCGCCGCTGCGCCGGTGCTGCTCGATCGAGGCGGGGATGTTCACATTGCCCACGCCATCGCCATAGGTGAGGAGAAAGTCGTCGCCGCCGACATATTTGCGCACCTGATGGATGCGATACGCGGTCATCGAGTTTTCCCCCGTCTCCGCGAGCGTGACCTCCCACTGCTCCTCGGTGTGGTGCGTGTGAAACTGCACGGCGGGCTTGCGGCCGAGCCTCAGCGTCGTGTCGCATGTGTTCCAGAGATAGTTCCGGAAGTAATCGCGGATCATTTCCCCCTTGTAGCCGAGGCAGAGCACAAACTCGTGGAAGCCGTAGTGCGCGTAGGTCTTCATGATGTGCCAGAGGATCGGCCGCTCGCCGATCGGCACCATCGGCTTTGGCCGATACTCGGTCTCTTCGCGCAGCCGGGTGCCGCGACCGCCGCAGAGGATGACGACTTTCATGCAGGTTCAGCTTTCGGGGGAGCTTCCGTGACTGGCTGCCGGAGCAGGAAGGCGACAGCGCGCCCTTTAGCGCAGCCGAGGGCTCGGTTGGATTGGTTTTCCATCGGCATTCACGCCGCTGAATGACTTCAGGTCCGGCGTAAAGGTCAGCTTGATCTCACGGCCGACATCGGCAGGGCCCTTGATCACCTTGTAGGTGACCGTCAGTGGCGCGGTGACTTCCCAGCGAATGTCGTAGCCACTCCGTTGCCAGTCCTGGGCTTCGAGCACGCCGTCGGCGCGGAACTTGATCTCCGTGGGGCTGGCTCCATTCCACCGCCATGTGCTGTCGGCAATCCGGCTGCGAAAGATGCTCGGATCACCTCCACCGACTCGCACGGAGTCGCGCTCGGCGCGGACGGCGAGCGCTGCGTCGAGGTTTCCACGGGTCGTGAAGCTGCGTTCGAGACGCTGCAATTCTCCTTCGTACCAGTTCATCACGGGACGCAGGGCATCGGCCTTTCGGCGATCGTGTTCACGCTGCAGCGCTGCAAGTTCGGGCGGCGTACCCTCGGCTGCGGCGGCCGTCGTGGCCAGCGCCAGCAGCAGGGGGATGGTTCGCGCAAAGAGGTGGTGAACGGAGGACATGGGCGACTGCGCGGCATAGTGGCCTCCGTGACGGGCCGGCCAAGCCGAAACTCGCCCCAAAAATCACTCCCGGGCCTTGCTGTCGATGATCAGCGTGACTGGACCGTCATTGACCAGCGCTACCTGCATCATCGCTCCAAAGCGGCCGGTCTGAATCGGCCGGCCGAGCAGCTCTGCCAGGCGCTGAATCAGCGCCTCATAAAGCGGAATGGCGATCTCGGGCCGCGCCGCGCGATGCCAGCTCGGGCGGGTGCCCTTGCGGGTGCTCGCGTAGAGGGTGAACTGACTGACCAGCAGGATCTCGCCGCCGGCTTCGGCTACCGATTGACTCATCTCGCCGCGTTCGTCGGTAAACAGCCGCAGGCCGCAGATCTTTCGCGCCAGCCAATCGATATCCTCCGCCCCGTCGTCGGCGGCCTTTCCCGCCAGGACGAGCAGGCCATGGCCGATGGATCCGATCACCGCGCCCTCGACCGAGACCGAAGCGGATGTGACGCGCTGCACGACAGCGCGCATCAGCGATCGCCGCAGGGTGCGGACAGCTGCGGAGCGGATGGTGATTTCTTGGGAAAAGCCATTGTGTGCGGGCGGGCGCTGGGCGAAACCAGCAGGACTCGACCAAGGCAGCAATCAGCAAATCCTCAGCGCCCGAACCATGAAAAAACTCGCCCTGCTCCTAACCGCGATCGCTTTCAGCTCGCTCGGCGGCATCTTCAGCGCGGCCGTGGCGCAGGAGTCGGCGCCGAATGCAGCGGCCGCTGCCGGCAACGCCGCGCGTCGACTGCCACTCTACGCGCGCATCGAGGCAATCGATCTGGCGACCAAAACCTTCACCACAAAAAAGAAGGACGGGACGATCGTGAAGTATTTCGTCACGCCGACCACGGAGATCTCGAATGTCGGGACTCCGGCGCGCTTTGAGGACCTGCAGGTCGGGCAGACGGTCAGCGGTCTCCGCGCGAAGAAAAGCGCGAGCGAGTACGAGGTGGTAAAGATCACCAAGTTCGTCGTGGCTGTGCCGGCGACTCCGGAACCGGCGACGGAGTAGCGGCGAAGCACGGCGACCTGGCCATGCGCATTCATCGCGCAGGCTGGTCGGTCAGCGTGGTTTGCGCGTGGTGGCTTTGAGGAAGGTGACGAGGTCGGAGAGTTCCTGGCGCGTGAGGATCTGGTCGAAGCCCTGCGGCATCAGCGAGACGCTGCCGGGGGTTAGTTCGGCGATGTCGCTGCGCGCGATGCGCTGTTCGGCGCCGGGGGCGATGGCGAGGGTGATGGCGTCGCTGGCTTCGCTGCGGAGCAGGCCGGTGAGTTCGCCGCCCGCTTTCAGCCGCACCTGCATCGGCTCATAGCTGCGCACGAAGCTCGCGCTCGGGTAGACGATGGCCTCGAGCAGATCGCGCTCGCTGCGGACCTCGCCGATGGCGGTGAGATCGGGGCCGAACTTGCCGCCGGCGTAGCCCATCGAGTGGCAGGTCGTGCAGGCGGCCTTGGCGCTGTTGAAGACGAGCTGGCCGCGGTAGACGTCGCCCGGCGGAAGCTCGGCGGCGATGGCGTCGAAGCGGGCGCGCTGCTGCGCGGCGTCTAGGTTCAGGCGGGCGAGGATGGCGTCGGCGTCGGGGCGGACGACCTCGGGGAGTTTGGTGAAAAGGGTGCGCAACGGCGCGGCGAGGCTGGAGCCGAGGGCCGGTGAGTTCTGCAGCGCGGCGAGGAAGCGGCGCGCTTCGGGTTCGCGCAGAGAGCGGTCGAAGGCGGGGAGGAGGCGGGAGAGTTCGAGCGGGCCGAGTTTCGGAAAATGCGCGAGGAGTTGGTCGCGCTGCGTTTCGTCGAGCTTGGCGCGGGCGAGGACGGTGGCGGCGGCGACGCGGGTGGGCGCAGGCTGCGCGGGATCGAGCTGGCTGAGGAGCAGCGCGAAGAGTTCGGCATCCGGCGCGACGGCGCCGGCGGGCAGGCTGGAAAGCGCGGCGAGGCGGAGATCGGTGGCGGCCTGCGCATCGCGCGCGACGGCGAGGAGTGGCGCGACGAGCGTGGCGGCTTCCTTCTTCGCGACAAAGCGGCTGGCGGCGGCGACGGCTTCGCGACGCACGGCGGGGTCGGTCGAGGCGAGCGCGGTGGCGGTGGCTTCGATCCACGCGGCGGGGATGGGATTCACGGCGGCCTGACCGAAGGCGCGGAGAATGGAGAGCTGCGTGGTCGGCTGGCCTTCGCGCAGCAGCGTGGCGGCGGCGGATTGCAGGCTGGCGTCGCGGGCCATGACGGCGAGGAGCGACTCGAGGTCGGCGCGTTCGGTGTCGGCGAGCGCGGGCGTTTCGAGTCGCGTGCGGAGATGAGTGGCGAGCGCGGCGCCCCAATCGGGATGACGGCTGGCGATCCACGTGGCGGTTTGTTTCAGCGTCGCGTCGGGTGAGGCGAGCAGCGGGATCAAGGCCGGGGCGGAAAGCGGCGCGCCGTCCATTTCGCTCAGGGCGATCAGCGCGGCGCGGCGGGTGGCGGCGGGGGCGTCCTTGGCGGCGCGTTCGAGCGCGGGCGCGTCGCCGATTTCGATGAGGGCGAAGGTGAGGGCGTGTTCGAGGAAGCGGTCGTCGCCGACGCTCGCGACGGCGGCGAGCAGCGCGGGGACGGCGCGGGGGTCGCGGAGTTGCGCGAGGGCTTCGGCAGCGACGCGGCGGAGGTGCGCGGGTGAATCGGCCGCGCTGACGATCGCGATGAGGCGTTCGACGGCGGGCTTCACGCGGAGCAATCCGGCGAGGCGCGCGGCGACTTGGCGCACGCTGGCGTCTTTGTCGTCGAGCGCGGTGAGCAGCGGAGGGGTGGCGGCTTCGGCGGGCAGCCGCGCGAGGGTCCACAGCGCAGCGAGGCGCGCATCGGGGGCGTTCGCTTTCGCGAGGAAATCCGTCATCGGCGCGACGGCGGCGGCGCCGTGGCGCGCGAGTGCGGCGGTCGCGCGCTCGACGACGGCGACGCGCGGATCGCTCAGCAGCGCGGCCAGCGCAGCAGGCGAAAGCTTCCCCCACGCGATCCGCAATCCGCGCGGGTCGGCGACCTTTTCCACTCCGGTCCGCCGGATGCGGTAGATCGCGCCGAGCACGTCGGGCTTGGCGAGCTGCGAGGTGGGGCAACACAGCTTGTACCAGCCGCCGGTGTCGACCAGGAGCAGGCTGCCGTCGGCGTCTTCGATCACGTCGGTGGGGTGGAAGTCGGCGTTGCTCGAAATCAGGAAGTCGGAGTCAACCGTGCGGAAGGTCGCGCCGGCGGGCGCGAGCTGGTGGCGCGTGACTTTGTGCAGGTTGAAGAGGCAGGTGAGGAAGCTGTCGCGCAGGTCGTCGCCGAGACCGCGGCCTTCGATGCGCGCGAAGCCGCACGGGGCGCCGGCGCCGAAGTGCGTGAGCGCGGGGAGCAGGTCGCCGGTGCGCGCGACGCCTTCCGCAGCGTCGTTCACTTTTGGGAAGACGCTGCCGAAGACCGCGTGGCCGAGGCCGTCGCGTTTCCCCGGGCCGGAGAGGTCGAGGAAGGTGGAGCTGAAGATCGGCTCGCCGAGGCGCGTGAAGGCGACATCGACGGGATTGTCCATGCCGCCGGCCATCACAGATTCGAGGCCGGTGCCATCGGGGCGGCAGCGGAAGATGTGCGACGCGCGGTCGCGCAGCGGCGGGCGGCCGGGGCGCTCGTGGGTCTGCTCGGCGAAGGCGCCCTTGGTCCAATAGATCCAGCCGTCCGGCGCAGCGTACGGGCCGTGCAGATCGTTGGCGCAGCCGGTGAGGGTCTTGCCGTCGTACCATTCCACGCGCTGGTCGGCGACGCCGTCGTCGTCGGTGTCGGTGAGCTTCCAGATGTGCGGCGGCGCGCCGACGTAGAGCGAGCCGTCGCGCCACATCGCGCCCTGCGGGAGCATCAGCTTGTCGGCGAAGACGGTGCGGCGATCGAAGCGGCCGTCGCCATCGCTGTCTTCGAGCCGCACGACGCGATGCGGGCGGTCGATGAGCTGCTGGTCGGTCTTCGCGTTCGAGCCGGAAGAATCGGTGACGTAAAGGCGGCCGCGCTCGTCGAAGGCCGCGGCGATCGGGCGCGGGACGAGATCGGAGCCGGCGGCGATTTCGATCGTGAAGCCCTCCGGCAGCGTGAAGCGATGCGCACCGAGCGGGACTTCGGCGGCGTGAGCGCTCGCGAGACTGAGGCCGGCGAGCAGGGCGATGCGGGGGGACATGCGCCGGGTCATGGCGGTTTACTTCGCGGGCAGTTGCGCGGTGATCGCGGCGGCGACTTTCTCGGCCAGCGCCTTGCTGCCTTCGGGGGTGAAGTGGACGTTCTTTTCGCGCTGCCAGCCGGGGTTCGCGAGGACGGCGGAATGCAGGTCGTTGATGGGCACGCCGGCCTCTTTCATGATGCGCGCGGCGGCTTCGTTGTAGGCCACCTCGGAGCCGGCGACGCGGCCGACGGTGCCTTCGGGAACGGGCGTCGTATTCGCCCAGATGAGCTTCGCGCCGGTGCCCTGCAGCTTGGCCACGAGGGCGCGCAGATTTTTCTCATAGACCTCGACGGTGGCGACCACGGGACCGGCGTCGTCGAGCTTGTTGTTGGCCCAGTGCTTGAGGTCGTGCAGGCCCCAGTTGAAGTGGATGACGTCCCACTTCGAGTTGCCCATCCACTTGTCGATGGTGTCGAGGCCGGTCTGGGTCGCGCCGCCGTTTTGCGGGATGCGGTGGACGTTCGCCTTACCCGCGAGCAGCTCGCGCGTGGGGATGGTGTAGCCCATGGAAATGGAGTCGCCGATGAGCAGGACGCGCGGGAGTCCGGGCGTGTCGGCGACCGGCGCGAGCGAAGGGTCGGCCTTGCGCTTTTCTCCGCCGGGCTCGGGTTTACCGGCCTGGGCGAAGAGGGTGACGGGGAGCAGCAGCAGCGCGAGGAAGGTGGAGCGGGTCATGGGAGGAGAGTCAGTGGAAAACACCCGGAGGCGGGGGAAGTCTTCGGGGTTTTTCGTGGGGGCGACCTACTTCGTGGCGGGTTTCGGCACGTCGGCGGTGCTGTGTGGTGGCGGCGTGGGGGCGCCGTAGTTGGTGACGAGGTAGTCGACGATGGCGTCGACGTCTTTTGCCTCAACGACCGCGCCGAATTTCTCCTGCATCTTCTTCACCGAGCCCTGCCAGTAGGCGCGCGGGAGCGGCGGCTGGGTACTGATGTATTCCACGGAGTGGCAGACGATGCACTGTGCGGTGACGAGCTCGGCGCCGGCGGCTTTTTTCAGCGTGGCGGTCTCGGCGGGGAGCTCGAGTTTCAGCGGCGCGGCGAGCGCGGAGGCGGCGAGAACGGCGAGGAAAAGCGGGGCGAATTTCATGTCAGGCGGCGATCGTGACGCGGGTGGTTTCGACGACGTTGCGCATGTAGCCGGCGGGATTCCAGAGCGGCTCGAGCGGCTGGGATTCGCCGAGGCGATTGGTGGCTTTCACCTTCAGCTCGGCGGGGCCGATTTTCTTCGGGGTGAAAGGGATCGTCCACTCGCGGAAGCTGTATCTGCCGAGGTCGGCGCCCAGCTTCGCCTCGCGCCACGTCTGCCCGCCATCAGCGGAGAAAAGCACCTGCGCGATGCCGCCACCGCCGTCGAAGGCGATGCCGCGCACCAGCGACTCGGCGCCCGCTTTCAACTGCGCTCCATCGACCACGCTGGTGATGAAGCTGCGCACATTGAAGCGCGCGATCGGCACGGTGCCCTTCGGCGTGGTGCCGGGCGCGACGCACGCGCCGACGGTGTCCGGGATGCGATACGCGGTGCCGACCCAGAAGCCGGTGAAGGCTTCGTCGACGACGGTGATTTCGTGCAGGTGCTTGATCCAGTAGGTGCCGTAGTAGCCGGGCACGACGAGGCGGAGCGGGTAGCCATTGAGGAGCGGGAGATCGGCGCCATTCATCTCGTAGGCGAGCAGCACTTCGCCATCGAGCGCGTGGTCGATCGGCAGCGACTTGATGAAGTCGGGCGTCTTCTCGATCACGGCGCGGTCGAGGCCGTCGAAGACGACTTCCCGCGCGCCCGCGGCGACGCCGGCTTTTTCCAGCACGTCCTTGAGCCGCACGCCACGCCAGCGCGCATTGCCCATCGCGCCGTGGCCGAGCTGGCCGCCGGGCACGCGCGGCTCGAAGTAACCGCGGCTGTTGCCCGAGCACTGGTTCACGGCCACCACTTCCACCGCCTCGAACTGCGTGCGGAGATCGGCGACGGAGAGCGTGAGCGGCGTGGCGACCTTGCCCTTCACGGCGACGCGGAAGGTGTCGATGTCGATCTCGGTCGGCAGTCCGGCGAGATGGTAGCGGACGAAGAAGGCGTCGTTCGGCGTGAGGACGCTTTCATTGAAAACGGAGAAGGGCGTCTCGAGCTGCGGCGGCCGCGTGGTGAGGCGGATGAGCGGGCGCTTTTGCGGATAGGCGACGAGCGGGCGTTCGCCATTGGCAAAGGGCAGCGTGACCGTGTCGGCGGCGCGCGAGTGGCGCGCGAGGCCGGTGAGGGCGGCGGCGCCGAGGAGTCCGGCGGACTGGAGGAAGCGGCGGCGCGGCCAGCCGCGGGGGAGCGGATCGAGAGGCATGGCGGGAGCATGGCAGCATGCGCGCGGCGCGCCAACCCTGAGAGACAGATCGCGAAAAGGAGCCGCGGATGAAACGCGGATTTTCGGACGCTCTCTTCATCGGCGTTTCATCTGCGGTCATCGGCGGCCGAAAAGACGATCGCCCGGGAAACAAGGCCGCAAACCGCTCCGCGGACGAAGCATTCCTTGACCCGCGCCTGCAAGTGGGATACGCCTGTCGGCCAATCGATGAACTGCCACCGCGCCGCTATCAGCAAAACGCACCTCGCGAGCTCCCGCTCGCAGAGCGTCCGTTTTGCCGTCGGCATGGTCGCCCCGGCCATTTGGTCGAAGCGGCCCCTCGGTGGGAGGAAGTAGATTTTCGAAAGCAACGAGAACCCATTTTCCGAAACCCACCGCCAGCCAAAGGCGGTGGGCTTTTTGTTCCCGTCGCCAGCGGCCAGCGGACTCCCGCCAAGCCCTATGAATAGAACCCTGACCGCGCCCCGCGCGACGTTTGCCCCGCTGCCGCGGCCCCGCGCGCTGCTGCCTGATCCGGTGGACGACGCCGTCTTCCTGCTCGGACTGCTCTACCTCGAGATCGGCCTCGCGCCCGAGGCCGCCTTCCGCGCGGCGCTCGCCGATTTCGATCAGGAAAGGAGCCCGTCATGTCTGCCGTGAGCACGCCCGCCGACGTCGCGTCCATCCCCGCCACGCCGGCCAAGCCGCCGCTGGGGCTGGTGCTAACCGCGTTCCTCGCGGTCTACGTCATCTGGGGTTCCACCTATCTCGGCATCCATGTCGCGATCCAGACGATGCCGCCGCTGCTCATGGCGGGGAGCCGCTTCGTCATCGCGGGCGGGTTTCTCTATGCCGTCATGCGGCTGCGCGGGGCGGAGAAACCGACGCGCGCGCAGTGGCTCGACGCCACGATCATCGGCGCGCTGCTGCTGCTCGGTGGCAATGGCGGCGTGAGCTGGGCGCAGCAGTTTGTGCCCTCGGGCGTCACCGCGCTCATCGTCGCCGCGACGCCGCTGTGGATGATCCTCATCGACTGGCTGCGGCCCGCGGGCCGGCGTCCGCCGGGCGTTGTTTTCCTCGGGCTCGCGCTGGGTTTTGCCGGCGTCGCGCTCATCGCCATGAGCCGCGATCACGGCGGCACGCGCCTCGCCGATCCGGTCGGAGTCGTCGTCCTGCTCGGCGCCACGCTCGCGTGGGCGAGCGGCTCCGTTTTCTCCCGCCACGCGCGCAAACCCGCGGATGCGCTGCTCGCGATCGGCATGCAGATGATCGCCGGCGGCAGCACGCAGCTCCTCACGGGCGCCGCGCTGGGCGAGCTGCCACACGTGCATCCCGCGCAGTTCAGTCAGGCGTCGATCGTGGCATTCGTCTACCTCACCGTCTTCGGGTCGCTCGTCGGCTTCACGGCTTACGTGTGGCTGCTGCAGGTCAGCACGCCCGCGCGCGTGGCGACCTATGCGTATGTGAATCCCTTCATCGCCGTGTTGCTCGGCTGGCTCGTGCTGAATGAACCGCTCCCGCACAGCGTGCTCCTCGCCGGCGCATTGATCCTCGGCGCGGTCGGGCTTATCACCGTGCGCCAGACTCGGCCGCCTGTGGCGCTCGGTCACGGTAGCGGGGCGCGGCGCGAGCGCGCTTGACGCCGGGGCGCGGCGTCGCGTCGAGTGGCGCCGTGCCCGCCGGCCTCATCGTCATCACCGTTCTCCTCGCCTACCTGCTCGGCTCGATCCCGTTTGGGCTGATCGTCGCCCATTCGCAAGGGGTCGATATCCGCGCCCAGGGCAGCGGCAACATCGGAGCCACCAATGTATGGCGTGTGATGGGGCGAAAGTGGGGCCTCATTACTTTCTTCGCCGATTTGTTCAAGGGCGTGGTCGCCGTAAAGCTCGCCATCTTCCTTGGCGGCTTCTGGCACATCCGCGAGGTGCTCCCGCGGGGCAAGGAGCAGCTCCTCCCGATGACCGACGGGCTGCTCGGCTACGTGGGCATCGGCGCGGCCATCGCCTGCATTCTCGGGCACAATTTCCCCATCTGGCTGCGCTTTAAGGGCGGCAAGGGGGTGGCTACCTCACTGGGTGTGATCTTTGGCCTCATGCCGGTGCCGGCGCTGCTTGTCTTCGGCATCTGGGCGCTCGTCTTCAAGACCTCGCGCTACGTCTCGCTCGCCTCCCTCATCGCGGCCGTGTGCCTGCCGCTCGTGGTCATCGCCATGTTTATCTTCGGCCCGCGCGATGGCTGGGCTGCGGTGAATAGCTGGGCCCACTTTTACTTTTCCGTCGCCGCCGCCCTGATGGTCGTGAAGCGCCACCAGCCCAACATCGCGCGCCTCGTCGCCGGCACCGAGCTGCGCGTCGGCGAAAAGAAGGCGGAGGAGTCCACGAACGATACGAAATGAGACGAAAGAATTCTCGCGCTCGCCGGCCCCGCACACGGCTTTCCCGTTCGTGTCCTTTCGTGTCTTTCGTGGATCAAAATCGGCGCCGCCATGTTTAAGCACGCCGGCATCATCGGAGCTGGAAGCTGGGGCACGGCGCTGGCGCTGCTGCTGCACGGCAATGGCGTGCGCACGACCGTGTGGGGCCATGATTCGGAGCACGTGGCGAAGGTGGAGCACGAGCGCGCGAATAGCGCCTACCTGCCCGGCGTGACGTTGCCGCCGGGCCTCGCTTTCACCGCCGCGCTCGAGGACCTCGCCGCGTGCGATCTGGTGCTGCTCGTCGCGCCGTCGAAGGCGCTGCGCGAAGTGACCGCGCGTCTCTCGACCATCGATCTCCCCGCGGAGACGGTGCTCCTTTCCTGCACCAAAGGTGTGGAGCGCGGCAGCGGGCTGCGCATGAGCGAGATCATCAGCGAGTCCTTTCCGGGCCATTCGGTGGCCGTGCTCTCCGGTCCCAGCCATGCCGAGGAGGTGGCCCGGCAGATGCCCACCGCCATCGTGCTCGGCTGTGGCGAAGCGGCCATCGCCCAGCGGCTCCAGCAGGCTTTTTCCACCGCCTGCTTCCGCGCCTACACGAATGACGATGTGGCCGGGATCGAGCTCGGCGGCGCGCTGAAAAACATCTTTGCCCTCGCGGCCGGGGTGAGCGATGGGCTCGGTCTGGGCGACAATAGCAAAGCCGCGCTGGTGACCCGCGCTCTCGCCGAGCTGGTGCGTCTCGGCGCTGCGCTGGGCGGCCGGCGCGAGACTTTCATGGGCCTGAGCGGTATCGGTGATCTCATGGTGACGTGCTTTTCCCGGCACAGCCGCAATCGCTCCGTGGGCGAACGCCTGGGCCGCGGCGAGACGCTCGGCGCCATCGTGGCCAGCATGAACATGGTGGCCGAGGGCGTCCCCACCACCTACAGCGCCCACGAGTGCGCGCGGCGGCACGGGATCACCACGCCCATCATCGACGAAATGCGCGCCCTGCTCGACGGCACGCGTACCCCGCGCGAAGCGATGGCAAATCTCCTCCGGCGCGACCCCCGCCAGGAAGGCGAGTAGGGGCGGCGCGGCGAGGTGGCCGCCGGACGAGCGAGCCGCCGACTGCTCGGGCTCCGGCGAGGGAGGCCCCGGCGGCGTTTTACATGAGATTGGCGGCGACTTCGGCCATCTCGCTGCGCTCGCCCTTGAACAGATTTACATGCGCCATAAAGGGCTGGCCCTGCAGACGGTTGCGGGTGAAGACCAGGCCGTTGGTGTGGGCGTCGACGTAGGGATTGTCGATCTGCGCGAGGTCGCCGATGAGGATGATCTTGCTGCCCTTGCCCATGCGGGTGACGAGGGTCTTGGCCTCGTGCGGGGTGAGCTGCTGGGCTTCGTCGACGATGAAGATGGAGCGGGGCAGAGAGCGGCCGCGGATGTGGGCGATGGCTTCGATCTCGATGAGGCCGGCCTGGAGGAGAGGCTCGTAGGGGCGGGCGATCTTGCCAGAGGGGGCGGTGCCGGGGCTGGCGACGGCGGTGACGGCGGCGGGAGGAGCCTTGCGCGTGCTCTGCTTCTTTTTCTCAAAGGCCTCGGGCTTGCGCGGCTTGGCGAGGAGCTGCTCGAGCGCGTCGTAGGCCGGCTGCACCCAGGGCTGCATCTTTTCCTCCATGCGGCCGGGGAGGAAGCCGATGTCGCGCCCGGTGGGCATGATCACGCGGGTGATGAGCAGCTTCTCATACTCGCCGCTCTGGACCTGCTCGAGGGCGGCGCCGACGCTGAGGAGGGTCTTGCCGGTGCCGGCCTTGCCGTAGACGGTGATGAGGGTGATGGAGGGATCGTAGAGGGCATCGAGGAAGAAGCGCTGGCCGAGATTCGCCGCCTGCAGGGTGCGGCCGCCGCGGATGGTGATATGATCGGCGCGGAGGCGGACGAATTCCCCGCCGCCGATGTGCCGGGCGGGGATGGCATGGGTGTGCTCCTCTTCGTTGCGGAGGAGGACGTAGTCGTTGGGGAGAAACTCGCGCGAGGTCTCGAGGATGATCTCCTGCTGGCTGGCAAAGGCCTGGAGGGTGTGACCGGGGATGTCCAGGCTCTCATACTCGTCCTTTTCATTGCGGCGCTGGGTGCGGCGGATGTCGTTGTCCTCGACGCGGTCGGTGCGGTAGTCCTGCGCCTCGATGCCGAGGGCGCGGGCCTTTAGCTGCATGTTGAGATCCTTGGTGACGAGGATGCCGTTGGGCTGGGTATCGGCGACGTAGGCGGCGCAGGCGAGGATGCGGTTGTCGGTGGATTCGAGGTCGGTGAAGACGCGGCTGACGACTTCGAAGCGGGGGGATTCGGTGAGGAGGCGGGCCTGGTTTTTTTCGCCATTGAAGGCGGGGTGAATGCAGACGTGGAGCCGGCCGCCATTCTCGAGGGTGACGCCGTCGCGCATCTGCTGCTTGTTGCGAAAGCGTTCGCCGAGCCGGCGGTGGACTTCACGGGCATTGGCGCCGCGGGTGGTGCTCTCGCTCTTGAAGCGGTCGAGCTCGGTGAGGACTTCGATGGGGATCCAGACGTTGTTGTCCTCAAACTGGAACATCGACTGGGGGTCGTGGATGAGGACGTTCGTATCGAGGACGAAGTTCTTGGTGCGGGGGAAGTCTCCCTTTTTGGGGGCCATGGATTTGCGGGTTTTCAAGGTGAGTGGGATCGGGCGGCGGGACCGCGCCAGCGGACGGCGAGCACCGAGATGTCATCGGCCTGCTCGTGCTCGGCGCTGAAGGCTTGCACATCGCGGGCGACGCCGCGCGTGATTTTCTCGGCCGGCAGAGTGGCCAGGTCCTTGAGAGCGATCTGGAGCCGGGCGGCGGTGTAGAACTTCTCCCCGTGGCTGAGCGCCTCGGTCACGCCATCGCTGTAGATAAAGAGGGCGTCGCCCGGAGCGAGCTGGGCGTGGGTGATGGCGTAGGCGAGGTGGGGGACGGCGCCGAGCGCGACATTGCGGCGCGTCTCCATGGGGGTGACGGTGCCATCGGCGGCGAGGATAAAAGGCGAAGGATGGCCGGCGCTGCCGAGCTCGAGGGCGCCGGTGCGGAGATCGAGGAGCCCGTAGATGAGGGAGACGAACATGCCGCTGTCCGTCTGGGCACAGAGTTCGTTGTTCACCTGGGCGAGCAGTTCAGCGGCCGCCCCGGGCTTTGACGAGCTTGCTCTGAGCAAAGTTTTGGTGACCGCCATGAAGAGCGCAGCCGGCACGCCCTTGCCCGAGACATCGCCGAGGAAGAAGCAGAGCCAATCGTCCTCGACGAGGTGGAAGTCGTAGAAATCGCCGCCCACCTCGCGGGCCGGCTTGACCAGCGCGTGGAGGTCGAGTTCCGGGCGCCCGGGGAAGGCAGGCCACTTCTTCGGGATGAGGCTCATCTGGATGCTGCGCGCGGCACTGAGCTCGCCTTCGATCCGCTCCTTGATCGTGGTGGTGTAGCGCAGCTCGGCCATCCGCATCTGCAGGTCGCGGGTCATCTTGTTGAAGGCGCGGGCGAGGCTCTGCACCTCCTCGATCGGGGCCTGCGCGGCAAAGCGTTGCTCGAGATTCCCGGCCGCGATCTCCTGAGCCGTGGCGGCCAGCCGGGCGATGGGCCGCGAGACCATGCGGGCCAGCAGGGTGAGCGCGGCAAAGAGGGCGAGCAGGCCGATGACGCCGAGGGCGAGCTGCTCCTGCTGGAGGTGAAAGGCTTCCGCCAGCACCTCGCGGCGCGGGTAGATCAGCGCGAGCGAAAAGCCCGGCGCCTCGATCGGGGCAAAGGCGATCCACGACTCCTCCCCGCGCAGGGGGTCCCGGCTTTGCAGAAAGCCATCCTCCCCCGCCAGCATGCGGGCGGCCAGCGCTGGGGCGGCTTCGACGAGCGAGCCGCGCATGATCTGCGCGGCTTCGGGGTGGACGAGGTAGCGCCCTGTCTGGCTGACGATGAGGGCGTAGCCCGTGCGGCCGACTTCGATGGCTTCGGCCTTGGCCGCCAGCTGGGTGAGGGCGATGTCGATGGTGGCGACTCCCCAGAAGAGATCGCCCCGGCGAAACGGCACCGCACGCGTCGTCATCAGCACGCCGCCGCCTCCTTCGTCGAAGAAGGGCTCCGTCCAGAGCGGCTCGCCCGTGTCGCGCGGGGTGCGATACCAGGGCCACTGGAAGTAGTTGTATTCCGCCTCCGCCAGCTGCACGAACTCGACGCCCGTGGCGGTGCGGAAAAAGTAGGGGCCGTAACCGGCGCGGGCCGGGTCGAAGCCATGGGGGCGAAAGACGATGCAGCTGCCGAAGATCTCCGGATTGCGCTCGACCACACCGCGGAGATAGCGCTCGAGCGTCTCCGGCGTGGTGAAGGCGCCCGACTCCAGCGCGCGGGCGTGCATGCTGGCGATCTGCGCGGCTTCGGCGAGCTGCGAACTGATCCGCTCGGCGTGGTAGCGCGCGGTCTGGCGGGCCTTGCGCTCCGTCTCCGCCTTGACATGGCGGACGCTGCGCTGGGTGGAAAACCAGAGGATGCCCGCAAAGAGCAGCGCAGCGGGGATGCCGATCGACACGGCCAGCCGACTGGCCAGCGAAGCACTCATGGGAGCGTCGCGCCGGGTCGCCGCGCCGTCTTCAAGTCCTGCGCGGCCCCCCGGCGATCACGCCGCCCTTTCCTCCCCGCGGAGCGCCGCCAGCCCGGCCTCGCGGGTGGCGACGATCTGCATGATGCGGGTGAAGCCGATCATCTCGAAAATCATGAGCACACTCGGGGCGAGGCCGCAGAGCACGAGGCGACCCTGGAGAGCCTCAAGCTTTTTGGCGGCCAGCAGGAAGACCTTGAGGCCGGCGCTATTGACGTAATCCAGCGGGGTGCAATCGACCAGCACTCGATGCTCGCCGCGCTCGATGCTGCCCAGCAGCCGCGCCTCGAAGGTCGCCGCCGATGCGGTGTCGAGATGCTCGGAGATCGTGAGGATGAGGATGTCACCCTGTTTGTCTTCCTGGATTTGCATGTGAGCGGAGCGACTCGGGAGGCTAGCGGAAGCGCTTGGCGAGGAAGAGGATATTCTTGCCGTCTTCGTGCCGGTAATCGAGCCGGTCCATGAGGCTGCGCACGAGGTGCAGGCCGAGGCCACCCAGCTCGCGCTGCTCGAGCGGCACATCGAGCCGGGGCGCCGGGACGGAGAGGGGATTGAAGCAGCGGCCTGCGTCGCGGAGGTGACCGCGCAATTCA